>CADEHL010000394.1:3396126-3787817 GCA_902827135.1 Harpagifer antarcticus
TTTTTTCTCTCAACTTTGTGTGGAAAAATGCGGGGATTATGCGGCCTTTTGATAACTATGCGGCCTTTTAAAAATCTGCGCCATTTTGCTGATTATGCGGTAAATTCTGCGATCGCAGAATCGCGTTTTTCTGGAGGGTCTATTTATTCATCCCGATCCCTGTTAAAATCCGGATGCCAGCACTGCTTTCTCAGAAAGGTCCTTGGAAGTATTTAAAGTAAAAAATAGGAAAGCAGCATTTCTACCCCTTTAAAAAAAAATCACAACACATTGGCTGCATAAACACATTTAATCTCAGTGCTGTGTAGAGAACATGTGCCCTTAAGGAGCAGTCAGCACAGTCTTTGAGAAGTCTAAAACTATTTTCAGTTTTATTATAATACGTATTTCTGTAAATAAACGCCGTAACTAAAGTGGTCAGATAATTGC
The DNA here is from genome assembly GCA_902827135.1 of Harpagifer antarcticus. Taxonomy (NCBI): domain Eukaryota; kingdom Metazoa; phylum Chordata; class Actinopteri; order Perciformes; family Harpagiferidae; genus Harpagifer; species Harpagifer antarcticus. The sequence continues at coordinate 3,396,556 of CADEHL010000394.1, forward strand.
TGTTAAGAAAAATGTAAACAAATACCGTCTTAATTGCGGTCAAGTTGAACTCTTATATTACCAGTCAAAACAACATATAAGATCAATTAGTTACAAGAGGAATTGCCTCCATACTTCTCTTAAATGGATAAGAGAAGTATGAGGTTTAGTATTAAACTATTTATTTAAAAGAATACGATTTTGAGATTATAAAGAAACAGAGTGGGCATCAGCACAATGCCATGCCATCCTGGAATAGATTCAAGTGTTTTAGAAGCTAACAGTGTGCTGCATTTATAACATGTTTCTCTGTGGAATCAGCTAGAACTCTCTTTCATCCTCCTCAAGATCTATAACCCTCCGGTTTCCCTCCTGTTGCTTTTCCAGGAGCAGCTCATTCATGTTTGTGCCACGCTGCTGATTGATCGAACAAATCTGGCAACACTTCCCACCTCACATAACCAACATGTTATGTGAGCCAGCAGCGTTATGTGAGCAAAAGCAAGAAAGTAGCTAATGCCAACTGAATATGTCACTAGATGTGTTGCTTGGTTATTGTGAGATGGTTAGTCATTTAAAGAAGTCTGAAAAGTCCCCAAAGTCTGGTGAAACAGTTGCTAGGTTGGCAGCCGTGGTTCTTGGCGAGAAAGAAGTAGATTTAGAAAAGCTGAGCAATAATGGATATATCAGAAAGTCATGTTTTTGGCTCTTACTCCTGGACAGCAGTGTGTAACTGCCTGTAAGAAATAGAAATCTGCAATCTATTAAAATATGTAAATAATGTTTTTGTTAACCATTTGTAGTAATTTCTATTTTTTTAAATAACATTTCTGTTTAATTTAAGATTAAACATCTCTTTTGCAACAAAGTCCTGGCCAAGATAGGCAGCAGCACATTTAAAACCATAACAGAGAACAGATATGTTCCCGATCAGGAACATTATCATAGAAAGTATCGACAGACCGAGTCATCAGCTTCTCGGTCAATTGAAAGCACTTTAAATCTGTTCAGAGAGACCAGCTCCCTGAGATTCAGTTCATGGTTCCAAGCAAATGGAGCGGGACAGTTAGCAAATAAGATACGAGTACTAAATAACACTGGCTGTGGGTGCACACACAGTTAAACGTTCACTGAAGAGGATTTGTTAAAACAGGGTAAAATAATGTGACTCATCCTTCAGTTGCCTGCATTCCTTAAACTCTAACCATTTCATTGAAAAATACCAAATATTATTTTTTGGCACATTCCCAACATTTATGATGGAGACCTCATGCCTTTTCACCATCAGCCTAGAATAAAGGTAAACACTATTTAATTGGTGCTAAATAACTTTTCTATCAACTATTCAACAAAACATCTGAGTGTGAAAATGGCCAGCTAACAGGAGGTATTGAAAGGCTTTGCTTGCAGTTCCGTGAGTGCTTTCTCGTTTTCTTTTCTGAATCCCTTCAGGGCTGACAGGTTTATCATTAAAACCATTTTTTATTCCAAGCTAAAAGAAACCTGTTTTTGTATTTATTTCGGTCAATACAGTGCAGCATGGCAAATTACCCAAAGCAGACTGGATCAAAAAGAATATGAGAGCAAGGATTCCTAATGACTTTCTTTTACAGAGTACATAAACATATTTTTGTTTTGTTCATTTTCTCCTTCCTACCTCGGGTTATACAGTTTAAAACATTAATTTGCTTTATTATATTGCACTCACTTAAACTATTTCCACAAACACATTTCCATAAACAGAATCATAAAGTCTTTGATTGTCCACACCTTATTTGTTCGTCCTTTGTTTGCATCATTATTCCCCATTGATGCACAGATGGACGCATTAAAAATAAATTAGCATGCCCTCATATAGGCACGAGCTAACACAACAGCTCCCGTATTCTCTTCCAGCGTATTATTGCAAGCTGTCAGGCGGCTGTGTTGTGTGGCGATACTGTAAAATTGTTTTTCTAAGAGAAGTGCTTTCGAATTTAGAAACATTTATGTAATCCTTGTCACATTTGCATGACTGTGTAGTTTTGAGAGAGCGGGAGTGAAATCACTCTACGAGATGATTGCACGCGTCCCTCGGGGGATTCAGCGCTCCGCTCCTGCCCCGCCCCGGCTTTTCTACGGTGTAAAATAGATTGATGTCTTTGAAATGCCCTCCAGAGTCCCAGGGCCGTATCCAGGATTTCCTAAATACCGAGGTCCAAACATGCTAGGGGGGTTCGGGGGATACACCCCGAGATTTTGGGGATTTTCATGATCTACTTAGGTGCTTTTTAAGTCCTGTGGGGGGTCACACATTGGATAATATATTGATTTCAAACCATGTCAGTGGGCTGCAGCACACATTATTTTTGAAAGTGTGATGCATAAGAATCAGTTGATTGTTGCTATTAATGATCTGGACATGCAGAAGAGCTAAAAGTAGTAGGCTGTTAGACGCTCGCGATTTGTCAACCGGTTGGGAGGAGGGAGGCGCTCGTGAATTGTTGTTACGGAAAGAGAGGGGTTTTAGGTTGCCATAAGGCTGTTGACGGTCTTATACATCCATTGGTTGGTTTTGTGGCACATTTGTAACGCTGTGCCAACTTGGGGCAAGCACGCAGGCAAACTTGAGCGCACACAGGGTGGAGAGGTAGAGAGAGGTAGAGAGAGGTAGAGAGAGGTAGAGAGAGGTAGAGAGAGGTAGAGAGAGGTAGAGAGAGGTAGAGAGAGGTAGGTAGAGAGAGAGGGAGAGAAAGAGAGGTAGAGAAAGAGAGGTAGAGAGGTAGAGAGAGAGAGGTAGAGAGAGAGAGGTAGAGAGAGAGAGAGAGAGAGAGAGGGAGGGAGAGGGAGAGGTAGAGAGAGAGGTAGAGAGAGAGAGAGAGGTAGAGAGAGAGAGAGATGCTTGGCACAGAGCAAGAGTTTGTGAGAGAGCCGGCTTGAGAGTACATTTCTCTTCAAAATATAATTGATTGCCAGCTGACTTGCTTGCTCGTTGGTAACGTAGGCCTAACTGGTTTCTTCTAATGTGCTGCATCTGGCGCTGAGTTGCCATATTCCTTTCGTGAACCGCAAGAGTAAACTAACTGACAGGCTGCTGTGCCGCATCTCACTCAAAAACACACACGACTCAACCCAGCGAAAAACCAGTCTTGCGCGCAGCCTTTCATTCAGAATTTCCTAGCAAAATAAAAAAACACATACAAAAATAAATATTAGGACAAAGCCCTACAAATAACAACAATCAACATAATAATATAACAATAACAATGTGGTATTCAGCCCTGATTAAAACAGCGGGCCCAAATCCTGGATGGGCGGGCCCGGCCCCAAGGGGCCTGCCCATGGCGCCGGGTCTGTAACTGCAATAGATGTATAATGTTGTTTAAAAATTATGCCTATTGTAAATGAAGACTATTGTTATGGATGGATGGATGGATGGATGGATAGATAGATAGATGGGGTTATTAAGCCTACATTCTTTTGTGTGACTGTACCTGCAGTTCCTCCCTGACTTCCATCACTTTCTCTCTTTCTCTCTGCCTGTCCTGTCTCTTCCTTACCAAAGCTGAGCTTCGACTGACGTAGTCTTTTCATTATATCTGAGTCAGTGTAAAAAGAAAACAATACAATGTTATATCTCCAATGTTTTACTCAAATTTAAATGAAAGAAAAGCATTACAACGTTTGTTAAAAGGTAATCCTTCTGATATTGGATGAATGTAATTCACGTAAGCTCTCTAGCTAGTTTATTCACGCAATTTAAACCAAAGTATAGTCTATAGCTGCAATATAAGTTAGTGTGCATGTTGTCGGACGTCCACTGACTAACGTAGAGCGTTCACACAGGATCTGCTGGTCCTATGATGTCCTGATGAACAGAAACACAAGCAGCCCGCTGGTCTGGACTCACATCTCTAGATACCTCATCACTCCTTCGCTGCTCCAATACAAGTCCGGGCTGCCGTGGTTTGTTGATACATGTCGTCTTCTTCTGTTTGCTTTAATCGAGGCTACGTAGTTATGCAGCGCCCCCATCGGCAGTAAATGGAAGTACTACAAAGAATCCCGTTTAGTGCAATTATTTCACAAGTTTTGTTATACACAGCTCGGAAAATATTACCGAGGTCCGGACCTCGGTGACTTCAATGGTGGATACGGCCATGCAGAGTCCCTCTCCGTAGCCCAGAAATACTTGATGACAGTGTTGCCACATGTGGCTTCAGGACGCAGGCTATAACATCAAACTATTCATTCATTTGAGTAAAAATGTGGAATGCCTTCGATATTTTCCGGCAAAAGCACAAGAAGAGATTGATCTTGCAGCATATCATTAAAACCATGAATGAGTGCTCAATGTTTTTGCTAATGACGGTGAAAGCAAAGCCCCGGGCTTTTCTTGCTGTCACCCACTTCACAATCTGCTGACTAGGCTTTTTATATGCTGGTTTTTATTTTATTTTGTCTTCAGGTGTAGATTGTTAAAGAGACATTCTCCTTCTTCAATCCTTTGATGCAAATTAACCTTCGGTTAAGGGAAAAGTTTAATCGTTGACCTCTTTCTGTCAAACCATACAGTTCTTCACGTCATGAAGATAGCATATACAAATCTTATAATTGCCAGTGCTTTTATGCAGTTTACGACAGACCATGTAAAGCGAACTGACACATTCAAAGCTCTCGAAAACCTCAAAAATAACCTGGGATACACTTTAGAAATGCACGGCTACACATACAATAAGTGGCCAGAAATTAGTCTTACATAATAACACATACTCTTCCATTTTTAAGCATTGGCAATGTCCTTCTCCGGGTCAATAAAAATCTTTAGTATCCTTGGCAGAAGTATTAAGTCAAGACTTTAGGCTATTAGCATCAGATTTGAAAGTGAACGTGTGTCTTTTGGGTAGCATTTATATGAGACATGCCTTTCTTTTGGGGGATTTTGAATGCTGGCTCACAGTTAGACATCTTTCTACATCCTTGAATAACAATTACCACTACTCCTTGTCAGAAGTCTTTCTTTCTTTGAGGCTTTTGCGCCCACGTTTGTTTGCCGCTCTTTCATTACAAACAGCCAGAAATACTTGTAACATTGATGACATTTCTAATGCAATTTTTTTTTTATATGTTGTGGTCTTCAATTAGTAAATATTGTAGCGTGAAATCCCTCAATCTTTGGAAAAAACATGATCCTTTACCCTTTATCTTTCCCCACGTATCAAACTATCAATACCACCACTTCCTCATATGTAGGGATGCTCCGATCAATCAGCCACCGATCGATATCGGCCAATACTCACTCTCTACCGATCGATCGGTGCTCTCTAAAAATGCCGATTGCATGACTTAAAATGATGACGTAAAATACATGACACTTTTCTCAGTGCGCGGCAAAACAAGCTCGCCAAAATGGCTTCAACAGTCTGGCAGTATTTTAAGATGACCGAAAAGGACAATAGAATAGTGGTATGCAACGTGTGTGAATCAGAAATCCTGCAGCTCCGCCCACTGTGACGGACCGGTGAGCGGAGCAACACACACTAAGAGTTAGACCTTACACACTTAGATATTTTATCTACCTCTGAAACAAGCTAAACTAGTTATACATATATTTATTCTTCACTGCCGGGTCACTCATTACTGGATCAGTGAGCTGCATGAGATACTGACAGGCTGTCAGGAGAGGGAGAGAAGGGGAGAGGAAAAGAGAGCGCTTCCCCTCATTTATCCCGTGTTATTATCCCAAGTTAATGTAAACTTGAATAATGTACTTCATTTGAATGTAATAATTATGTTGGTTGTTGTTTGTGGAAGCTCCAGTGAATGAGCCCCATTAACTGAGTTTTAAACATCACTTTAAATGGAAGATCCCCATAGGCCCCACCCACTCGATCGGATCGGCGATCGGTATCGGCCGATACTGATTCCAGCGATCGGCCCCAAAATTGGCGATCGGAGCATCCCTACTCATATGTAAACAAAGATAGAACGTCTGCCATAGAGCGCCACAGTGACACGTCCTAAAACCCGGAAGTAAGCTGCGCATGTGTTCCTTCGACAACAATATAATTTTCGAATCATGAATCTATCGATTAGATTTATGATTCGAAAATTATGAAAGTAGGGTAGACATGTGGAGATTATCCGGCTGAACAAAATGTGATCCGTCTCTTAAATGTGTCAACCACAGACCTTCGAGCTATTTTCCAAAATCCTATGGAGAAATTGCATTGCTTTTTTGTTGAAGGAACCCATGCGCAGCTTACTTCCGGGTTTTAGGGCGCGTCACTGTGGCACTCTATCGACTTCCAAAATAACATATATCACGGTTGGAGTGTAATATCGTCAAGTGCAAGTTGCGAAACAGTCCAGTTTTAAGCGTGTGTTGAATGTAACCTACTATATTTTGGTGACAAAAGTACTTGGTTGGATTCAGTAGAAGATCATAGTTTGGGTTGAAATAAGTTAGTATGTCAGGTCTGTTACATAACTTAAGCTGCTTACATAAGGATAGTTACTCCCCTGTGTAAAATCTATGTCGGGAGGAGAAGGCACCACAGGGGAAGCGTTATCAATGTCCGCTGCCACCCACGTGAACACACATATTTGGCTCTGCTGTCAAAGATCACAGTACTAAAATTCTGCCGGTAGCAACATGGCAATCTCCATTAAAAAGTGTCAGTGAAACTATTTTGCAAGCACTTGAACAAATACAGTTCCAGCAGTAGTATAACATGGGTATTGGAGAGGGAACAATGATCAGTTTAATATCCTCACAAAAAAACTGATTGTAAACGGTTATGTTGAAATCCGTGAAACTTATTGTTTTCTTCTTGCCCTTGTTTAGAGAATTGTGGAATTTAACTGGAATTGTTGTTGACAGCTACTTTTCTATTGTCGTAACATCCCTAATTTATGTTATATTAATAATTTGGTGTCTTATCTTGACATAAAACAACAAAAACCTTTCAGCAGCCGTGACTAAGAATACATCAGAATGCAAATTATGTGATGTTATTATTACATTACATGTTACTTGTTAGACGCTTTTATCTAAAGCGACTTACATACTCAATACTGTGACATAACGACATGCTGACTGCAGTGGGGTTTGAACCTGTGACCTCTTGATACGAACACCAAGGCTCTATCCACTGCTGCCTAAAAAATGCAATTCACGGCCAAAGTGGCCTTTGTGCCCCTGTCAAAAGTTCCAGTGTAAACAACGCTAGTGAAGTCATACTAGTGCGCGCAGTAGGATAGTCCCGTGCCTGTGGATCAGAGCGATTGCTCTGCTGTGATTGTTTCCGTCAGACATGCCTGTAGGGGCCCAGCCGCGGGAGCAAGACAAGCAACAGGTAAGCAAGCGGACCAAGCTGTTTTGATATGATTTAACTGAAGTATGTGGTAGTATTTGAAAGGACTTAACATTTACGTGTTTATAGAAAGTACTATTGATAGGTCATTACCATTGTATTAATAATAATAATAATAATAGATTTAATTTGTTAGCGCTTTTACAGGTGCTCAAAGACGCTTTACAGATATAGTGAAGGGAAAAGGAAGGAACAACAAATAAATATATAGTAAACAATCACACATTAAAAGCCAGATTGAAGAGGTGAGTTTTTGTAAGTTTTTTGAAGGTGGTGAGGTCAGTGCAGTCTCTGATGGGTTGGGGGAGTGAGTTCCAGAGGGAGGGGGCAGCGACGGAGAAGGCTCTGTCCCCCCAGGTCCGGTGATTGGTGCGGGTGGGGATGGATAGGAGGTTGGCTTCTGATGAGCGGAGGCAGCGGGAAGGGGCGTGGTGGTGCAGCAAGTCTGTGAGGTAGGGGGGGGCCTGATTGTTGAGGGCTTTGTGGGTAATGAGGAGGACTTTGAAGTTGATTCTTTGACGGACGGGGAGCCAGTGGAGGTTCTGGAGGACGGGAGTGATGTGGTCTCGGGAGCGGGTGTGGGTGAGGAGGCGGGCAGCAGAGTTCTGGATATGTTGGAGTTTATTGATTAGGTTGGATGGTATGCCGTAGAGGATGCTATTGCATCCTCTACGGCATACCATCCATATGGGCTAATATGGGCTAATACGGCATACCATCCATATGGGCTAATAGGCTAATTATTATTAGCCTATTTAAAGTCGACTCGTTACATTTTGTCATGAAAACTAGCGATAGCTAGCTAGTTTGGATAGCGCTAACGTCTTCCCTTCAAGGGGTCTACATCTAGTGTTGCTTCTTCAAGCTAGCAGATAGCTGTCACCTTTGAATCTAGTATTTTTCTTGCTAAGCGGTTTTGATATAATACATAACTGACTTATGTGGGTTATGGCTGAACTTAACGTATACGTTTAAGAAACACTATTGCTATTCAGCCATTTGTAAAACGACTGGTGTTGACGTTAGTGCTACACTTTTCAGTCATGTTGATTGACTAGCTATAGCTGGTGAGCTATCACTAGTTAGGAGGATACGTCTCTCTTTGAAGGAATTGTAGGGGTTACTTTTGGAATCCTTCTCATTATGATCCCTTACTTGCGTCCTGTCCTCAATGCCTTCACCAGCACAAGCAGCGCTGGTGTTTTTGAGTTTAAGGGAGTGGCTATCAGCCACCATTCTACGTCTGATGAGGCCTTCCACCACCAAAGGGTGGAAATAGTCAACAGAATCACTGACTGCATCTCTCAACGGTTTGCGACTTTCTCCACAGACCCTGTACTCTTGGCTGCTGAGATCTTCGATCCACACAATATGCCAGAGAACATCAGTGCAATCGACCCTTACGGAGACGAGGAAGTTCAGAGACTGTGTGAGCATTTTGAGCCACTGCTTTTGAGTAATGGCTGCAATGTGGCTGAAGTGGAGAGAGAGTGGCTGAGAGCCAAACATGACATTCATCAGCATCACAGTAGGGAGGCCTTCCTTGTGCTATGGCACAGGATGCTAACAGAAAAAGAAGCCATCTATCCAAACCTCCTTCATCTCATCAGGATTGTACTGGTCTTCCCTGTCTCCACAGTCCAAGTTGAACGCCAATTCTCAACTATCAAGAGGATCCAAGGAGACTGGCGCTTGAGATTGAAATTGAAAACAATAGAAGATCTCCTCTTAATCAAATCACAGGGATGTGATCCCTTGGAATACGAAAGAGAGCTGGCCTCTCAAGTACCTTTCTTTAGCTCTCAACAGCAGCCTCGTAATTTACTTACTTTTTCAAAAGGCATTTGTTTCCATTCTGAAAGGAGGTCAAATATATTTACAAACAACATAATTGGGTTGCGACCTCTTTATAGAGATGTCAGGGAAATAGGAGAATAGTGCGTCCTTGGATGGATCCTTTATGAAGCTTTCAAATGGATTTTGTTTCCATGTGTATAGCTTCTACTGTTGGCCAGTTGGCCCATGCTGTTTACACAGAGTTGCAGCATCAAGACTCCTTCTCTGTTAGTATCTGTTTCCTCATTCTCATTTTAACATTAAAAAAGCAGAATATGATTTCAGAATGTCAGGAGGATATATAGACAGCTGGCTCCGCTACTGAAATAGAGTTTTGAAAACACTCAGAATGCCTATATTGTGACCTTTTACAGGAACGAGACATTGCATTGAAAATTCCTCTGCTTTCTTTGCCTTTTCACTGCCAAGCGATTCATCGTGAACATCTGCCCTGGAATGTGCGTCAAACTTAGTAATGTCAACATTTTGCGTTGATTTTAGTCTTTTTTATCTAGTTAAGGTTTCCACATTTGTCCCAAGCATTAACGCGTTAACGTTCACGGCCCTAGTTTTAAACATTTCAGAAAGTTACATCCAGGACAACACACTTCAGAATGTGTTAAGTATACAGCATCTCAGAAAAGACTTGTCAAAATCTCTCTAAGAAAACACCATTCACAATTAGTCTGCGCAGAACCAACTACCGCTTATCCCCTCAAAGGTTACCAAGTTAAAGCGACCCCTCAGCTACGTCTTTTAGATTTTGTTTTTGTACAGTGTTTTTTATTAAAAAAAATTGTAATCTGCTTTTTTCCAGAAGCTATTTGGTTTGTTTAAACAAAAACATGGCAGGTGTCCCTCCAAATTAATTTGAATATGCTTTCACAAACACAACATGACAGGTATTTCCAATCGGCAACAATGACCGCTTATTAACACCTATTAACTGCCCACTCTTTTGGCAGTGAACATTTAACAGAATGGCCAGCAAAATGCTACTGTGGCGACATTTACCACAGCCACTGAGGAAGGCAGATTCCCAACTGTTATTTTTCTTCAGATTTATATATGAAAAAAAAACCCTCATTAAATTCTGAATTAAAGCACAATCTGTTGATTTTGGAAATTGTATTTTTGGACAATTTATGACCGAACTCTAAAGTGTTGTTCACAATTTTCCAGGCAAATACAAGTTTGAGCAGATTGGCACCTGAAAAATAACATCTTGACGGGTGAATGATGATGACTTTGTTGCCATAGGTACAGGATAAAGGAAGCTTTTTGAAATCAAATGCTATCACATTTTATGTGTTCACGGGGTATAATTTGGCTCTTTGTTTTGTGAGTATCAGCTGCTTTGAGACCTCTCAATCAAAGTCCACAACATGCTAGACAGCATCTCTCAATATTGCTGTTTAACACATGACCTTACATCAACAAAGGCAAAGTAAAAAACCCTGTCATTTCTGTAGTTACACTCTTGAACAAAAGGCAAACAGCAAAACGTGATTCGGCTCACTAAAAAGAGCCGGAATTCCCATCACTTATACGTAAAGAGATACTATCTATAACTTAAAGGTGGAGTAGGTAAGTTTCAGAAACCGGCTCGAGATACACTTTTTGTTATATTCCATAGAATGCTCTTAACATCCCGATAGCAATGAATATCTTAAGTGCTTTGACAAAATATCCATAAAAAAATTGCATCTGTGGAAGCCGTAATACTGCCCTGTCTGTCAGCCTTCCATCTCGTGCACGCACAAATGTATCTCGTGTCCTCATTGGGCGCGCCGTCATTGGGCGTGCATTGCAGCAGTACTTCAACTCGCCAGCAACAGGCGGCCACTTTCACCAGTCTGCTGACGTCATGTGCGCGTTCATGTGTGTTGGAGGAGGTGCTCTGTAAGGAAGTCTGAAGGAAGGGGCGGATTCTTTTCGGCTGTGTACTTTCAAATTTTAGTGCACTCGAGCCGGTTTCTGAAACTTACCTACCCCACCTTTAAGGGATGGCTCAATTCAAAATTCAAGTCGCGTGACACGACGTGACGTCACACTCCCCCCACTCTCGGGGTGGACCAAGCCCCCAGGAAGTGCGCCGGAGTCTGATGAGAATATTCGTGCTGGTCAAACGGCGGTACTACACTTCCTTTAGGTTGCTGGGCCCGGAAACACTTTTTCCCATTGACTTACATGCTGGTGTATTTTTGTTAGTAATTTTGTTTCTTGGAATGTACAGGGCCCCGCCTCCAACTCTGTATCCAGTTATCTTTATACATTCACAATTGCACCTCACAAATATTCACATAGTATGATGGATGTGACAAAACAGCATTTGGTTTCTGTTGAACTACAAGAACAAGAACATAAAATGCCCCTTAGCTGCACTGTAGCTTACATTATAACTGACCACTCTGTGTGTAGTGGTGTGTTTGGTTCATTAGTGGCATCCTGATGTCGTGTTCCCATGATTTAATGGCTGTAAACACAGTGGATGGCAGCCCCTAATGGCGCTGTACACTTCTTAAATTGTAGGCTGCAGATTTATCAACATGTGTCCTGCTGCCTTCAGATGGCAGCAGGGATTTAATGAGCTAAAGGAATGGCTTTGCATAAAGTATAAATCAGCTCCCGACATAGATACTGTATCACTTGTAGGAATTTCTAGCATAGTGTAGAATGCTTTACCGACATCCCTGTCCTCAATTCCTTTTAATGCCAATTTGAACCCATTTAAAAAGGTTTCTTCCATGAAACATTTTCCCATTACTGCTGCTCATTTGCTCCAAATATTAGGTGGCTCTTTTTTTTTTAAAATTTACAGCAGAGTCATGGTTCAGAAACGTCAGTTCTATTATTAAATCCGAAATGTGACCAAAATACCAAATAGCGGTTTTGTAATGCCTTATTTTAAGAGGGTCTATAATGCTTTTATACAGATTTTTGTGCACATAAATGGTCTGACGGAGTTTTTCTCCCAAACCCCCCCAACCTGAAACTCCTCCATTGGACTCTTTTTGTTTTCTTCCAAAACATAGTGACATCATTATGTAACACAAGTGCTTTTATTGGCAACCCCTCCAACACATCTTGATTTGCTAGGCTGGAACATCTCTAAGCGGTTGACCAATCACAACAGAGCCGGCCAGCTAACCAATCAGAGTAGACTGGACTCCTGTTTCAGACAGAGGGTGAACAAAGGTGCTGCAGCACAGGCAGTCTGAGAAAAATAAAGAGGTTTTTGAACATTAAAGCATGTAAACATATCACAGTAGAGACACAACAATGAACCTGAAAATGAGCATAATAGAGAAACGCAGTGACGCGTCCTAAAACCCGGAAGTAAACTTCTTCCGGTTCCTTCGTCAAAAACGCAATGCAAATTCTCCATAGGATTTTGGAAAATAGCTCGAAATAAGGTCTGTGGTTGACACACATTTAAGAGAGGGGTCACATTTTGTTCAGCCGGATAATCTCCACATGTCTACCCTACTTTTATAATTTTTGAATCATAAATCTAGTCGCCAGAAGCAACATGCTTACGTTATGCTATAAACGAACTACAAGCTAGTACAGCAGCAGGGTCACACGACTTCAACGTCACGCCAATTTAAGATCGTTTCAACTGAATTGCACTGAAACTACACTTTGAACACTTTAAATATATTATTAACATTTTAAACTGTATACCCCGTTTATCTAGGCCCTTTTTGTTTTATGTATACATGTCACACTGTGGGACTGCGGGAAACGATATTTCGATATTTCTGGATGTATAAAACATGTAGAATTTGACAATAAAGCTAACTTTGACTTTCGCGCACTTGCATATTTTAACAAAGCTTTTCATTTTAGCCACACTGAATTTAACTAGAAGTCATGGCTGTGTCAATTACCAGTCTGATATCGTTTTACAAAGATGACAAGAAGAGTGTAGATAGAAGAGAGAACCACTACAAGTCAGGACACGTACAACAGTGCAGCCTAGATGAAGGTGTGCTTACCGGTGTTGTCAGGGCTAGCATGAGGGACAAGGTTTTGTGTCGGTGAATAGTGATAGCAAGAGTACCGTTAACCTAGAGTTAATTTATTCACATTAGTGACTTTAATTCCCATTAACAAATCCATTTTATGTGTCATATGAAATCTTTATTACAAATATTACACACCAGAAAACACAGAAATATCCATGAAATAAACATACAGTAGGCTATAAACAATTTAAAGGGATAATTGGGAAGGTATTACAAATGTAAATATATTTTAAATAATAAAACAATCCCACCACCACAGGTATCTACAGGAGAAGAGGGAATTCTCTCCACAAAATGTGAATGCCCATGTGGAGAATGGAAATGCAGTCATGTGGCTGCATTAGCCATCTTTGCCATCCACAATTTCAGCTGCACTGACACCCCCTGTCAGTGGAAGAAGCCAAAGGCAGCTAAACGTACGCATTCAGTGGAGGAGCTATTTCCTCCAACCAATAACTAATTCAACCCGCTGACAAGAGAGCCCACCTCCGAAGATTGTGACTGGCTGAGGGACAGACTCGGGGGCAGGTTCTTAGGAATGTCTTGGCTTCTCTCCCCCGAGCCAGAAGAGGAACACTACAGCTTGGAAACACTTACTGTTCCTGAAATGATCAAATCTGTTGGGCATCAGGCAATTGTGGCAAGCAAGGCATTGTTTGAGGAGCAACAGAGGGCAATTCAGGTGGCTACCACTTGAATTGCGAACCAACCCAAACTGGCATTTGTTCAGGGAAGGAAGGTTCACTGCCAGCAACTTTGGAGCTGTCCTGAGGTCAAAGTGTGTGACTGCTTCCCTTATTGCCAGGGTGCTAGGGCAACAACAGGCCCTTGATGGTGTTTTGTCTGTACAGTGGGGGACTATGAATGAATGTGAGGGCGTCAGGGCATTCACCACTGCAACCCAGATGCTGGTCCATGAGTCAGGTTTGTGGCTCTCCCAATCAGGAGTGTTGGGGGCATCTCCAGATGGTCTGGTAGGGTCTTCCTCTGTGCTGGAGGTAAAGTGTCCCTACGGAGCCAGGGAAATGACAATTAGTGAAGCATTGCAAATCAAGGGCTTCTGTGTCAGTAAGGAAGGAGAAACATTCAGCCTGCGTGAGGAACATCCTTCCTGGCACCAAGTGCAAGGTCAGCTTCACCTCACTGCAAGAAAGAAGAAGAAATTAAGAAATTGTGAATCGTTTTTAATTTATATTTACTCGCCTTTGCAATGTTGTGGTTGTTAGAGTGTTATGGCGCGTTTCCACTGCAGGCCTCGCTCGGCCTCGCTCGGTTTGGTTAGGCCTTATTAGGCCCGGCTCACTTTAATGCTGCGCTTCCATTACAGTTTAGGAACTGGGGCGGTAACTATAGTAACGCAGTGTAGGCGGAGCTGTGACGTCATCTTCAATGAGAGCCCCAGAAAAACAACACAGCCGTTAGCTCTTAGCACTCAGAGCTCACAGCTCTTCAGATCTGTTCAGAAACAAGACAAAAGTTAAACAAGTACAAACCACAGACTGCCTGTGTCATGGCGAATACAGTCGGTGGTTTATTTATGTCTGTATAGGCCATTGTTGTGAGTGTGGACGGTCGGAGCATATATAACATTAGCTTAGCCAAGCTACATTTAGAAAACACGCATTTTAAAAGGGTTTTTCGCCTGCCGTCTGTCTGCAGACTTGTCAAAGCATTAATTCATGGTTTTTACTAACCGGTATCAGTATGTTGTTACTTCGGCATTATTTTGAAACGTGTATTACAATTAAATCACGGTCAAATATGTTCATCTTGTTGTAGTTGTAGCCCCCTTGCCAGCGATTCTCTCTCTAGTTTAGCATACTCAGCACGACTCAGCCTGGTTGTTCCTGGCCCTAGAACCACGATTTATTCGGGCCAGAAAAAAGGTGAAAAAGTAGCCCCGGGCCAAAACTAGGCCAAGTGGAAACGCAACCAAAAACGGGCCTCGCACGGCTCGGCACGCTTAAAGCGAGCTACCCGCTGCAGTGGAAACGCGCCATTAGGTTTCCTGTCAGCTCGTCTGTTGGGACGCTATAAAATATTAGTTTCATGGAAGTCACACCGTCACATATAAGAGCATTAATACATACAGTACATAGGCTAAAACAAAACATCTAAAGATATAACCTTGCCCTTTGATAAGTCTCGTGAATATTTTCACTATTTTGACATTTTTATAGATCAAAATTGAACTAAAGAAATAAATGGTAGATTAATCCATATTGAAAATAGGTATCAGCTGCTACACTAATTATAAGTTATATTTCTTAATTAATTAAGATTAAGATATTACTGTATTGATCCCAATTTGGGAAATGTTTGTATTGCAGCAGCATAACAAGAAAAACAAAATATAAGTTATTATATATACAAAAGTATGTGAGGGATGGAATATTAAATTGAATATAAATGTAAAATGTACATGTGATTTTACATCCAAGAGAAGCTATGGAGCAGAGAGTTCTCTGCCAGCCAGAGGTGATTTGTTATTAGTTCAAGATGTCAAACTGATTTCCCTGACTACAATCTTTAGCTACATGGTGAAACGTTATGCTGCTTGTACTAATTAGACTTATCATATAAGCCACATAGGATTTATTCATTATCTTTACTTATGTTGCGGTCTTTTCAGCAGCGCCATCTCTAAAACGGTGATACAGTCACTACCCATCATTTAAATTTCACCGTGACATGGACAAAAATGTAATGTCAGCTTACCTCATGGCACAAATCCAGACTCTCCTTTGGAAAACATTGCCGGGAAACGATAGAACGAGCACGTTTCATGCGAAGACCTGTGGATGCAACCCGGAGCAAAACAACAAACTATTGCGTAGCTAACTAGTAGTGCTAGCTTTAGCTAACGAATGAACTGCCGAGTAAAATTGGAAAACGCTGGTAATTAATTATTCTATAATTTGTAAAACTACGGTGTTAAAAACGACAATTTCAAAAATACAGATTCTAATGGTCAGATATAGATATACAGATACTACAGATAGGCAGGTACTTGCTTTCAAGGAGAACACAGGGGAAAACAAACTCAGCGGGAGTGTTTACGTGTTCGGCGTAATGACGTACAAAGGCCTCGACAATTTCTATAGTCCTATTCAGCCACTCGGTAACAACCATCGTTTTTCAGACACGTAAACTCTTCAAAAATCACCAGTGGGGTCACTGCTGATGTATTTAATGTCGTAGAACAAAACGTGATTAATCTCTTAAATTTGTGTCAACCACAGACCTTATTTGGAGCTATTTTCCAAAACCCTATGGAAAAAATGCATTGCTTTTTGACGAAGGAACCGGAAGTGCTAAAAATGCTAACTTACTTCCGGGTTTTAGGACGCGTCACTGTGGTTCTCTATAGGGCCCCTTTTAATGAACTCTTATTTGACTGCACCAATACAACACAGTGCAACTCTGTACTGCAGCTACTTGTGGCCATTTCCAGTGTGCCAATAGCCGCTTTCACACCAAGTACTTTGCCGTACTTAGTGCCGGCACTTAGTGCCCCTTGCCACACGAGGACGATAACGGACCGCAATAGTTATCAAAAAAGTATTCCGTCCACACGCAACAGGCACCAGAATCGTTTCCGTCCACACGAGACCGTTCGAAACGCTGTAGTACATATGCCAGGCCTGCAAGTGGCGCTGTAGTTCGGCCACAAAATAGGCCAAAAGCAGCAAAGAGGACGTCTCGCGCATGCATGGTTGCCCTTCTGTTTATTCTCTGCGCTGGATTTGGCAGCAGCGGGGGGGTTTTGCCAGTCAACATGTCCGTTAAAGTTGAAATCTTCGTGACAAAATTAGAAAAGTGCCGGTCAAAGGTCTTCTTTGTTATTTATTGAGGTTTAATACAAACGAATAAGGACTCTTTATAATAATATAAGAATAATACCCGGAGGACGGAGCCTCTCTTTTCTTCCACCTCTCCTGACAGCCGTCAGTATCCGTGGTCTCATGCAGCTGGCTGATCCAGTAATGAGTGCCCCGACGGCCCACAGTAAAAATAAACATATTTATGTTTAGGTAGTTTGAGAGGTAATTCAAATAGCTGAGGGTGATGATCTAACTTGAAGTGTGTGTTTTGTTCTGCTCATCGCTCCTTCACAGCGGGCGTAGCTGCAGGTTATCATGCAGAGCTGCGTGTCTCCTCTCCTGTCCGATTAGACTTCACTCGCGTTTATGTCCATATCGATCAAATCTAGCTGGAAGCTCCTGCTGAGCGTCTCGTTTGCAGATCTAACCACCTTGGGACCCGTTATCGTTTTCTGCATCGGCCTCGTGTGGCCCAACCGTCTATCCGATAGTGAACTGTAGCAGATACGACCGTTATCGTCCTCGTGTGGCAGCAGCTTTAGTACCCCCATGGAACTAAGTACAGATCGCGTTCACACCGGAATATGTTTCCTGAGGGAAGATTACGCAAATGAAGCCGCTGACGTCACTCATTCTTCTTCTGCTTTGGGTTTACTGGCAGGCCGCAAACCACTTCACGGCATATACTGCCAAGTCCCCGGCCGGAAGTCCCCGGAGTTGGGGACTGGCTTCAGTAGAAGCTGCTGGGACTCCTAGCAGCTTCTACTGAAGCCTTCGGAGTAAATCGGCAGAACGCCGACACCTCCTCATCACTCCACCGCTCCCATGTTTTTTTTTGTGTTGCCATAAGTTATTCTCTCTCTGTTGGTGCACGGGGCTAATGCTAATATTGCTAATGCCAGCAAATACAATGGCGGCATCACAAAACTTTTCAGAGTTTTACGGGGCGTGGTTTGCAATTCGCCCAGCCAATTGAAATTGGTACTTTTTTCTCCCCAGGATAGTACCACCTCTCTAGCAGGCACTAACAATGGGGGTAAAAGTTCTCGGAACTAAGTACTCTTTTTGGTGTGAACGCAAAATTCCTGGCAATGCGCCTAATGTACAAATGGAAATAAAAGTACCCTGGATAGGTCACCACTTCACACCAGGGCTTTAGCCATTAAATAAAGGAATAAAGACATGATGGAAAAAAAATGTTCTCTCTCTTGCCATGGGGTATTTCACAAAAGCTGCTTTGTGCCTTTTCCAAAATCAAAGCAAACACAATCTCTCTCTTCGTGGTTATTTCTTTAATCTAGGCTTGCAGGTAAACCCACCAAATTAAAATGTTTGATAAATAATTCTTAATAACTAAAATGTAAATGTATACAATCCAGCATCAGTCTCTCCCTTGCTTCATTTAAACATCTGAAAATCGACAAAGATGGGAAAAAATATATTATAACTCCAAATGTACATGCAAACTGTCTAGGAGACACTTTCATATCTAGCCGCAAGTAAATATAAGTCTAATACTATAGGCCGAACATCACTGTCTGCAGTTTGTAAGACATGTTTATTTTGAGAAATGCAACTGCACTTGGATATATTGGAGATAGGGGTGGGCGATATGACGATATATATCGTCATGACGATATTAGGTCTCCACGATATGCTTTTTCAGAGATATCGTATCTATCGTGATAAAAAAAAAAAGACTATAAAAAAAAATAGGCATTTAAAATAGGCATTTTCCACCGAGAATAAAACGAAGTTCGGCCACGTTTTTTTTTTCTGCAGGGAGATATTTGAAGATCATGTGACATAGACGCAAGCCATTGGAATGAATTGTGAAAAAAAACGGGGTTTGTCAAACAGAGCACATGGTGTAGTCCAAACGATAGCTGGGGATTCTGGGTAGTGTAGTTCTGCCATCCTTTTAGGGCTGTAACGATACACGAATCTCACGATACGATACACGATATTCAGCTCACGATACGATATATATCACGATATTCAGCCAACGATACGATTTGATATAATTCGATACACTTATATCATTTTCTGAAAGATTTTAAAGGGACAGTGTGATTTTGGTGACATCTTGTGAGTGTTCCATCGACTTGGATTAAATTAATTCAACTGAAAACTGAAAGCATCAATTATACAATATATGGCTCTGACAGAGAGTCTACAGCTTGCAAATGCTGGACAAAATGAATCAAAAGATGTGGTGAGAAAATTAGTTTCATTTATTGAAACAGTGCAAACTGTAGCTTACAAGCCTTTGAAACGTAAGTACATAAAGTGCAGTATCACAATGGACAATGGAGAATTAAAAGGTGCAGCAGGTGGCGGAACACGGGGGATTTGAATGGGACTTGTTAGAAATTAAAATCAATGTTTTGATGGCATAAAGTACCTTAAACATACCGTCAGTTTAAATGCTGTTTTATACTGAAAAACCAGAAGTTCTTGTGCACAACCAGTTGTTAGGCTTTTATTCTGAAAATCCTTCATCTCCGGTTAGCATTTAGCATGTGGCTAATATACCATTTACTATAGAGGTGAATTTAGTAGCGATATGATACACCGAAACCTACTGATTTCAACATTACAACTATAGACGTCGAGATATTATTATTGCTGAATATTAAATGAAGGTACAGTTTATTTGAATACGTTTGTTTACAGACGTGGGTAGCATGAGACAACATCCGGAACTACCGGAAATGATACCAGCCGTCCGGTATTTTTGGAGTATTGATTACAGCTTTAAAATGTATTAAATGAAAAGTCATGAAAGAGATAAGGAGGAGAAAAGGCGTGTTTAGTTATATATTTAATGTACAATGTCTGAATCCTCTGTAATGCGCAATAACGAACATTGGAGACGTGGAGGGCCGGCCCCCAGCAGCGCCAACCGGCCCACAGGGATGGCCAGCAGAGCATATTTAACAGCTGGAAAGGTGGAGCTCCTCTCTTCCCTTCGCTCACAAGAGCCAGAACACAGCTGTTTTTCTGACTGAACCATCTTCTGCTTGTAACATTACCGCGCTTTTTATTAATTAAAGTATACATTTGAACCTTCTCAGAGACTCAATTAGTCTCCTTTTTAAAGCTTCTCTCCTGGACGCGAGAATAACGAACCCAGTTATCAGACTTAATGTATCGATACCCGCGGCTGAAATATCGATACTTTCTCGGAAAACTAAATATCGATATATATCCAGGATCGATTAAATTGCACAGCCCTACATCCTTTACTCCGAAAAAATATTTGTTTCTCCGAATCGAAGGGGAAAAATACAAAAGCATTGCACACAATTTAAACCAATCAATGTTGTGTAATTAACAAGGATAATCCGGTGTTTTTTAGTCGATGAGTAGTGCAGATATCACTGTAAAATCAATCGACAGTAAGGGGAATACTTACTTCCGGGTGTACAATTCTCCGTTATCCAATGAGAATGGATGCTCACATTGCCTTTAAGGGCAGCTGACACAAACGAATGCCGTGCTTCCATGAGCGTCAAATCCCGCGGCAGATGGGAATACATTGCAATCAGTTGAAAGCTGTTTGCGTCCCTTTTATGAAGCTGAAGGAGCGGGCGTCACAACTGCACGCCACGGACACTGACCAAACGTCGCTCCTCGACGATTATGGAGTGAGAGTGTGAGACATAATTTCCTCCGTT
Organism: Harpagifer antarcticus; assembly: GCA_902827135.1. NCBI lineage: Eukaryota > Metazoa > Chordata > Actinopteri > Perciformes > Harpagiferidae > Harpagifer > Harpagifer antarcticus. The sequence continues at coordinate 3,417,261 of CADEHL010000394.1, forward strand.
TTCCAGCAATATGCACTTCATACACTAGAACGGACAGTAAGTGACTCTTCAGCTCTGCGTCGCCTACCTTGAATGAGAAGAGACAAATCTGAGCTGCAACAGCAAACAGTATACACTAAGTAGTTAGGAAAGGAGGAGGTATTTGTATAGCAGGCTTAAAAAGCCTTTATTTTTGAACAAAAAAACTATATTTTTCACATGAAAGAAGGCTATATTTAAGCAATAGCTCACGACAGGCCGTGGTATATGGCCATTATATCACAGTTAAGGGGCGTGGTTCAGGATGGCTTGTTTAGCCCCTATCCGCTAACATTATAGAGGTTTTTTTAGCCATATGACAAGTATAAGAATGCTAACTATGCCACTCAATTGTATTTTTCTCCCAATGCACAACAATGCTCTACTTAGTCAAATCACTTTACAATTTTGATTCATTTTGATGTTACTTTTCAAAACACAAACACAAAAGCTATTTGTAAAAATAAAAAAAGGTTAAACTCTCCGGATGTTGAACCTTGTTCTAGTAGCTTGTATGAATGAACAAGTTCATGCCACTCAAATTCTTGGTTGAAGAGTTTGTCAATTGAAAAACATAATTGCCATCAGTTTAATAAATGCATAATTACTTCATTCAGGCAGGATGTGAAGCTTTCCCAAGGCCAACGTGCAAGAGATTCAAACACAGTTTAAATCTGTGCAACAAAATCGCTTAATTTGCACCCTTTTGTACGAAAGACCATTGTTATTGTCCTACTATTATATTTAGTTTTAACTTGGTCCTCATTGCTGGATACCTTTTGTCCATTTAAAGCATTGTGAGTAACTTTTTTGTATTATATAGATTAAAAAAGTGACGGCGAGAGTACATTTAAGTAACTATTCTTAAAACCAAAACAATAATGCTAAACCAGTCTCCTCAACTCTGAGAATTACACATGTTCCGTTGCTTATAAAAAAGTAGTGGTTTATAGCTGAACCAGAATTGTAACCTCAGAACTGTTACCAAACTTAAAATCAGCCATGCAAGGACAAGAGGAAATGACTGAGTGCATGTATCCTTGCGTTGTAGTCCTTCTTAGAAAGATTAATATGATTACCTCCATCAGAGTTAAGTTATGCTTCAGTTTGCATTCGTGCCAACACCGACTAGTTAATTGTTTCGTGAGCCACAAAGGTAGCTTCTGCTGGTTTGCACACGAGTGGATTACAAAAATGAGCGATCCAAACATGACATGCTTCCCGTGGTGTCCCTTAGCTTGAAATACATCGCTATTTTGGCAGAAAGCAGTCTTTCTCATCCAGGAAATCAGCTGTGTTAAGCTGTGCCCACCATCCCCTCCAGCCTGTTCCTCTGTCCCCTGTTAGATTAAAAATTGATATGCCATAGATCGAAAGAAAGAACCAAAAAGAGGAACTGTAATTAATATCTTCATTTTTTTGTAAATCTTTAAAGTTTAATACGTTTCTATTTTATTTAGAATTTTTGAAACAATGTATTATAATAGAGAAATTATAATGGATAAGTGATATAAACACACAGTAAATATGGCATGATGCTACATGAGTGTTGTCTTGCGAGTGATATGAGTATATTGGTTCATGCACCTCCATTGAATCTAAGTAGAGTTTTTGTTAGAAAGACAATGTTTTTATTAATCCTGAGGGTACATTCAGCTCTGTAAGTTGGGGGTTTGGTGCCTTGCTTGCTCAAGGGCACCTTGGCAGTGCTCAGTAGGGGAACTGGCACCTCTCCAGCTACAAGTCCACACTCTGTTTTTGGTACAATCAGGTCTTGAACCGACAAGTTCCCAAGCCAAGCCCCTACAGACTGAGCTACTGCCGCCCTTACATCTCCTTGAATCAAGTGTTTTATGAACGCACTCATCTTGAGTTTGAGTGCCTTTTTAGGAATTTTTTTTTCTTTATTAAATAATAAATCTGATTTGTACAGCATTTTAGTAGGATAGTAGTATTTTAAAGTGTCAACAATATAATAATCAGACCCTGCAATAGAATAAATCAAGTTTCACTTTAGTTTTTCAAGTAACTCAACTCTAACTCACTCACTCAGCATCATCAAGGTTATCTTTTAGGAATATGAGCATGTCCACATTTCCAGGTAGAAGCTGGGATGTTTGGGCGTTTGCAAAATCCCCTGCTGTGGAAACAACTCTCTTGCTTGGTACTGATGTTGCTGGGACAGAGAGATATGCTTTGGCCATGGGTGACAGCAGTGGGTCAAACTGTGCATTGTCTCTCCACCACTTCAAAAACAATGCGGTTTTTGCCAAGAAGGTGAGGCTTATTGACAAGGTGAGATATAAATATACTGTTGGTACTTGTCAATGTCTCTAGGTATGTACATGTAGCCCTGTAAATACGATGTCCTTTTGTGTTATCTGTTGTTTTATGTTGCTGCCATGTTGGACAGGTCTCCCTTGAAAAAGAGATCAATGATCTCAATGGGACCATCTGGTTAAATAAAGGTTTAAAAAAAAATCTCGACGGTATTGAGAGATTACATTACATTACATTGCATTTAGCTGACGCTTTTATCCAAAGCGACTCAATAAGTATATTCGACCAGGAAGACACAACCTTGAAGAAAACAGAATCATATAAGTACATCAGGTTTCATAGAGCCAAACATTTCAAGTGCTACTCAACTGGCTATAGATAAGCCAGTCCTTTATTAGTATATAAGTGCTCTGTTAGCAGTTCTTTGTTAGTAATTCTATCGCTCGAGGTGGAGTCGAAAGAGATACATTTTCAGTCTGCGCCGGAAGATGTGCAGGCTGTCTGCTGTCCTGATGTCAATGGGGAGCTCATTCCACCATTTTGGAGCCAGGATAGCAAACCCACGTGTTTTTGCTGATGGGAACTTGGGTCCCCCTCGCAGCGACATGAATTTACCACGATATTTGATATATCGTTACATCCCTATGAATCACTGAGTTGTGAAGGCCTATCTGCCGATCAGGAAATTGTAAGCACGATTAGGAAGCTGTGTGTGAGAAGGCAGTAACAGTTTGAGTGCGTTTCGTTGTCGTGGTTCTCTCCATAGTAATGAAATCACTGAAAACCACAACGAGGCTGACACTAAAACCCTCCAACAACACCATTACTTCTTTAACTTAATTATGTTAATGGCTTTGATTGTGTGTCTTTGGGAACGTGGGAGAAGGAGTATGAATTATAATGATATGTCGAGGGGATTAGACGGATACTTTAAAGTAGATTTGTAGACGTAGAGTTGTACATTCTGTCAACATGTGAATGTTGTCGATGCTGCTGCTTGGGAGAAACAAACAAGGGAACCGATTTATTCCAAATGAATGAATAAGGACGTCGATTTACCAGAGGCACAACAAGACAATGCACTCAAGCTTCATTACTTTTTAAACAGCTTGGAGATTCCAGCACAAGCGAAAGTGTTGGAGACGCAATCATTTCCCCGCCAAAGTTCTGTTTCTGCTTCCAAGCGTTGTTGGCTTGTGGATTGGATACATGATTGTGTTCAACGCGTACTTTATTCAAGTGATACTAAATGGCAGGGTTTTGCTCTAAGTGCATCAAAACTCTTGGGTCTCGGATCCTACAACCCAACTAGTTTGGTCCCTACAGTCCTAAGAGGTCAACATAGTCAAGACATAAATTGAAGCTAATGTGTCGTTAACATTCACTTATGCTAAGCCCTAAAGATAACACTATGCAAGTAAACCACTGATTGCATTTTCCCATTAAAATGTACATATTTCATGCCAAAATGTTGCCTTGATGGATGTTGTTGTGATCCCTAAGGCTGAACGATGACTAATGCCTCAGTCATGTGTGCTAGCTGAGGAATCTAATTTTACATACAAATGGGGCTTTGATGGATAATTTTCAATGTAGTCGTTGTACCATGTGGGGAATTTGGCTTGCTGGATGGCAAAGTCAGACACAGTAAAGTAGACTCGGTCTGCAATACAACTGATTACCAAAGCAATGTGCCAGATTAAAATGGAATAACATTTACAAAACTTAACCCATCACGCCAATAAAGACGATAGGAAGCCAGATACTTAGAAAACGTAGTTAAAACAATTAATATGACAATAAGAGTTGGGCTCTGTTTTTGATACAGGGGTCAAATGTACTGATTTTATTGCACGCTCGTTAACACAATCTTTGCATCTATTGCCCTTTGGCCTTGGGGAACCTGTACCTGCGCCCTGAACGAAGCAGCGTTTACTGTATTAAAAAAAATTGCAATTATTTTTTCTTATTGCCAGACTTCGAAAAACACGAGTGAGGATGCTGCTTAAAGATCCTCTTACTGGCTTCTTCTTGCAACATTTGAAATCCATAAAGTCTACGAGACCAATTGTCCATAAACTATGAGTTTAAATGTGTCTCATAATTATTTGTGTGAAAATATAAATAATGTGTGTAAATATGTGATTTGTAAATGTAAAACACCGTCCACAAATGCATTTAAAAGATTTGCAAACTCACAAATACATTTGCAAATGTAAAACGGATCTGCAAATATGCAAAATATTTTTACAAATAAAAAAAAGATCTTTGAATATCTCTTTAACATTTACAACTTTCGATCAGGCATTTGTGAATCCATTTTGTATTTGTCGACCAAAAATGTGCTTGTGGATCTCTTTTTACACACAATGAAGGCTTCTCAATACTCTAATTTCCCCTCCTCGACTCCTCGACTCCTCGGTCCTCCACTCCTCGACTCCTCGGTCCTCGGGTAGTGACCCGGAAATGGTTTTCAGCGCGCCATGTTGAAGGATATCTAATTTCTCTAAATGCACATCAAGCATCGAGCATCGAGGAGGCTCTCTGGAGGAGCTGTAACCGAGGATACACTGATGATTCCTCCACGGATGCATTTCCGGGAACGGTGGAGGCGTGACGCACAGCCGGACTTATCTCAGCCAATGACAGCTCTGCATGCATCCCCTGGATATTATTTTAGTCACTGCTTTCATGGCGACGCGATGTTTGTAGAGAGAACAGCTGTGAGCAGTTTCTAAAATAATATCCAGGGGATGCATGCAGAGCTGTCATTGGCTGACAACGCCTCCACCGTTCCCGGAAATGCATCCACGGAGGAGCCGTGGAGGAACCATCAGTGTATCCTCGGTTATAGCTCCTCCAGAGAGCCTCCTCGACGCTCGATCCTCGGTCCTCGATGTGCATTTAGAGAAATGAGATGTCCTTCAAAATGGCACGCTGAAATCCATTTCCGGGTCAATACCGGAGGACCGAGGAGTCGGGGAGGGGACATTTGAGTACCGAGAAACCTCTTCAATCACTATCATCATCATGTTATAGTGATACAGTTGGTTTGTGTTAGTTTATTGGTTCAACTTTCTTCATTGTTTTTTGTGTATTCAGTCAAGCATGTCAAGTTACAAAGCACTTCACATCTTATTAATCAGCCTATCTATCTGTAGATAGATGGGTATATAGATATATGTGTGTGTATATATATGTATATATATATGTATGTGTATATATATATATATATATATATATAGATAGATAGATAGATAACCGAGTGACACAAGTACATTTTAGCCAAGACCGGCGGCAAGTTTGTCTCAGCTCCGTGTGCGTGTAAAAAGACGATCCAGAGGTGTGAGATCCACGAGCAGCGAATCTTTGGTCGACAAATACAAAATGGATTCACAAATGCCTGATCGAAAGTTGTAAATGTTAAAGAGATATTCAAAGATCTTTTTTTTATTTGTAAAAATATTTTGCGTATTTGCAGATCCGTTTTACATTTGCACATTTATTTGTGAGTTTGCAAATCTTTTAAATGCATTGGTGGACGGTGTTTTACATTTACAAATCACATATTTACACACATTATTTATATTTTCACACAAATAATTATGAGACATATTTAAGCCCATAATAAACACACAATGGAATACAAGGCCATATCAAATCCATTTAACCTCCCTTTTTTTTTTACAAATGTCTTGTGTATTTATGTATTTGTGTATTTATGTATTTGTGTACCAAACCAGAGGTGGCCGGAGATAGACATACAGTCCCTTTATTCAATGGGAGCTATGGTATTTCATCACCTATATAAACACGTATGATTTATAACTCAATTGAGCGGCTTTTCCAGACTATGAGTGTTAACATCCTATTAGTATTCATTTATTTAATATTCTTCTCTATGATATAGTGGAATGTGGCGGTCATTTTTCATTTCAACACACACAAAGCAGATGATAGATTTTCTTGCCCCATGAACTGACAGTAGACGCCACTCAAACAATGCCGCTAGTATACCAAAACAGGCAAATATGAATAATGCAATCTTACTCATTTATTTTTTGTCTTTCCACTGTCGGGTTACTTTATGTAGCCGTTTAAAAATGTTTCTGATGGCTGAACCTTTATGAACAGCTATGGTATATCAGTCAGTGTTATCTGTGAAAATGACGGGCGATGTTCAGGTATTTTTCATTGTTTAAAATTCTTTCAATGTCGTAAAATACTCGCAACCTTTGGCTTTCACGTCCAGTGGGGGGGGGGGCATATCATTCCTTTTTAAATCGGGATTATAGCCACCTGATGAAAGTAAGTTTTATATCTTCTTACCTCGGTTTTGGTCTCCACTGACTGGTTCTCACAGTTTTCCCCCGTTTTCCTCACACTAACTTTGCAGAATGAATGCAGTTTATAAAGTTTGTTTTTTGAAGTCAGTTGCTTTGCCTACTACTTTATATGGTTGATAGAGTTTTTACACTTACTGTATAGATCAGGGGTGGCCAACCAGTCAGAGGTTAAGAGCCACATTGTTTCTATGTTACTGCAAAGAGCCACATCAAACACACAGCCACTGATACCGCTTGTTTCAGTTTTTTGTTTTCTGGAGACAAGATTTCAACCACGTCACTGATGCATCTTTGTGGCATTGGGATATATATTTTAAATCCTCTGGAGCAGAGAGAGGAGCTGTGGATTATTGTTATTGATTAATGCATCAGTGTTTCTTAGGGTCAAAAACACTAAACTCACAACTTAAAATGAAAGCGTTTGGTTTATTTAATAAAAGAGCACATGTTCAATGTGAAAAGTGACAGTAGATTATTTGCAATTTGGTGCTAAAATTATATATATTTTTTAAACACCTTGAATTTCAGGGGGGGGGGGCACAGCGCCCCTCCAAGACAATGGTAGGGGAAACACTGGATAGTGTTTAATCAACGATAGGTGTTCCCCCCTCAAAGGTGATTGGTTCACTGCATCGCAGGTATTATTGTGATTGGCTCTTGGGCCACATCAAAATTAGACGCGCTGTCATCCTCTCATACTGACACCTGACACCACACATACACACATAGGGAGAGCCGGGACGAAAGTAACACGGGACGAAAGTAACGGAGCGATTTTATCCGAGCCCAAACAACTTTGACCGGCCAAATGACGTCAGAATGATCAGCATTCAATACTTAACAGACCTACTAAATATCAGGTTTAACTGTCAGGAGTAGCTAGTGTTGTCACAATACCAACATTTTGGTTTCGATACCAAGTCAAGAATTGCGATTCCGATTCTTTTTCGATACTTTTCTTAAAAAAAGGGAAACAGTCTTAAATGTAGTTATTGTGCTTTATTTCACACCATAACCATAACACAAACTTGTAAACAATGAGAACAATAAATTAAATAAATGACAAGAATTCGTATTAAATCAAATGAATACATGTCTGACAGACAGGCCTCGTGGTGTCCGTAGGCTTGTCCTCACTGTCAGAGATTTAGCTAAAATACTTCCACATTTCGCTTCTGGCGTCTTTTTTGTCAACAAGCCGAGGCGCAGCGGCAGTTGCACTCCCACTTGCAGCCATGCTTCTCGTTTTCTCACATGCTCTGGCAGCTAGCGCGTGCACGAGAGAGGGGAGGGACTTAGAGCGTGCTTGAGAGGGAGGGACTGCAGGCACGGCTGCAGTGCAGGGAGTGGAAGCAGAGCGCTGAACACACGGCTCTTATTAAAACGGCGCTTTCTCACCGGAGTACTTTTCCCCGTCATTCTTAAAGTACTGATACTAATGAAACGGAGGAATCGTAACGTTTTTAACGGCAGGGTATTGCGGTACCTTTCAAGTATCGGTACACCGTGCAATACTAGTCAGGAGTCAGTGTCTCTCCCCCAAACTCACACATATACAATTCGATATGAACTGAAGAGCCGCATGAAACCAGGCAAAGAGCCGCATGCGGCTCGAGAGCCGCGGGTTGGCCACCCCTGGTATAGATTGTTTCAAGCTTTTTCAGGTCATAATTGCATACAACGTTAACTTGTGGTGCAGTATACAGTAGGGCTGCACGATATTGGAAAAAAACTGACATTGCGATTTCTTTCCGCCTGCGATATGTATATGAAAAAATACAGGAATTGAAGTAAAGACAGTTTGAACTTTTAATGCTATACAATTGGTCTTTTTCTAACTATATTTAACCGGATTCAAATTCAATTCAAAACCTTTATTTATCCAGGTAAAATCCCATTGAGATCAATGATCTCTTTTTCAAGGGAGACCTGCAGATGAAGGGTTTTAGTCACGGACGTCTGGATCTTAAGTAATCAGAGCAACAAGCTCGGTTAGCAGCGCCAAACTGCCTTGGAGAAACACATGACATGAAGGAAAAACAAGCTTTTATCACCTGAGGCAGCTAGCCAAAGTAAAACCTTTTCTCTCCAGACAGCAGTTTGAGACAGTAATACACGCCTTTTTCACCACTCGGCTGGATTACTGTAACTCTCTCTATGGGGGTCAGTGGGTCCTCCCTCGCTCGTCTGCAGCGGGTGCAAAATGCCGCAGCAAGGCTTTTAACAGGCACACGGAAATATGACCACATTTCCCCCATTTCGGCTTTGCTCCACTGGCTGCCAATACATTTTAGGATTAATTTCAAAATTCTTTTATCTACTTTTAAATCCCTAAATGGCATGACCCCACCATATCTTTCTGAGCTGCTACACCCTTACACGTCCAACCGCCCTCTCAGGTCAGCGGATCAACTGCTCCTGAATGTGCCCAGAACCAAGTCACAGCTCAGAGGGGGCCGTTGCTTCTCTGTAGCGGCTTCCACACTGTGGAACCATCTGCCCCTGAACATCAGACACGCCGCCACACTGCCTGCTTTTAAATCGCTTCTTAAAACCATCCTCTTCTCCTTAGCGTATTAACATCTATTAGAGCATTGCTTTTAAATTGTCTATTGTTTTTTACTTGTGTGTGTGTGTGTGTGTGTGTGTGAGCTGAGCTGTGTTACTTTTTGTATGTTTTCTTTTGTTCGTTTGCCTGTACAGCACTTTGGTCTGGAGGTTTAAAATGCTCTATAAATAAAGCCGTATTGCATGAAACTACTTTATTCAGTGTGTTTACCTTTAATCACCGGGTCCGTTTGCTTTGGAGATTTGATTGTGATTGGTGGTTTGCTGTGCATGCCGAGCCTGCATGTCACTCACTCAAGTACCCCTGACATGAGAGCCTTTCCTTTTGAAGCAAGCAGCAAAAGAATTGTAACATGACGTGTTTGAGTTAAGTTGCCTACTTAATATCGCACGTCCTAAAAAAAAATCATTAAAAAAAAGAGCACGTCCTGCGATGTGAATGAGCATGCGCATATCGTGATTATCGACACGATATATCGTGCAGTAACCTTGTCTTCACTTAAACATACTTAACTCGCTTAGTATGAAAAGCATGCTTTCACATACCCCTCATCCGTAACAAACAGAATACAATGTTCTAGCCATATTATTCCGAATAGATTAGATGGTATCCACGACAACCGAGAGCTTATATATATATATCAACTAGACAGCCTGTTCCATTTGATGCTAGATATAGCACTATGTTCTTACAGATGCTTCGTCTGCCAGTTTCTTCCTGCTTGACAGCGTCTAACACTGACATCTTTTCTTATATACTGAGCCATCCTTGACAACATGCAGTGTTTATGTTTCCATCCTTTCATCCACTTCTTCTAGCCCGCACTGGGAATTTCCAGATGCACAAAAGCATCTTGCACGTGGCACATTTGAAGTCTCATCATCTTCCAACCCTCACAGGACTAACATCAACATTAAATGGTATTAATATTTCATTCCCACATGCACTGTCAGTGACACTATGGTATGGCTTTGTCTTAAGGCACGACGGATATTATCCATAATTATTCAATATTTTTAAACTTATTACACTGACTTTATGTTCCCAAAAATAATCTAATGTTAAGGTAAATAAAAAAAACGTAAGCTGTTTCAGCCACATCCCATTTCTTCCCCGAAACCAAAAATATTGACAGTATGTTGTCGCAAGATGAAAGTAAGGAGATCGAACAAGTATTCAAAATGAATGCTAATGTATACATGAACGTAGGTTCAGTACCAAGTTCCCGAACCATCAATTCCACAGTTGTTGTTGTTGTTTCTGTCTGGACTTGCTGACATTGCCATGCCATTTTTTATGGTTTATTTTGCTTTTTAAATGTCTCCATGGATTAGTTTGCATTCTGTAGAACAGCAAAGTGAACATTAGGGAGAGGTCAACAGTCAGTCAGATTTGGGTAATCTGCTTCCGACACAGCAGAAGTTGAGTCTGGGTTTTTGGACTCAAAGTTAAGCCAATGGGTTAGATGTCCACTTTTTAAAGAGCACTAAAGATTGTCATATCAAAAGCTTAAATAATTACTGTCTCCACTCTCGAGTCATTATCCAGTGTTGGCACTATGACTATAGCAAATATAAAAATATCATATTTTGCAGATAACCGCTTAAGTTTATGCCTCAGAGGTGCTGGTTCCCTAAAACATCAGAAAGGGGCAAACAAGTTAAGAACAGGTCATTTCTGTAACAGCGGAGATTTTTGAAAGTATCTTAATTGTGTAGAAAAAAAGGGAACACAACCTACGTTTATTTTGCGCAAAATACATTGGCCGTGTATAAACTGTCAGATCTTTTGATCTAGTGCTGCTTTTAATAAACTAAACTGAAATTCATTGTGTATGCAAGGGATAAGTAGAGTGACTACATCGTGTATCAATCTATGTATAAAAGGAATATCTGACCAAAGATATCAATAATGGCAAACAGTTCAATTTAAGATTTAAACCAATACAGCTGCTGCATTCTCGGAATTAGACCGCATGTTTAATTCACTTGACCACAGTGGTAACAGGGTTTGATAAACTGCCAGTGACGGCAATATTGGATTCTTCTTCCAAAAAATCCTGTCACTTTAAAAGCATCTCCGTGTTCGGGGCCTGGAACATTCAACACTGCTCCCACTACATCAGCCATCCACTTATCCATCTTGTCATATTACTCGAACTAACCGAATCTGCTCCCAAATTGAGAGTCAATAGAGATTGTTGAGCTGGCCCTGTGAGAAGATTGAAGATTATTCACTTTCCTTAGCTCTGTCAACAAGTGCTGCTTGTAAGAGGTACCTGCAAACCGTGAAATTACAACCATGTCGCAATTTCTCCCATAACGTTTCTGTAAAATGTGGTTTATGCTATTTTGTACTGCATATACTTACATTGGGATCATAGCTTTTAGTCAGCGATGGATGGCTAAGGGCCACACAATTGGAGTTTGTAGTTTGAAGTGTGCTGTTTGTAACAAAATGATAAAGATGCATCAAAGAGGAACCTGGTATTAAAGAAGCCAGAATCATACAATAATAAATAATTCATGTTCTAGGGCAGCTATTCCAAACGTGTCCATCCCTATGGGATATGTTAAAGTACCTCTTTTAAAACCCAACCTTTCATATATACGATTTGCTGAGTTAATTTTGATATTTATTTCAAGTAATTTAACTGAAAAGTGCAAGTGTATTTCTTAAGATCCAAAGAAGTGTAGTGTTCTTGAGAAATATATACCAGGGGTAGACATTAAGGGTAAAAAGCCACTGGCCCTCCGGTCCGGTGGAATTGTATTGTCACTGGCCCCACCATTGTAACCACTGGCCCGGAGCATTCGTCCAAAAAAAGAATATCGACTAATAATGAAGAAAATTAACACATTTGTTGCTATAGTAATTTATGCACTTACTACTTGTACTACAACATTTGAACAATCAGTTCTTCCTCATTTTCCTCAATTGTTCATATTTGGTTTATTAAAATAATGATATTGTGGTCATTGTTAAAAAATGTCTGCTATTATGAGTATTATTATTTGTATAATGCACTTTCTGCCTTCCTGTCATTAGGAGTTAGAAATGTAATGGCTATAGATTAGATTAGATCCTTCATTATCCTAAACTGCTGGGACATTTCCCTATAGCCAATACCTTTATATTGTCTACTCTTCACTTGCTTGTCAGCATAGGTCGGCATTGATGTACAGAGCCGACAGAAGACCTTGTTTATATTGGCATCATATTGAGAGGTGCAGCCAGTGACGCGTCCTAAAACCAGGAAGTAAGCTGCTGGTTCCCTCGACAAAAAGTAATGGGATTTCTCCACAGGGTTTTGGAAAATAGCTGTAAATAAGGTCTGTGGAAAACAAACCTGTTTGATAAATGCACGTTTTGTTCTGCCGGATAATCTCCACATGTCTACCCTACTTTTATAATCTTCTAATCATAAATCTAATCGATAGATTATAAAAGGGTTTTAGGACGCGTCACTGCACCACTAGAAGCCAACTCCATCGATCAAGCTGAAACTTTCTCTCCCTCTTCTTCTCATGCCACTCTCCTTTAACTCCTCCGGTGACTTTCTTTTATTTGAAAATTGTTTTTTGCTCGGCGCTTGGCCGGTTACCGCTGGTATTAAAAACATTTTGGCGAATGGTTAGGTGGCGCGATAGTCTATCGTGAAGGAGCGCGCTCACGGGAGCCTGCTCGCGCTGCGCTCCGCAGCAAACAGCTGTTTGCTTTTCACCCAACAACGACAAGCGACTCACGAAACGCTATGTTGTAGCGTTAATAAACGAAACAATTTAACAAAATTGCTTGTCAAAATACCAATACCACAGGACATTTTTTTTTAAACAATATTTGTAGTGGCCCGAGCGGGCAAGTGGAAAGTACGTTATGCTGGCCCGGGGTGTATAAATAGTGCTTCCGGGCCAGCGGGCCAATTATAATGTCGAGCCCTGTATACACATTAATACTGTACACCAATCAATAGGCCAGTTCTGAACAGACCAGCTTTGAATGGGAATTGCACAACAAACGTTTGTGTTGTAGAGTGTAGCGTTCATGTTGTTTTCACATTACGACGTAAAGCTCATGAACACACAGCACAGATACAAAAAAAAAATCCCAACAGTCAAATATAATCATCTAAGAAGACACCACTGAATTACGTCCACAACACTCAACTTGGAATCCCAGCATCCCTGCAACTTACAACCACAGAGAGAACCTCCCTTTACAGCACCTTTTCCTGCCCCTAAGCTGTAACTTTGCACAACATAAGCTTCCTCCACTGAATCCTCTTGTGGGACTGTGAGCACTACAACAAACACAGTGTGCTGTGACTCTGACTGATGCACCAACGTTTGAGATCATTATCTTCCAAGGGATTACAATCGTCTTTTTGAAATCCCCGTCCGTTTGGAGACCTCGCTCTGCCCGTGTGGCCCCTTCCTGTTTCTTTAGACAGGCTCCTTAGACAGTCTCTTTGAAATGCTTATCCCAACAGAATGGATAAGAGGGGGCTCTGATGGCCAGTTCAGTCTGTCTGAAACCAACAGTTATAGGCTACTATAAACTGGTGTGCATACGTGTTACCAGTTTCCCAACCTGACTTATAAGAGCATTTTGTACAATCTATCTGGTGTCTTTGTTGAGGGTAGCAGAAGATGGTTAGCATTGTTCAGACTAATTGAAATTACTACCAGTTGTTGCCACATAGGACATAAAGCTTGATGTTACAAAACATGGCATCAATATGTCAAAGTATCCCTTGGTAAGATACTAAACCCCAATCGCTCCCAATGGCGTAGTCCAAGGTATACGAGTGAATGTTTATCTACCCTGATGAGAAGAAAGGCTCCTTTTATCATAGCCTTTGCCTTTGTATGAATGTGTGTGAATTGCTGACTTGTAAAAACATTGAGTGGCTTCAAATACTAGACACGCGCTATATAAGTGATTCCATTCAACCTTTACAATTCAATCATGTCAGCGACTGATTTGAGTCAACAGAATGGCCCTAAACTTCTACCTCCAATCTTTCTGAAATTACAGTGACACACAAGAAAATGCATCCAAGCTTATTTTTTCCAGTAAATAACAAATATATATATATATATATATATATATATATATATATATATATATATATATATATAAAAAAACATAGTTTGTCAACACTCAATGGGTGTTACAACAACAGTTAGTACACCTTGATGTCATGGATGTAGTGGACAAGGCATCAACCAACCAGAGTTCTGAAGGATTGTATATGTGTTTCTAAAATTAAAAACTCACGAACATCTAATGGAATGTCTAACTGGGCCCTTACTTGAACACTGCACATTCTACCTACATTTTGCAGTCTGTCCTTAAGTCTTACAATTGGCAGCACCTGTTCACAGTGATGCTGGCAGCCGGCCCAGAGCCGAAGAATCTACTGACTGAGCTGCTTGAGTGATGGAGTGAGAGCAGACCCGGGGGGAAGGAGGGGAGACAAAACGAAAGGAAATTTAAACCCTACCTTCCATCTTTGCATATTGGGAAAAGTGAGATCACTGGCAAAAAAGATTTATTAGCCTTAATACCTTTTGTGAGGACCAGTGGTAGTATTGTGAGTGCATAGTTATGTGTTACACAGAGCCTTTTATACAAGGGGAATACGCCAGTCTCTATGATCACCCTCAAGGGTTTGATGTAAGCACACACATGGAGTCGGCACTATAAATATAAGAGAAGCTCTTGATGGTTTTAAAGTAATAATCTATATAAACCTCCCTTTCCTGGAAATTAAGTATTTGAAAAATGACAGAAAATGAAAAAGCTTTCAAGAGCTGTTAATTGATTAAATCATCAGTGAACAGGATCAATCACTGCAGCCTAGTTGTTTACTGTACTCCGACTTCTGAGGAATGCTGGGAAGAAGTGAAATGTTAAGGGTGCATATAGCTTCATTACTGAAAGTTCTTCAGTCATTGACATCAGCAGGTGCTCAAATGATTGGCTGGTATACAAGTCTGCTCACTCTTCGCCCTCTATGGATATTGATTGGACATCACGGCTGTACAGTACGTGACTAAACGCACATGCAGTGTTAGAATTAGGAGGCTGTCAAAGGTATTGTGTTATTTAAGAAGGGTAAGGGTGAAAAGATGACCGAAGCATGTTTGCATTTTTAGTAAACCATCAGGAGGCTAACCAAATGCACCAAACCATGCGTACGCCATACAAAAACTGACATTGAGGCATCATTTCCCGGTTAATAATCCTTTGACTCATGATTTGTGAAGCACTTTGTAACGTCTGTTTCAATATGAATCATAAATCATATTTCCGACATTTAATGATGAGGACGGAGTGTTATTACCAAGCTGGGACATGTAATGAATTCAGAGTATGGGCACTATAAAAAGCCACAGCTGTGCGTTATGATAGCTGTTCCTCGACGATGCAAAGCAATCGAGGAAATTGCGCTGCTTCTTCTCTGTTCTTCTCATTGACAGATCTAATGAGTGGTTAGAGTGGGTTCAAGGTCATTTCATCCATTCAAGTCTCACTGTGGGAATTGAAATGAGGCTTTTACATGTTCCACAATGATTGAGACTCATAAAGCATAATCAGACATACATGCGTCTTGTTAGGATATTATAGTGGATCTACGCACCACGTTTCAAATATCCCCGCGTCCTTCGAGAGCTGTGTTATATGGAAGGAGTTCAGTGCCACCAAGTCAAGAATAATCTACTTTAATGGTGATATCACAATGCACCAGAAATCATTACATTCAATACAAGAATACATACAAACACAGTATACTTACAACACAAGATACATATAACACAAATTACATACAACATAAAACATACATACACAAAACACATACAACCTGGTGATCACGTCAGCCGGCCAGCAGAAAGAGACTGAACCCAGTTGCGTCTCTGTATTTATGCTGAAGCAATGGGAGGGATCATCCGATCTCTCCCCTTTGATTGGCAGCCCAAATATCCTCAACACCCCAAATCTGAAGTTCCTTCACTCACATGTGGCGAGAGCATTTGCATACAGTGCAAGTCAACAGATGCTGTAACCTCCCCCGCCAAATCCTTTGTCCTCCAACACCACATGGTCTTCTCTGGAGTCACATGTGCTCGGGCTCAAAGTCCAGCTCAGTTTTAACCCAAAATCATTCTCATTTTAAACTTATACATTTGGAGCTAACATGAATACATTCAAATATTCCTTACAACTCCCCCTTTTGATTTAACTCTAATAAATCAATTACTTTCAAGACATTCACATTCGTTCTGGGATTCAGACTATTTAAACGTTCAGAAATGGCTCCACATATCAACTTCATATGACCATGTTAGAAATACAAAAATATGCAAATAGCTCCATACATCAATTACATCACTTAGTAACAACAAAGTTAAAACCCTTAAATCATTCTGATTGAGTATAGTCAATCGTCATAAGGTATAACCTTCACAGTGGTGATTCAATTAATCTGTAATCGGCAAAATTGCAGTGTCTTCAAGCTTTAACATTACTTCACGTATACTTCATTCCGCTTTAGTTTCAGAGCCACACATGAGATATTTAGGAGACAGCAAGTCTGTCTTCTCATAAATATGAACAACCTGAAATGCCCTGCCTCCTTTCATCAGGAGAGGCAGCTGCAAGGTCAAATTCATATACAGTTCAGAGCCACACATGATATCAGTGCATTAAAACTTCCCAAAGAGTGGAGACCTCAGTATGTCTCCAACATATCCCTCCTGTTTATACTCCGGAATAACATAGAACCTGGAAAGATACAAATGATATCAAAAATTCATATACAAAAGTACCCAAACGTCTGAGGTAGGTAAATTGTATAGGCACATGTCTTAATGTAATCCCCATGGTCCAATTCTTTCTCTGTACATCGTCAGTTTCTATCCCTCAGACCCGTTACTGTTTCCCTGCTCACGTCCACTCTTTAAATTCCACTGGGTTCTGTTGGTTTCTTCACTGGTTTGAGACAAGTGCCCCTAGTGGACACCTCCCTTTGTAGCCAGACTTCACCACAGTAGAGGCGAGTTTCTGTGTTTCAGGTTTAAACAGCTTCACAGTCAGATGTATCCAGGATGGTCTCTTCGCCAGTCTAACTGCAGTCGATGTAGACAGGAGTGTTTGTTAGGGACCCTCCCCCTTTGGCGAGTGCCTGCTCCTCCTCTTTATCGCTCTGGTGAACACTCACTTTCCTGGTTTCACTGTCTGCGTAGTGTCAGGTACTTCCATCCGTGGCGAGACCCGGAACTCCTGATACTGCGTCCTTGGATACGCTTCCCACACCGTGGAGTCGCCACCCTTGCTTGGTCAGGTACAGCAGGCCCAGCACGAGGAGGAGGATGACAGCTTTCACACCTCCTTCCTGGAGGTTTCCCCACTGCACACTGATTCCAGTGGTACCAGATGTCTCCTTTCCCTTCCAAGCGGACAGCGTGAGATGTCCTCTGCATCGCCCGATGGGGTTTGATGTCCCCCTTTTGCCTCTGTAATCTGTGTGGAGAAATCTGATACAAATCCCTCAACCCTACGCTCAGGGCTCCTGGGAACTGGTGACCATGAGTGAGCTCAAAGGAGACAAACCTGTCCCTTTGTTAATTGAGCTCCTGATTTACATAAGAACTAGGGGCCATGCGTCTAACCATTTCATGCCTGTCTCTTCACATGTTTTCAACTTCACTCGTGGTATTTTAACCACCTTTTATCCTTCTGAGCAAGATATCACTTCAACACATTTAATATCTTGCCCTGTCCATCTATTTCAGTCTTCTTTACTGCTATTTTTAATTTACCAATTGATTAATTCATGGTTAATACAACTTTTTATCTTTACTTATTTATCAAGTCAATTCAATTTCTTTAAATTTGTTTCTTTAAAATACATTAGTAGATACCTTGTGGAGTATTCACAATCTCTAGGATATGAAATCCATTCATCTTTAACAAGATACTATTTCCCTATTTATTTTTAGTTCATGATAACAATGGTATAAAAACCACACGTTTTACTCATAGCTAGTTTCTATGTCAAGATTATTATGTGTGACATAATAATCAGATGTCTTCTTCTAATCATCTGTTTTCTTTTCTCTTCAGCCTTCAACAACCTTTTCTTATTTCCATTTCTAACCAGTCTTTTACTTATAATCTGTCCCTTTCCTAGGACAGGTAAATACATCCTGCTACTGTAGTGTTCACAAATAAATCTCCCTGCAAACTGCTACTGTACACTCAAAAGTGATCTGTTTCATTTTGAAAAGTCAGCTTTTTGAAAACCAACATGGCTCAGTTCAAACTTTTGTTTCAAAACAAAACTCCTCATCTCTTCCCGACATGATTTGACCTAAAGATGATTTGCTACCACTATTTTTCATTGTGATATTTGTTCAAACAGAGACTGCATCTGTCTCTGGATTTAAATAAATGCCTGATGGCAGTATATGCATAAAATAAAAATAAGTGTCCAGGTTTTAACCTCTGTCATTAAAGGACTGTATAAAAATAAGACATGTCATCTGATTAATCTAAAATCAGAATTTAACAGATAATTTGTGTAGTACATCCCATCATTTTTAGGGACGCCTAATTAACATTCTCAAATCTTCAATTAACTTGACCTAAAAAGCTAAAACAGTGTTGCTTTATGATACCTAAAAAAATACTACAATAGATTTTAGACTATAAAAATGTAAATATCAAATTCCCATTGTCTAACAACTCACTCCCCCTTTTCTGAAAAAGAATCCTGTGGATTCATTTTCAGAAACATGAAGAAAGAATGGTAATGCATAGGAGGCTGAGGCACATGCTGTGCCCTGGGACCTTTATGACCCTGGCGTCCTGCTGCAAAGTGTCCTCCGGTATTTGTTTTACGACACTGGCCTCCTGCTTCATCGTAAATGAAGTTTGGGCTCAGTTTGAGAGTTGTGATCTGAGTTAGAGACAACAGTATTTTGCATTGTTCTAGGGAACAGAAGAGTGTTAAATTCATCTGCTTCCATGGGGCTGTGGATAGCCATCGCACCCGTGAGATTTCGGTCTGTGACGGGAGGAATTGTAATTCCCATCATTGCGAGGGCAGCATTGTGACAAACCCTCCTCAATCTATCTAGAGCCTGCATCTGTTTGTTTAGGTGTGCAATTTGCTTTACAATCTGTCTTTCATCTAAGTTAAATCTATCCATGTTGTGTTACAAGCATGGTTAGATTTGTAACAGAATACAAAATTAACTGTATTTAGCGCTATATTTGCCTAAAAATCTTAACAAACACCAACCACAAATTAAAGATAAATTGATTTAGCAAAATGAACCCTTATGTGATTCCAAAATGTGACAAAAGAACAATGATTTGTCTTACCCAAGATTGTAGTCTAACAGAATGGCTCTTGACCACATGGGGTCAAATAACTTGGATGACCGGGGGAAGGGAAAAAAACACTCAAACGTGTGTAGAGAGAAATCACACTGCTTGCAGTCTGAGTTCACTAAAAATTAAACCATACAAGGCCAGTTCATAACACACAAATTGTCCTCTTTGTATGTCTAACCTAGGTAGAATAATCCACTATTATATTTAATTTGAATGTACTTAATTCTCTGAAAATCAATCTCTTAATCTGTTCCCATTGTACCCTGGAATTTCAGAATCGTTTTTAGCATTCTGTCGTTCCATATTCACTTCGCTTTTATTTATCTGACTTATAATCAACATGTGCACTTCGCTTTTATTTATCTGACTCAATCAATCAACATGTGTTCACATGTATTAATATACTGGGCTATTGTACTATTAACGCGCTTCCCGTCTTCAATACCGGTCAGCAATGTAATATTTAACCTCAACGCTTGAAGCTAAATTCATATACTCAATGTAAAAGGTGTACTACCCCCTTTCAGCCACTAGATGGCAGCAGCAGACCACAAATGAGCCTCACTCATCCGTGTGCTTCATTGAGATCAATAAATATTGAGTAATTACCATATCACAGAACTCCGGCTCTTAGCTAAAGAGCGTTCGTTTGTGCTGTAAAACCCCTCAGTTGTAGGCGGCGACCCGATCTGAAATATCGGGTTTCCAGGTCCTGTCGTGCGGTACTCAAAACACGCCACCAGACAGACTGCACCGTCTCTTACGCCACTGTGGACTAGACTACCACAGATCCGCGCTAAACCGTTCTTATGTACGCCACTCAGGACTTTATCTACCTGTAGATCCGCGACAAACTGTAACCATTACGTAACTGTCTACGTACGCTACGCAGGACTATATCTACCTGCGATCAACGACTATGTTTAAAATATGCATTGTACATTCCATTTAAACTTTAAAAACACTGTGAAACGCCTTCAGACAATCCTAACAATTTAGTGTATTCAATCCCAGACAATCGGTTATACAACAGGAGTCTGAAATACCTTTGAGTTGTGAAGGGCCCTTGTGATTGTCTGAAGCGTTTAAAAGCGCTTATTCTCGACCCAATCCGGTCGTCTGAATCCTTCCTCAGCCCGTTATCCTGTACGTCGGGTCACCATCTGTTAGGATATTATAGTGGATCTACGCACCACGTTTCAAATATCCCCGCGTCCTTCGAGAGCTGTGTTATATGGAAGGAGTTCAGTGCCACCAAGTCAAGAATAATCTACTTTAATGGTGATATCACAATGCACCAGAAATCATTACATTCAATACAAGAATACATACAAACACAGTATACTTACAACACAAGATACATATAACACAAATTACATACAACATAAAACATACATACACAAAACACATACAACCTGGTGATCACGTCAGCCGGCCAGCAGAAAGAGACTGAACCCAGTTGCGTCTCTGTATTTATGCTGAAGCAATGGGAGGGATCATCCGATCTCTCCCCTTTGATTGGCAGCCCAAATATCCTCAACACCCCAAATCTGAAGTTCCTTCACTCACATGTGGCGAGAGCATTTGCATACAGTGCAAGTCAACAGATGCTGTAACCTCCCCCGCCAAATCCTTTGTCCTCCAACACCACATGGTCTTCTCTGGAGTCACATGTGCTCGGGCTCAAAGTCCAGCTCAGTTTTAACCCAAAATCATTCTCATTTTAAACTTATACATTTGGAGCTAACATGAATACATTCAAATATTCCTTACAGTCTTGATTAATGTGAAGAAATATAATGCGTTCACACACTTCTGTCTTTGTGCGTAGACAAAGATTTAGTTGTGAATCTACATAAACGTATGCATGGTAGTTTATATTTGCCAGCTTTTTGATCAGTACACAGTTAGTATGATGGTGTCACAGGTTTATTTAAGGGTAGACTTGGTAAAAGTGTTATTTATTGTAAACATTTAAGTTATAGATTAAAGATCAGCTTTTTCAAAACCTTTGTGTTATGCACTTTTGATTGAAAACAAAACAAGAACTCTTTAATATTACATTTTTCACCATGTTATGGAAAAATAATCCATTATATCAGCAGTTTTGATCATTGGGTAGTTTTAGCACAACTTCTATACAGGCTTCCATAGGGATGGGTACCCAGTATTAAACGGGCCCCGGGGCTACATTTTTAAAGACCGTGGTATCGATAAGCTCCGACTTTATCGGTATTGTTCTCGGAACTGGAGAAATACAAAATAAATATATTAAACAGATTTCATATTTATTATTGTTACATTAAGTGGAAACGGAACAAAGTGCATTGTGATTTTATTTCACTCTCTCTATCGTCTAAAAGCGAGAGAAGAGAGAGAGAGACGAGAGATATGAAGAGCGAGATAGCTCTCTCTATCTATCTCTCTCATATAATCAGCGATCGTATATCTATTATCGCTATCTATACTCTCTCTCTCTCTCTCTTCTCTCTCTCTCTCTCTCTCTCTCTCTCTCTCTTCTCCTCTCTCCATCTCTCTCTCTACTCTCTCTATCTCTCTATCTCTCTTCTCTCACGCTGCAGTAGGACACACAATGATGAGAGAACAATAGTACAAGTATGTTGTCCCCCTCCGCATTTCCAAGGCATATATTCGCCTGTTCGACAAAACCTCTTGAGCGTATGCACTAGGTAAGTAACTTCCTCTGGCGTGTGTGGGAAGCAATTGCATTCATTTCTCAAATTACGTGGAGAACGATGTTAAAGAATAAGCCTACACACCTGTGTTCAGATGCACTGCGCTATGTCAAGGTACACTACTGTCACTATTTCACTGTCCTGACACCTGTCAACAGTCAATAAAAACAGCAGTGTTATCACTTGGCTGCAGACTGGTACATCTATGCTTCTCTACATCCATGACTTATATGCAATACTGTTGAGCACAAAAGCAGTTATTTCACCCTTCAGACACTTTATAGATCATAAACATGCATGCTGTCAATGCATGCCTGGCTCACATACATTGACTATTCAATAAGCCTTGGAATAAAAGCAAAGGAAAAACAGTCTTTGGTTCAAAATGGGACTCATTCAGGGATTTCTGAAGGTTCTATAATAACAGTGTTGAAACAGTGTGACTGCAATGCGTTTAACTTCCATGTAGTGCATTGTCCCCTAAAGCATGACAATGTGGCATTGTTCAGTCACTTTGCAAGAGAGGCTGTCTCAGATTTAGGAGGTGATTTTTGGTCCTTTTGAAATGGTCGTAAACACATTTTCCAATTGTTGGTGCCACTGTCGCCAAGACAACTGGACCACTTTTGGTTTTCTTCAGATTCTTACTTATTCAGATCAACAGAGAAAAAGGATATATATATATATTATTATCAGGCATGCACTGAGCTCATACCTGTTAAAACTATTTGATAGATATCCAATAAGCATGTTTTGTTTATATGATGAATAAATCTACCTTCTGTGTCAGGGAATACAAATGATTAGAAAAAATGGCCTAACTGCTTTGAAGTTATTCAGCTCTTCATTACAATATCTTTGAATGAGTATAATTCAATCATACAAAAATAATCTTTAATATAGCTTTCTTTGACAGGAACTTCTTTTGTTTAGCATCTTCACCTGCTGTTAAACTACCTATCCCTAGACTTACTACTAAAAGGACTGTGTGCATCTCTTCTTGTTGTAGCACAGTCTTTTTCTTTTTCATCCAAGATGTGAGACACACCTAAAAACTGCATGTCCATGATCTGATCCCTGACACATTCTTTCATTAGATGTCAAAACACCACACTCAGGTCATATATAATTGAGGATTTTTTTCCTGCCTGTTGCTTTTTCTCACAATGAAAAATCCAAGTCTGACTGTTAATAACTAATATCATCTTTTTACAGTTAGACTGACGGCAATGAACACCGCCATTATCAGCCAATTCAGATGTACGGCCAACGTTTCTGTGCATTCCTCATTATGTTGTAATTTTCTCCCAGAGCTGCTCAGAGTAATTGCCGTCTATGGCTCTTAAAGGGTTGTCAAAGTTTCTCCCTCGACACAACCAACTCGTCCACATCCAACTTTATACAAATGAGGTAGCTTGCTAGAAAATCTTTTTTGTAGAGGAGCTGGCAGCACTGCAAAGATGAATGCATTTTGTTATCAACGGTTGCATTTGGACTTTTCCCTTTCGGCCATTCTCTACCTTCTTGTAAAGACAGAATATTGTTTTGTTTTTTTGCTGTTAAGCTACTGCTTTTTGCCCATTACGCCACTCTTGCGAAACAACCGCATGGCTGCCTTATTTACACCAAAAGAAGCAAATCCTTCTAAAGTCAGCTAGCATGGTGGTCAGAATAATGGCTATACCCACTGGAACCTGTTGAAGGATCTGAAGAAGGACACATAAGGTGCAGGGATAAACCAAAAAAAGAAGAAACAGAGTCTATACGGAAACATGACTGCACCTGTGTGTGCGTGTGTGTGTGTGTGTGTGTGTATATATATATATATCATCGATGGCTTCAGGACATTTCGGGAAATGTTTCCATCACTTTCATTTCCAACATTACCTTTGATGGCTTCCGAACTGTTTGGTCCAACAAGGATTTCCCGGAGTGCTTCATCATGTCTTCACCCTGAGTCTTTACAAAGAGCCTGATTCTTCAGAGGGTTGGTGCCTTGAAGGACATCCCTGTCTTTTCCCTTTGCCTCAGATGCTGTGCCCAGTGGCTACAAGGACTTTAATTCACATTTCTACTTGAACCTATGTTTATATATATATATAAATATATATATATATGAGGATTTATTTGTATTCTAATATGGTGCAACTGTCATGAAACCAAATTTCCCCATGTGATTAATAAAGTATTTTGATGGATTGATTGAGATTTTGGTTACGCAATGGTTGCCATATAAATATAAATTAAGTATATATTTTCCCAGAAGATTGTACCCGCTGTATAAAAGTACATAGTGAACCCAAGGTTTGATGAAAACCAATCTAAATGGCTATCATTGTATTTACTTTACATTGTGCAATCAACATTTACTTCATAGTAATAAGTTACAGCAAAAACCTGTCTTTTGCCACTTAAGCATGCAACACATATTGTTGAATGTTCCAACAAAGGTACGTGCAGATACTGTTGTGCATTTCTTACTGCAGTGCAGCGGGAAGCTAGAAAAATACATGGGAAGGAGGGTAGGATAAAACGGCATGCAGAAAAAGACTGACAACAAGTGTGTGGCCAACATCCTAGCAACCCACAGAGATCTCTTTGATTCCTGATAACAACAAGAGGCCAATAGGATGGAGGTGTAGAAGCTGTACATGTGCTGTGAAGAAAATAGCCTGTCTCTAAACAAAACTACCATTGATTTTTTTATTTTTAGTAAAATAAACTTTACCTGCACTTCACTGTCTTTCTACGGTGCAGCTTTTGAGACTGTCACAGACTGTCAATTAATATTTCAGGTTTCTTACTCCTTTGGTTGGCTTGGCAACAGCATGATCAACAACAGGTGCTATTACTTGGATGTCTTTTTTGAATAGTATTTTCAATTTTTTTTTATATCAGTATGGGCTTTTTCCATGATCCGTTTGTAGCTGTATGTACTAAGAGTAATTGACACATTTGTGTTCATCCCACACAATCAAATTGTATGTAATCCACACAATTAGACTACATACTTGATTGATCCTGAATGGGAATTTTTCTTACAGCAGCAAGTGAAGAGACACATCTTCATGTATTACAATTTAAAAACAAAGCAAAAAAAGATATCTATAGAGTATCAATAGAGTACACAATATCAAATATACAGAATAAGTTAGAAATACTAAAATAGACTAAGCTCCTATTAATTAAAAATACAAACAAAGGATATCTCGTACATTATAAAGTGTGCAATAATCAGTTGTCGTTAAACTTAAAAAAAAAAAATGCAATTTAGTCAATCAACAAAAAATTGAACAAAGTGTTTAGGATAATTGAAGGGGAGAAGCACAATGAAATCTGGTTAAAAAAAAAATGTGAACCAGGTAGTAAAACAAATGAAGTAGTCCATTGGGTGGAGGTTGGGTGCAATGGATGCGTCCAAAAACAGCATTCTTTCACCAAGGACAACGCTGTTAATGTACAGTGTGAAACCAGAATGAACCGGTTCTCGATAAAGTTTCATACTTGAGTAGTGACACCTTTGTAGTTATTTTAAATCCTAACATTTATTTAACACTAACCCTAACTTCACCACTTCCAAACCACAGCCAATTCCTATCTGTAACATTGACATATAGTGCTAGGCAAGCTAAGGAGTTTGGATGCAAACAAAAATGATATACACCAATCAGTGCCCAAAGGCTTGATCGCCTCACATGACACTTCATCTGTAAAACATTTAACCAGCTAAGTCAAATTGTACTCCTACAATGTCAGGTATGTACTGTAGCGAGCTATTAAAGCCTTCAGAGACAAGTCCTCTCACCGCAGGAGGACAGCAATATTATTACCAAACATAATCCTCATACAAGCCATCATCTATTTACTACATTGCTACCAAGTGAGGGTTGTTAGAGCCCTATCAGGTCGCACACCACCTGCTTTAGGAAATGCTTTTAACTACAGGCGGTGAGATCCATCAGCACTCAGCCCACAGGGTTGCGGATGATACGCTGTACTGATTATTCATTTGTAGAATAAGCGGACCATGTTGACAGCTATGTTGCAATACAAAAACTTGGAGAATCTATTGGATCCAGACCTTAATATTTGTATGTGAAAAGTATTTAGAACGTTAAATCAACATAGTTTTTACTTAAACTTTAATATGTAAAGTTTGACTTAATTCACTGTTTGTTGGGTCGTAAGCTGTCCAGAGGGGTGTTGCCACGGCTGAAGCATAGACTTGTATTGGAAGGCATTTCTGTATTTTTTTCATTCAATGACATTGAACTGAACTGAAATGATTCATGACCCTATCTGGAGCACTTTGACCCAGCAGGAAGAAACACAAGGACCCCTGCCAAAAGGCCAACAGCAATGTCCTTTATGTCGAGATGAGTGACCAACTAAAGAGAAACAAGTATGCAGATGCTAACAGGACATGAAAAGCTTCATGTATTATGTGAGTCATATGATTTAATTTTTTCTGCCATCAAATCTATACCAAACTACGAGCTCTCTCAACCACTATCATCAAAAAACTGTTTTGAGGAAACATTTTTGGAAGATTGCTGTTCATACCTCCAGCAGAAAGCCACATTTGGAATCTGAGCACTGCAACCGCGTGGAGGCTCTTTAATAACAAATTGATGTTAACATTTTCGTTTATTTTTCTTGTTGTAATAATGGTTCAAAGTTAAAACAATGAGTCCATTAATCGACAAAACTGAAAAATAATTGTCGCAATTAATAACCAATGTATTGTTCAAACTGCTAAATATTTGCAAATACCTACTTCTTAAATACGAAATATTTAGTTTCTTTATATCATGCTTTTCAACTATTGGTCGGACAACACATCACCTTTTCTTTGGATTGTTGTGTTTTGTATTCTGCCACTTATATTTTTTATTTAATTTAAGAGGAATATACAGACTCATAAACAATTAAGATATGCTAAAGTTACTTTTCTCCATCTGTTTAATTTTTTTCCTATTTTCTCATTCTCTCTAATAATTTCGACATAAGAGCACAGCATCATGCTTTCTCATTTAATTTATACAACACAGTTAATCATCATGCATAATGCAGCGAGGCAAGTGTGGAAACAAGCTCACAGGCTCGGGGTAATGCTAATTGAAATTGATGATGAAGTATCTTCTAGACAAATAGTTTGTGACTTCATCCTGTGATATAATCATGTTAAATGAGGGTAAATCATGCAACAACGTTAAACATGCATTCCTCACTCAACCAATATGGTACTGGCATTTTAATATGTCTCCTCCCCACGAAAGTACTTAACATGAGGCACACTTCGCCAGCTGTTGTGCTTCTTTGTATTTAAACCTGTAATGAATACACAAGAAACCTAATATTTTACGTGTAAATGTAGTTTTAATTATATAAACACTAGAGTTGTTTGCTTGTAACAAACGACTATCGAACTGTTTTGGTGATCACATTCCTAAAATGAATTGCAGCTGTATCTCATTTGGTGATTTTCATCACCTTTTCTGAACATCTGTTTTTTTCGCACTCATGAACCATATTTTTTTTTTTTTAAACCAAAAAAGGTCTAGTACATTTTTAGTTTAATTCTAGTTGATGTTGTGGCGACTCCAATCTCCATCTTAAAGTCGACCTATCATGCTATATCATCTCCTGGTCCGCCTCTGGAGGATTGTGATTGGAGCACGCTGGGCCCGACGCACTCCACTCGCAGCGCACAGCCGGCGCGCACCTGCTGGAGATGACTTCAAAGCCTGGGGACAATCATCACTCTGGAGGCTCTGTGATGTGGGACAGACGCCTCCCGCTACTTGGTCCTTAGACAGATCTGTTAAACTGTGGTTTAACTTGTGTGCACATCTCCGTGTGATACTGTGTATTAGTAGTGTCTAGAGTATCTTAGTTAGAGGTTTAGTAGTTTAGATAGTGTTTAGAGTAGCTTAGGATTTTGTGACTGTTGCCTTTAGTTTCGCTGTGTTTTTGTACAGAATCCTTTTGTTAGTTGTACCACTTTTAAAGTGAGGTTTTGTTTCGTTCTTTATTTAGTATATTATTATTTATTTTCCCTGTATGCCATTAGACTCCTTTTGTTAGAGTCCTCCCTTTGTTTGGTTATTTGTCAACCTGTGCCCTTTTGGCCTTTTTGTTGTTCCAGGCTGCATGCCTGCCACTTTGTTTCCCTTTGCTATTTAAAATAAACCCTTTATAATTATACCAATTCCAACTGGTGTGTGCATGTCCTCATCCCTAGTGAGGAGGTAACAGGGAGGAAAAGAGAGGCTCCGTCCTCCGTGTATTATTCTTATATTATTATTAGGGCTGTCAAGTTAACGTGTTAATAACGTGTTAATAACGCGTTAACGGAAAAAAAAATTAACGCCACTAATTATTTGAACGCGATTAACGCATGTGTATTTTTTGTCCTCTGCCGCCCAGTAGTTTCAGAGGGCATCAAGTTTGAAATACCATCTACAAGCTGATGCTGACACCCCCGCCCCTGCTGCCTGCTTGCGGCAGACCACACTTCCACGCTCACCGGCAGGCCCGGACTGGCCATCGGGAGGACCGGGAGGGTGTGTGTATGTGTGGCGTGAGCGAGAGAGAGAACATGCACACCTTACGTGTATTGTTGTTGTTAGCATCTGGTGCTAGCTAGCTGCGCTAACGGATATAAGGAGCTGTTTCAATGAAAACAGAGGAGTGACATTTCGCCGACAACTGCGCCGAGCACTTGACTTTATGCAGGTAGTCAGACAGTGGGACATTGCACGAAAAGTCAGCACACTCAGTCGCGCAACATGATTGCAGCGTCCAGGCAGCTCCCGTTCGAGCATATGCCTTGAGTTGCACATAGCTCCAACGATCCATCACAGTAGAGGCTTCTCAATTCTTAAATTTCCCCTCCTCGACTCCCCCCTCGAGACTTAGTCCCGCCCAAAGGAGATGCGAGCAGAGGACCGAGGAGGGGAACCGAGGAGAGGGGAGGGGAAGCAGCAGACGTTTAAAGAAATGAGAACTCCTCTCCTCTGAACGGTCCGTTCATTAACAGCTGCATCAGCTGTCGAGTGTTTTGTCATAGTGCTGTATTTTATAATCTCTGTTACATCAGCTGAACATTGTTCCCCCACATATTTACTTTGAATTCATTGAGAGTGCGGTATAATGAGACAATAACAGGCTACAGATGCGGACACACACACACACAAATATATTTATATAAATATATACAATTTAAAGTATGAGAGCTCAGCACTCTCATAATAACGTAACACAATCAGAGACTGGCTATATCTCCCCCTCTCTCTGGTCGCTGAAATGGGGAATTTAAATTACGAGTCAAAAGTTGTATTTACAAGTATTAAAAGTAAGCAGTGGACACCAAACCAACTGAGACCCGTCTGTCCGCCGCATCTACGCACAGTACCACACACACACACCTACACACTGTACCACACCCACCTACAGCTCCTAAAGCATATCAGGCTACAGCCGTTGTGTATTTTATTATGTGAAGCACTAAATGGTCTTAGAAAAATATCGACTCTTTGTTTGTAGCTATCTACTAAACTAAAGCAAATAAAGAGAGTAGACCTGTTATACTGAGTGATATATTATACACACTGCTCTGCTTTCTGCACGGACTTCACAGCTGTTCTCTCTGGAAACATCGCAACGCGATGAGAGCAGTTTCTAAAATAATATCCAGGGGATGCATGCAGAGCTGTCATTGGCTGAGATAAGTCCGGCCGTACGTCACGCCTCCACCGTTCCCGGAAATGCTTCCGCGGAGGAGCCGTGGAGGAACCATCAGTGTATCTTCGGTTATAGCTCCTCCCGAGAGCCTCCTCGACGCTCGATGCTCGGTCCTCGGTGTGCATTTAGAGAAATTAGATGTCCTTCAAAATGGCACGCTGAAATTCATTTCCGGGTCACTACCGGAGGACCGAGGAGGGGAAATTTGAGTATTGAGAAGCCTCTAGTGTCTCTCTCCACACACACACACTCACACACATTGTATTGTAGGAGAGAGGTTCCAGGTGGAATTGAGGCGAATATTTGTAATGTTCAGAGGTTGTTGTGTTTAATATTCATGAGAATATTTGTCATTGTTCAAATGATATTAAACAGACATTTGCGTAAAGAATATTTGTTCACTCATATGTTGAGTATTCAAAACTTATCCCTATAAAGATACATTTAGAACAGTACAGTTAATCGCGATTAACTATGGACAATCATGCGATTAATCGTGATTAAATATTTTAATCGACTGATAGCCCTAATTATTATATAGAGTCGTTATATATTTGTTTTAAAGCTCAATTAATAACAAAGAAGACCTTTGACCGGCACTTCTAATTTTGTCCGGAAGATTTCAACTTTAACGGACATGTTGACCGGCGAAAAAAAATCTAACTGAAACTCTGCTGCACGATCCCCTCGTCCCTTGGAAGAGGTGGAGAGGTGGGTGTTTGTCATCTGCTGGTGGACTAACCGGAGAGAATTACAGCACTAGGAGCAAACGCTTGCCTCGGGGAGGGAGAAAAAGAGCCAGAGCGTCCACAGCGGAGAATAAACAGAAGGGCAACCATGGCAACCATGCGCGGGAAGTCTTCTTCACTGCTTTTGTGGCAGACTACAGCGCCACTTACAGGCCTGGCATATGTACTACAGCGTCTCCAGCGCTTTCGAGCGGTCTCTCATTCCCCTGATATGTGGAGAGTTGCCAATATAGGCGAAGCACCCCTTTTCTGACGTCACAACAATTCAAATCTGTATCGGCTCCGTTGCAGCCCCGTTTTTAGAGATTCGGGTATGGAGGAAAAGAGAGAGGGTTGTGTTTTCTGCAGTGTTGGGACAAACGTGTTACAAAGTAACTGTAACGCAACTACTTTTTGCGGTAACTAATAGCGTTACTAGTTACCTATTCCCATTAAGTAACGCCGTTAGTTACTGTGATTTAAATGGGTGCGTTACTGCGTTACATTATGTGATGGAACTGAACCGAATCTCCTTGCGGATTAATTTTACAGGTGAATACAGCGATGTCCTCTCACAGCACCATGGAAAAGTGAAAGCAACCAGAGAGGAGTGATGATTGGTTAACGCGGGGTAACATTTCAGGGTAAGCCAATCAGAGACAGAGTTGGGCGGGTCTTGCCTTATGGGGAAAATACACACACACGAATACTTGCTAATGCTAACACACACAGCAACGCTCACCACCAGCACACACACACACAATGGCAGATGCAAGTATCAGCGAGAGCAGCAGCACATTTGCAACTTGGAAATATAACCACTATTTTCAATTTGTGGGGATAAAGGACGCAAACAATCTCACGGTAAAATGTAAACTGTGTGCAGGACAGAAAGCATTGTCCACATCGAAAAACAGAAATGCCAATCTCCTGAAGCACCTAAGTAATGTACATGAGGCTATAAAACTAGTCGCCAAAGACCCCACCGTCTCAACCACCGGCAGTGACCCAGATGGAGCAACACCATCTAAACAGCGATTTTTTAAAATCCCTCTTTTGTGTTTTATTGTTCCACTACATTTCATAATAATAATTGCTACAATGATGGGGAGTTGTCTTTTCTCTTACTGTGCCACAGAACAACACAAAAACTTGTATTTTTATTGTTATTATTTTTAAGGCGAGACACCCCAGGTGAATAGGGTAATTTTTTTAACTTAAAGGTATCAGCTAGAAATTTCTCCAGTTAATGTCTTACAATAAGGCAATTGTCTTTTGTATTACAAGTTTTCTGAAATAGCATGTTTAAATATGCAAATTAGCCATTATCTCATTAAATATGCACATATTTTAACACATTTCAGGAATCGAAATCTGAACTTTGGATAAAGCCAGGTTCCAAATTCTTGTTTCATTTTGTAGTCATATTAGTATCTAAGGCTTTTACAGAAGGGATATTGGATATCTCTTTTTATCACTCAATAAATCAGAAAATACTGTCAACAGCCCTAAAATATCCATTTTCGCCATGTTTTTAGGTATACAATGTTGTATAATTCAGGCTATGAATTATATATGAACAAACCCTTCTGTAAAAGCCTTCATAATATTGATAGGAATATAACTGGAAAGTTTGGTGTCTCTACGTGCTTCTGAAGTTGAAATTTCGAACTCAGAGTAGGAGAAAAAACTCATTTTGAGAAAACGACCTTTAAAGATTGCAGTGAGGCGCTAGCTAAACCCTGCTGTTCTCTGGATGACAGCTCGCGCATCGACGCACTCCGTGAAGGTGTTTCATGTTCGGGGTCATTTGTTTTTTGTATAACCTTGCTTCGTGCAAGAGACAATTGTTGTCGTCTTCTCTGTGAACGTTTTTTTCGCCGTTCTTTTGCGATTTTGAGATTTCAATTTCTAGCAGAAAGCTAAACAGGAAGTGTTTTAGCACACCACGTGACGCATCTGAACGAATCACGTTGTCAGAAATTGACACCAGCCAATGAGATTTCGTTTCTTGGTTTAAGACCCCTTTGTGCTTTCACGATTGGTTGCTGATACAAAGGAAATGACCATATTTGGATCCGATGAGATTGTGCAGGAGAGACGGAGCTTTCCAACGATATCTCTGTTGACATGGTGCACACAGCGGTCGCGGTGCTTTATGTTACGTTAGAATGCTAACTTTTGGTGA
The DNA here is from genome assembly GCA_902827135.1 of Harpagifer antarcticus. NCBI lineage: Eukaryota > Metazoa > Chordata > Actinopteri > Perciformes > Harpagiferidae > Harpagifer > Harpagifer antarcticus. The sequence continues at coordinate 3,450,236 of CADEHL010000394.1, forward strand.
ATTTAGGAGAAATCTACAGACGCAAATAGACAAACTATAGTAAAATAAACACTTAAATGTGTATTTTGTACGTTTTCCTTCCAAAAGCCTGAAAGAAAACATGTTATGGAATCAAAATAGCACAAAATCTCAAAATTGACCAGTACTTGAAAAACGATGTTTTTGCCTGCCGTGTCTCGCCTTAAAGTAAAGTAACTTGTTACTAGTTACTTTTATAATTTACTAACTAATAAAGTAACTAGTTACTTTTTTGAGAGCAGTAACTATAACTATTACTAGTTATTTTTTAAAAGTAACTTGCCCAACACTGGTTTTCTGACACTTGGTGAGTTCCCTGACACACCGGGGACACATATTCATGTATAAAAGACGTACAAAAGTGCATTTTGCATGATAGGTCCCCTTTAACTCAGCTGGTTTAAATTGTATCCGGTATTTTTGATATCACACATCTTCAAATAGCTTCTTGCACAAAGAAATCCTCTCTACATCATCTGAATGCTATTGAAGCACAGCTAATACTATGACACTATTCATGTAACAAGCAAAGACACATAATAATACCATAGAAAATGAAGCACGCCGTAGGGATTAATAAGGATTCCTGACAACTCCCACCTCCCAGGCAGCTTTGAAAATGGAAACACACAGTCATACACACACGTCCAGGCCTGTGGATCTTAACATTAACCAAGTTAAGACAGATTGTGTTGCTGACTGGTCCAGTCAACCAAAAATGATTAACCTCGAGTAAGTTTCGACACAATAAACATCCCTTTAATGCCGGTCTGTCAGATAAAAGTTTCATTAAACAATTTGCATCAAAGCAGCCTCGAGGTTAGACAACAAAAGCTTTTTCCATTGTTTTTATTTATCAGAGCATTAACCTGTTGAACCCCATCCCTGTTTTTCAGGTCTCAGGCTCGAAAATGACATTTCCAGAACAAATTACCATAACTTCACTTCTAAAAGGGGAAAATTAATAATCTTTTTTCTCAAAGTAATGATAAACCTTTGAGTTTGATGTAGAAAAGTCTGAATCAAAATAGATGTTTTTTTATTTTAAAGAAAATTCAGATTGAACATAGTAAAAAACTGTAAATTATAGTGTCCGTCCAAAAATAATGTTTTACTTAGAGTGAAAACCACCCTTGAATGATGGGATGGTAGACTAAAAGCTTTAGGAATCCAAAGTACAATATATAATAAGTACCCTGTATCAAGATTGATAGAAAACAAGTGACATTTGACCTTTTTAGAGAGGTTTAGCAAAAAAAACCCACTTCTGGGGTCATTTGGGTGGATTTTCCATATCTCTGGCCCCCCTTGGTTGATTTTGCTGATTGACATCTCTTTTTAATCGCTAGAGCCAATGGAATCGAGAGAAAGTTCCACATACACACACAGGTTACCAAATAATGAGTGAGAGTGACGCGTAGCCAAAACCGGAGTTGTGACACACTCTGGTGGCTACCATTAGCACCTAATTTTTATTCTCCGATTTTTACATACAAATTGAATGAAGGATTATCAATCATTTTTTCAAAGTGACAGACACATTGGATCAGTGGCGAGCCGTCAGGGCCCTCTAGGCCCTCTGTGAGGGCCTAAGATATTCTAAAGAATAATATTTGAAAACATTACAAAAAAAACATTTTTTAAAAAATATTTTTTATATTTCTTTGTTTGTTAAATGTTTCATTAGTTTTACCAAAATAACTTGATTTAATTGTATTTAAAATAACATTTCCAAAGAAATAAATCCTTAGAATCTGCCTGTTCAATTTCTGTTGGAATGTGAAGGGTTAAATACCATCTCTGCGAGTTACTGTGAAGACGGGAGGGCTTGTTGGTCCCTCTGTAGATTCACAAAGGGCCAGCTATAGTAACTCAACGAGAGAGTAATGTCAAATGACAGTACAATTGACCAATCATATCTTCCCTCTAAATGGGCGGGCTTTATTTTCGCGGACTTTATGACAAGTTCCGCCCGCTGTGAGGTCTATGCAAGTGGTGCAGTGACGCGTCCTAAAACCCGGAAGTAAGCTGCGCTCGGATTCCCTCGACAGAAAGCAATGGGATTTCTCCATAGGATTTTGGAAAATAGCTGGAAATAAGGTCTGTGGAAAACGAACCTGTTAGATAAATGCACGTTTTGTTCAGCCGGATAATATCCACATGTCTACCCTACTTTTATTATTTTCTAATCATAAATCTAATCGATAGATTTATAATTAACATAAGTTCGTTCATGATGGCTCACTTCAGTGATAGTGATGACATCGTTGCGAAATTATTAACCGAGTGATTTTCAAGATTGAGTTACAATGATAAACTGGAGTGGCAAAGGATCAGCTGCATGACCCGCCATCAAGTGCTTCATCCAAAAGGACAGAAGGATGGACTTTGTGTTTAAGTGACTTGATCATCAAAGGTAGGCCTAAGTCATTTTCAATGTGGGCCGCCGTGCCGACTTAATTCATTTGTAATTGTTACTTGGCTGTGGGTGCCCTGTCATGATAGGTGTTTATATAAATGGTGTTGTTTTGTGTGGTAGAGGGTCACTGTCATTGATGCGTTTTGCACCCCCGGCCGTTGTTTTGATATTCCGCTGAAGTATATGTTGAGACCATCGACTGGTTGAGACTTAATAACTCAATAACTTTATAACTTTTTCGAGGGGGGGAGGGGGGTCAGAGGGCCTAGGTATAAAAGTCACGGCTCGCCACCGCATTGGATTAACCTATGGATTAACCTTCAGCAGCGTTTTTTCTCGTTTTAATGCCATTGAACACAACTTTTGATCAGAATAACAGCTAAGGTGAGCATATCTCCGTGTTTTGCTACCTAAAGCTACGTTGTGTGTTGTCTGTATTTGCTTCCCCTGTCACGAGTTATGATTGCTCAGTGATGATCCTTATATTTCTATAATTTGTGGACTCTCAGGATGTTATCTAAGCTTGTTTGTGCAGATCCAATAAGTATATCGATCGGTATAGCTAGAGTTCTGTGCTAACGGCCTTAAGATTTTTTCGCTCGTGCCTAATTCAGAGGCTCAGCGTTAGCTTTGTGGTTTATTGATAACTGCTGCAATGGTAAAACTATATAATACTTTCTCTGTAAGTTTACTATTTATGCCCTGTACAATTATCTTGTTAAGAAAGTACAGTTATCTTGTTAAGAAAGTTCCTCACTATAATTGTGTGCATCATTGAGGGTCAAACTAAAATGTTGAATCTGTTCCCTTGATGTCGTGGGCTGGAACATGCATGTGAAGGTAGCAACAATAGGGACTCATTCATCAAAGCGTTTCTTCTTGGTTATTCCTGGTGTTTAAACCCAAGTACACTAACTTTTTGTCATAGATTATAAAATAACCAAATCAATATAAATGATAACAAATACTGAGACCGCTTAGAGACATCATTCAAATGTCCAATAAACTGCCCAAAACCCAAAAATTCCATTCCATTAAAAATGAAACATGCGTTCATATTCAACCCTTGTATGGTGTTCATATTTTAGTTACTCAGCCAGTGTTCGTGGGTCTGGTAGACCCGCTGCCTTTTTGGGCTTCAATTCAACACAATCAAACTATTTTATGTTAAAATACTCAACAGATGTTTACTTCATCTCAGTTACAAGCAATATAAACATATATGGTTAATATTTGCCCTTTTGCATTTGTTAGATCACATTAATGAATTAAAGTGCTACTTGTTTATTTTATTATCTTTTCTTTTTAATGACTGATTTTAAATGCCATTGTCTTAATGTCTTTCATTTTTTGTAAAGCACTTTGAATTGCCTTGTGTTGAAAGGTGCTATATAAATAATCTTGCCTTGCCTTGTTTTTTTGCCCACTGACCGGCTGGTCCTGTGGCTCGTATTTTTTTTGTAACTAGCTGATAATCTCATCCTCTTCTTCAAAGTCACTGTCAGACTCAGAATTCTCTAAAATGGGATCCTCACATTCTGAAGCCTCTTCATCCTGAAGCCTCTTCATCTTCCTCTACATCATCATCAAATGGTTATCTCTCTTCCAGAATAATTTGCAAGGCCCTCTGAGCAGAGAATCTTTTGGCCATCTTGATCAGTTGTGATAAGAACCCAAACTGGCAAAGCTTTATTTATTGTATCTTGCCCACAGTGGATGGTCATTGGAAATGTGTTCTGATATATGTTCTTCACAGAAAATGAGCCAAAGCCATTGAGTGGGGGTTTGAAAAAATAATTTATCATATCATTTTTCTTTAGCTAAATAATGAAAACGGGTCTCACAGACCCAAATACCATACAAGGGTTTATATAAGATAACGCATTCGTTCCCATTTGTACTTTATGAATTGCTCCATTTAGTCTGAATTTATTTGTAAAGAATTCCTACTTATACGTTGCAACAATTATTGTAAAATGGTCTACTTATCATGTTGATGCGCTACTGACAAATTCCACAACTAACTCTATCAATATTCTGCGACTCATTTTTACCTGCTAAAATAGAAAAACATATTGTTGTATAATTTTACTGTCAATCCACTCTGAGCACCTCCAGGGTTTAGCTCTGGGTCTCCTTTGATGTGGACAGGCACAAATAGAATACAGGTCTTTCCACATGTCTTTTACTATTTTTTATCAAAAACTTACAAAACATACAACCCTTATCTACTGTACTACACACAATTGTGTCCCACCCCCTCCAGGACAGCTCCTTCAGCGACAGGCTGCTGCACCCCCACTGTCTCACGGAGAGATACCGCAGGTTCTTCCTTCCTGCAGCGGCCAGACACCCCTTGCTGTTAAATACCAACCAACTATGTGCAATATGTGCTATTTGTGCAATATATATATACATTCTGTTAATAACTGTGCAATATATACATGGCTGCTAAATCCTAAGAACTGTTACAGGATGTGTATTTTGTAAATTGTGTAATTTTTTTTATTATATTTTTTATTATTTCAAAAACATTTTAAATTTTTTTCACTTTAAGACTTTTTAATGCATGTAACATATTTAACATATGTAACATTAAGCTGTCTGTTGCTTTTTTTCTGCTGTAACAACGTACATTTCCCCCTTTGTGGTGTATTCTGATTCTGATTCTGGCAGCCATCATATCACAAGTCTTGACTTTCTGTGCCCTTCCTATCTCATAATAAAAGGGTTAACAGTGGTAATAAATGAATTTAGCTGTGTAGGAAACGTGAGCATTCTGTTAGTTGATGATTCACAAAGGCAAAGTGCTGTGTAGCTGTGTGTGTATCTATCATTCTGCCAACAGCTAGTGTCGAAGATCAAGTGGCTTGCAGTAATTGGTCCAGTTATTTTTGATATGAACTTCCAGCATGTTTGGTAATGTATCAAACAGGGCTCCTGACATTTCAAAGTACATCTTCTGATTATATTCTCCCGCTCCAGTTTCAGCCTCTGAAACTCCTCCTTCTTTTGACAATTTTTCCTTCCCCACAAATGAGGAAATAATCACAGCTTGAGGCCTGCATGTCATTTCTGAATGACTTTTTCTTGTAGGGAATAAAAATTAAATTGCATCAGCCTGTCAAGGTTATATTAACCATTATTTGGAGACCATTTATATTACTTTATTTCAGGGTGTAATGAGACCTGCTCTACATTAACACTTTAATGTCAGCACATACAATACATGATTTGAATTGCATAACTTGATCATATCTGCCAACACCATACTACCCTCTGGCTCAGCCTTTACCTGGGGTAAGTCAACAACATCTGATCAACAGACCTTAGGCTGGTAAATGTAGAGAGAAGTAAGCCCTTGTCAGCAGTATTTCATACAAAGTGAGGGTATTTGATGTATGGGGTAATGTATTGAATAATGATACCATTTCAAATTCCAAATGGCCAAAAAATTCCCAAAATGGTTGGAGCCTGCTTTATGTATGCCCTATGTGCTTTACCACTTCATTTTAGTTTTTATCTACATTCAACATGAATAATTTACTAGCCATCCAGACCTTATATCTGCCAGCCAGATTGTAAGCGATGTGAAGGATTTATGGACAGGTACATCTCTTTCATCAGCAAAAAAACTCTCCCTAACAAACAGCCAGGGCATTTTTGTGGATGAAGCACAGAATGTCTTAACATAAGGAGGTGATAAGATGTTTTCTTTCACCATTAATTCACATTCTTTATAAGGATTAAATAATATGCCCCACGTAAAATTGTTAAAAAATCTTTGTGCAATCACGTTAGCTAGCATGCTAAATCTCTATTGTAGGCCCAGCTCAATGTGCAACACATTTTAGGGGACCCTGCTTTGTCTCCCTTTCAGCTAAAGCAGGGGTATTCAACTACAATTCAACGAGGTCCAGTTAGAGAAAATCTCCCCATGCAAAGGTCCGGAATATCAAAATGTCTAACTTGCTTTATGAATTAGTGTGATATATATTGAAGTAGCCTGTAGCTTTATCAACGTCTGCATGTAATCAACAACTGACTGCCAATCAAATAAAGAAAGTAAAATTCAAAAACAACAATATTTATTGTCGATTAACATTGAACTATATAGATACAGTAAAATACTGTGGATATGTGTAATGTTCCTCTCGGGCTGCATTTAAAAATAAAATAGAAAAAATAGCTTTTGAAAATATGTGCATCTTAAAAGTGCTTAATTCTAGATAAATAAAATAAAGTGTAGCAGCAGCTTGAGTTTCCCTTTGTCTTTGTTAACCGTTTCACATCAGCCGATTATAGAACAATATCAGTATTTACACATCATAACAATTGAACAGTTTTAAAGTTTCTCTTTCTTTCCCTCTTATATTGCAGTCCCTCACTCACTTTTTTTAATTCAGTGCGAGAATTAAGCTCGAGTTTGTCCTGCCAGGAGTTTAAATCTGGTCTGAAATGGTGTCAGTGCCATTCTCATACACACATGCAGGTGCTCATTGGTTAGCCTCGGTTAGCCTGTCCTGGAATGATATTTAGTTTTAATTTTGATCCTGGTCGACTGATCATATTGGGCTCTGAGAGGGAACGTTTGGTCTCATAGTGGCGGTTTGGCACTTTTAATGAGCACCACGGTCTCTGGACAAATGAGACACACTGGTTCTGTGCTCCCAGTGGGCAGGATGAACATGAATGAGTCCGTCTACTCAGGGTTAAAAGCTCTGTTCTCACTGTCCACTTTCCTCTTCTTGGAGAGCGCCATGTGTAATTATTTGTCTCTCCCTGTCTGCCGCTAACACGCCTGTTCACTCGCCTCTCCGCTTCTCTCCCTGTATCGCTATTTATTCTCTTCACTCACTTTCCTCTCCGCTTCTCTCTGCCGCTCTCTCGTCTCTTCTTCTGTGTTTCTCTCCCTGTATGCTCACTCGTCTCTTTCGCCCCCTGTCGGCAGCGGTTAAATTAGAATCGTCCCGTCAAAATTGAAATCCCCTATTAATGTATTTGTAAGGGAAACTTCTGTGTAGCAATGCAGTGGGAGTCACCGACTCAGGAAAGAGACACGGGAAGAGCAGGAGCTTTGATTTCAAACACTGATGGTTTATTTGGAGCTTCGGCCGGAGAATTCACATCACAAGTCACAGCAGCCACGATCTGACTGCACGGTAGAGTTGCCACGTCAATTCTGAAGAACTCTACCCCAGACCCATGTATTTAGCTAGTTCCGAGAGCATCATCAACATGCTGCATAACAAGATAAAATCATAACACCTCTATCAGCTGACGTCAACAGGCAGGAACATAGAATCATAACACCTCTATCAGCTGACGCCAACAGGCAGGAACAGGGAGACAGAACACTGAGAGCACAGCAGCCAAGGTTACGAGGTGCGTGTGCTCAGTCAGGACAGTTTTAACTGATAAACTGGGTCAAAGTTATGGGCCTTGGAAAATATTCCTCAACAGTATTGATTATAGGTCCAGGTCCCTATAGGTTGGCGCCTGGGTCCGGATCCGGACCGCGGCCCGCCTGTTGCCGACCCCTGAGCTAAAGGGACCTTGGCCAAAATTGATTTTTGATTATGTTTCCACCCATATTATCTTTTTTGATGATGATAAAAAAGTGCAATAAATCATGTAAAATGTTCTGACTCAACCTAATATGTTTCTCTACCTTGTTGACTGAAGGAAAATTGGTTTGCATAAAACGTTTCCTTAACTCATCTCTCAAAATTGAGGCAGGGCGACAGTTTTATTCTGCAGGGGGGCAGTATTGAACATTTTTATTGGGAAAAACTAAATGTAATCTGTTCCTTGTTTGCTACACATACAGTTAGGAAAAGGTTGACAGTGAAAATAAGTGTTGGACAGTTTTTGACTTGACCCAGGGGTTACACATGATACATTACAAAAACAATAGAGGACCAATAATAGACCCCTGGGGGACGCCACCGATAATCATTGTACTGGATAAGGCATTCTCTACGGACACAACTGTACCACTAGCTTTACAAGGAGCATTTGCATTTAGTTGATCGCCATTCACAAGTGGCTATGATAAGATGATATTAGATATAAAGTAAGAAAGCCTTGCTGTATAAAAATGAAAAGGAAGTGCACACTCAAAAAGCTGTGTTTAGACCATTTTCTTTAATACCTTTGCAAGACAATGCAATTTAGTCACCAACTCAATTTCATGAGAGCTTTCAGATGATACAGTACATAAAAAAAAGCTTACAGAAAGAAGCATTCAGAGTGGTGCCTCTCACAATTTCATTAAAGGTAGGGTATTTAAGTTTGAGAAACCGGCTCAAGATACACTTTTTGTTATATTCCATGGAATGCTCTTAACATCCCGATAGCAATGAATATCTTAAGTGCTTTGACAAAAAATCCATAAAAAAATGTCATCTGTGGAAGCCGTAATACTGTAAAAAGTACGACCAATCAGCCGGCCCGGCTAAAATAACTGGATGGCCTACCTGCCTGTCAGCCTTCCATCTGTGCACAAACTTATCTCGTGCCCTCATTGGTCATGTGCACGTTCTTGTGTGTTGGAGGAGAGGCTCTATAAGGAAGTGGCAGATTTTCTCCGGTCGTGTATTTTCAAATTCAAGCGATCTCGAGCCGGTTTCTCAAACTTACATACCCTATACCAGGGGTGGCCAACCAGTCAGAGGTTAAGAGCCACATTTGTTCTATGTTACTGCAAAGAGCCACATCAAACACACAGTCACTGATACCGCTAGTTTCAGTTTTTTGTTTTCTGGAGACAAGATTTCAACCACGTCACTGATGCATCTTTGTGGCATTGGGATATATATTTTTTAAATCCTCTGGAGCAGAGAGAGGAGCTGTGGATTATTGTTATTGATTAATGCATCAGTGTTTCTTAGGGTCAAAAACACTAAACTCACAACTTAAAATGAAAGCGTTTAGTTTATTTAATAAAAGAGCACATGTTCAATGTGAAAAGTGACAGTAGTTATAGATTATTTGCAATTTGGTGCTATATATATATTAAAAAATAATAATTATATATATTTTTTAAATATATATAACTCCGTTCGCGAGGCGCAGCGCCCCTCCAAGACAATGGTAGGGGAAACACTGGATAGTGTTTAATCAACGATAGGTTTTCCCCCCCTCAAAGGTGATTGGTTCACTGCATCACAGGTATTATTGTGATTGGCTCTTGGGCCACATCAAAATTAGACGCGCTGTCATCCTCTCATACTGACACCTGACACCACACATACACACGTAGGGAGAGCCGGGACGAAAGTAACACGGGACGAAAGTAACGGAGCGGTTTTATCCGAGCCCAAACAACTTTGACCGGCCAAATTACGTCAGAATGATCAGCATTCAATACTTAACAGACCTACTAAATATCAGGTTTAACTGTCAGGAGTAGCTAGTGTTGTTACAATACCAACATTTTAGTTTCGATATCAAGTCAAGAATTGCGATTCCGACTATTTTTCGATACTTTTCTTAAAAAAAGGGAAACAGGTCTTAAATGTAATTATTGTGCTTTATTTCACACCAGAACCATAACCATAACACAAACTTTTAAACAATGAGAACAATAAATACAATAAATGACAAGAATTCGTATTAAATAAAATTAATATATTTCTTACAGACAGGCCTCGTGGTGTCCGTAGGCTCGCCCTCACTGTCAGAGTTATAGCTAAAATACTTCCAAATGTCTCTTTTGGCGTCTTTTCTGTCAACAAGCCGAGGCGCAGCGGCAGCTGCACTCCCACTTACAGCCATGCTTCTCGTTTTCTCACATGCCCTGGCAGCTAGCGTGTGCACGAGAGAGGGGAGGCACTTGAGCGTGCTTGAGAGGGGCGGGACTGCAGGCACGGCTGCAGAGCAGGGAGTGGAAGCAGAATGCTGAACACACACGGCTCTTATTAAAACGGCGCTTTCTCACCGGAGTACTTTCCCCCGTCATTCTTAAAATACCGATACTAATGAAACGGAGGAATAGTAACGTTTTTAACGGCAGGGTATCGCGGTACCTTTCAAGTATCGGTACACCGTGCAACACTAGTCAGGAGTGAGTGTCTCTCCCCCAAACTCACACATATACAATTCGATATGAACTGAAGAGCCGCATGAAACTAGGCAAAGAGCCGCATGCGGCTCGAGAGCCGCGGGTTGGCCACCCCTGCCCTATACCTTTAATTTATTTATTTATTTGAAACTTCAAGATATCTGACTCCAGACAACCTGTATAGCAACCTCATTACAGCCACTCGCATAGCCTCATTATGTTGGTCACCACCCAAAAGCTAGTGACTATAATTGAGGGCTGGTACGCAGATTAACTGGTAAATGACAAGCTTCAGCCTCTTGTTCAACCCACCATCCCTGCATCTGAGGAGGTGCAACATTAATTTGCCTGTTCATCAATTGTCTTTCGTACATCTCTTGTCACCCACATGTATTTTGTCAATCGTTGTTTTATATGATGACGTTCACCTCTTGAGATATTCCTGCTTTCTTGTTTTCGTACTTTTGTTTGACATTTTTCGCCTGAAGTTCAACATTAATCCTTCCCTTTTTAAAACGGCTATTTAATTCAAAGCAAAAAGCATCGCACAAAAATCAAGATGAAATTTGTGTCTTGTTTACCTCTCGGCTATTTGTTTGCCTCAGTTTAAACGTGTACCTTCCATTAATTGGTTCTTGAAGTGCCTTAATCCCTCAGAGATAGCTTTATAGTGCTCTATATTCAATAGGCGGGTATTAGAGAGCCTGCAGCAGCACCTTGCCTCCTCCTCTGAGACGGGGAGAAACAGTGGGCGCTTTCTCCGGAGAACAGACATCAGTATTCATTAGGATATTCATGGGGGCAAAGGGACAGCTCAGCGGCATACAGTATGCAGAGCAACAGTTTAACGAAAAAAGGTTACTACTTGAGCAATAATTCAAACACTATACATCCCACACAAACACGGAACAACGTGTATAACAAACAGGAACATGCAAGTACATTTGTCAGGCATGTGTTTTTTTTCCAGCCTCCCTATGCCCACGTAGGCCTATACGTAGCCATTAGCATGCTCCTAATGCTTTTACCAAGATGTTCTGTCTATCCTCCACACCATTACAAATTGTGTTGGTTTAAAGACTGCATATTTTTTTTAAGCTGCCAGAGAAAAGGTGGTTGTGATGGAGATCCCATGAATGCATTTTGCAGCTCTTGGTTGATGCTCAGCAGATACAGTGTTGCAAAAAAAAACACTGCACCGACACGCTGCCTGTCACTGGCTTTCACCAGCGTAGACTCTGTATGTAGATTTATTTTTATTTTTCTATAATGAGATGCCCTCCTCCGCACATTAATGCATGTAAGCACATACACACAAAAAAATGCCTTCCTACATGCCCTCCCCCCACAGAAAGCAGCAATGTGGAGTTTGAGCTGCAGTGTGAATTAAATGGATGTGGTGAGTAGTACTCACTAACAGTCTTCAGCTGCCTGCCGTTGGGAGAGACAGCAATGGCAGTGACGAGTGAATGTGTGTGCAGAGAAAAAGTGAGAGAAAGGGGGATTGCCATCACTCAGTGTGTCAGTGGGAGAAATAAAAAGCGGAAAAGGGAAGGAGAAAGATATCAAGATGAAAACTGTGAAAAATTCCTTTATTACATAACATTATCTGTACTCCCCAGGGTCATTTAATAAGTGCAACACTCACATTTAGTGAGGTTTAATCCTAAAATAAATCACACAAAAGTTGACCAAATTGTTGCCTCACCATGGATAACATTGAATTAATCTACAGGAGAATTATTATTTTGAAGTATTAGAGTAATACATCGTTATACTTTTATAGATTTCAAATTAAAGGTGGGGTAAGTTTGAGAAACCGGCTCGAGATACACTTTTTGTAATATTCCATGGAATACTCTTAACATCCCGATAGCAATGAATATCTGAAGTGCTTTGACAACAAATCCATAGAAAAATGTCATCTGAGCCGGCCCGGCTAAAATAACTGGATGGCCTACCTGCCTGTCAGCCTTCCATCTGTGCACAAACTTATCTCGTGCCCTCATTGTTCATGTGCGCGTTCGTGTGTTTTGGAGGAGGGGCTCTGTAAGAAAGTGGCAGATTTTTTCTGGCTGTGTATTTTCTAATTCTAGCGCACTCGAGCTGGTTTCTCCAAAATTACCTACCCCACCTTTAACATCTAATCCTGTTTTCTTAAAGTATTTCAGCATACATTTTATGCAGAGAATGCGCACATTGATGCTTTCAAATTCATTAAAAATTGATGTTTTTACAGGTGGAGGACATCAACCTCTCCCACTTAATATATCTAACCAATTCATAAATTAAACCTACACCTTTGCCTTACAGCCAACCACAAACAAGATGAAGAATTGTATTATAGTAGGGTTCACTTGTATGACCTTTAAAAGAACAAGGTTAATACAAATCTATAATTTCTATTCACGTCACTGTCTGCTAAATATCATCAATGCAAATGTTCTGTACATCATCAGGGTTTCCCACACATAGACTATACATTGGCGGGCCTCCCAGGTATATTAACGGCCGCCCAAGTATATTTCGCGACCCATTTAGGTTTTTTTAATTTTATTCGTCCGTGACCACGACGCCATCTGCGATCGATTAACTTGTGGACAATGATCTACCACTCCTGTACCCAGTCCCGGACTGGCCATCGGGAGGACCGGTTGATTTCCCGATGGCCTGGCCTGTTAAGTGGCCTGCCTCACATAGGGTGACTGGCTGTCTACAATTTCCACTGCTACGCTGACGACACTCAGCTCTATCTCAGTACCTCACCATCCGCCCAGCTACCTCCACAGTCTTTGGTCAATTGTCTCCATGCCATAAAAACCTGGATGACAGCAAATCTACTCAAACTCAACAGTAAGAAGACTGAGCTCATGGTTGTGGCCCCCAAAGCACTACTCCGGAAGGTTGGGGATCTCCTCCTCCACATTGACGGCTGTTCCATCTCCCCGTCTCCCGAAGTCCGTAACCTGTCATCCTTGACTCCACTCTCTCATTTCAGTCACATATCAAATCCGTCACTAAATCTGCCTTCTATCACCTCAGGAACATCTCCCGCCTACGACCATCACTCTCTGATTCCGTGGCCGAGACCCTCATTCATGCATTCCTCTCCTCCCGGTTGGATTATTGCAACGGAGTCCTGTTCGGGGTTCCCAGTAAAGCCCTGGACAGGCTCCAGTATGTGCAGAACTCGGCTGCCAGGGTGCTCACTCACACCAAGCCCTGGCAGCACATCACCCCCACCCTGATCCACCTCCACTGGCTCCCAGTCAAGCACCGTATCACCTATAGACTCCTTCTTCTGACTTACAAATCCCTCCATGCCCTCGCCCCCCAATACCTGTCTAACCTTCTCCGCTACCACACTCCATCCCGGAAGCTAAGATCATCTGGACAGGATCTCCTCTCCACCCCCCGCACCAGGTTGCGGACTTTCGGTGACAGAGCCTTCAGTGTGGCATCCCCACCCTCTGGAACTCTCTCCCCCCCCAAATCGGCAGCGCCCCAACCCTGGACAAATTCAAAAAAGCCCTCAAAACGCACCTTTTTACCAAGGTTTTCCCCACTGTATAGTTAGTTTAATAGGTTTATTTTTCCGCTACATCCCCCCCCCCCCCCCCCCCCCCCACACCCGAATTCTAAAGCGACCTTGGGTTTCCTGAAAGGCGCTATAAAAATATTATATATTATTATTATTATTATTATGATGTGGCCTGCCGACATGGCCACTGTCATACAGATCATAAATCAAAGCCCTTGATTGGTCTCTGTGTGTCATTCAAGCTCGGGATAAGCTCAGGTGAGGTAAAGGACTCTCTGAGTGTTTAGATAGTTAACTTAGTCTAAGTTTTCAGTGGGTCTCAAATGGTTTGGTCACCATTTATGTAAACACATATTTCCATTTGAGAGGGTAGTGATTAGTAAAATATGCATGAATAAATAAAACATTAACTAGGTGAAAAAGGGTAAGATACACTTTCAAAGAGGAGAGGAGGGAGACAGGAGAGGCTGATTCAGGAGCACAGACACACTCACAACTATAAATGTTTCAGTGTTTTTTTCATACACTGTATTGGAAATGGTATGTGTAATGGAGGTGATCTCTGGGCCCATAGATCTCGGCCTCCGTTACGGGTAATATAGCACTAAAAACATTGCACAGGAAGCAGGGGAATATATGTAATTTATGTACGTTTGTCTGTCTCTGGTTCCTGGTTTCATGTTAAAAGTGTTCCCTTTCCCCATGTCTGTGGCTGTTGATTGTGTGCACCTGGTGTCCTGTGTTGTCTCCTCCCCCCCACCTGTGTCGAATTTCTGATTAGTGTGTGTATTTAGGGTCTGTTGCAATTGAGGCTGTGAATCATGTGCTTATGATTTGAATAAATGCCCACACCGGGTTGTATTTTTGGACGTTCTGCCTCCTTGCTTGGTCGGGCCGCTCAATTGTCAGCTTCACAGTATGTTATTTTTATTTATTTATTTTTTTCGAGCGTGTAAAACCAAAGAAAATACAAATTAAACAAAAGATGATACAGACATGATACAGTACTATACAAATGAATGCAATAACAAAACGAAATATTTAATTAATAATTGAATAATCTGTAGTATCATTGTCTGATATGAATAAACAACAAAGCTTTAGCTAATTACACGTCCGAAAAAGGGTCAGAAGAAGTTTACACGTATTTAATCCGACCCCCTTCTCCCTTTTTAAATTTTCTTTTTACATCTTAATATATGTTAACTAGGGCTGTCAGTCGATTAAAATATTTAATCGCGATTAATCGCATGATTGTCCATAGTTAATCGCGATTAATCGCAAATTAATCGCACATTTTTTATCTGTTCTAAATGTACCTTAGAGGAATATTTTTCAAGTTTTTAATACTCTTACCAACATATGAGTGGACAAATATGCTTTATGCTAATGTTTATTATCATTTGAACAATGACAAATATTCTCATGAATATTAAACACAACAACCTCTGAACATTACAAATATTCGCCTCAATTCCACCTGGAACATCTCATACAATAATACAATACAAATGGTGTGTGTGTGTGTGTGTGTGTGTGTGTGTGTGTGTGTGTGTGTGTGTGTGTGTGTGTGTGTGTGCGTGCGTTGGATGTGCAACTCAAGGCATATGCTCGAACGGGAGCTGCCTGGACGCTGCAATCATGTTGCGCACTATCCGTGCTGAGTGTGCTGACTTTTCGTACAATGTCCCACTGTCTGGCTGCCTGCATAAAGTCAAGTGCTCGGCGCAGTTGTGGCGAAATGTCGCTCCTCTGTTTTCATTTAAACAGCTCCTTATATCCGTTAGCGCAGCTAGCTAGCACCAGATGCTAACAACAACAATGCACGTAAGGTCTCTCTCTCGCTTGCTCGGGCCACACATACACACACCCTCCCGGTCCTCCCGATGGCCAGTCGGTGCCTGCCGGTGAGCGTGGAAGTGTGGTCTGTGGTCCACAAGCGGGCGGCAGGAGCGGGGCTGTCAGCATCAGCTTGTAGATGGTATTTTAAACTCGATGCGCTCTGAAACTACGGGGCGGCCGAGGAAAAAAAATACACATGCGTTAATCGCGTTAAAATAATTAGTGGCGTTAATTTATTTTTGCGTTAACGCGTTATTAACGCGTTATTAACGCGTTAACTTGACAGCCCTATTGTTAACGCGTTAATAACGCGTTAACGCAAAAATAAATTAACGCCACTAATTATTTTAACGCCACTAATTATGTTAACATTAGGGCTGTCAAGTTAACGCGTTATTAACGCGTTAACTTGACAGCCCTAATGTTAACATACAATATCAATGTATAACCTTGAATAATTTATATAATCATTCATATAATATATACAGGCAAGTTAGGAGAATGGTCTCTATATATTTATATATATATATATATATATGTACATACACAAATTCATACAAACACAAATTCATAAATATAATACAAAACAGGAATATAAACAGTTATGGTTTAGCAGTGTCCTCCCTGTACCTTGTGAGAATGGTGTCTTTATACCTCTTTTTGAATAGTTGGATGTTTGGACATCCCTTTAGCTCCTCACTCAAATGGTTCCAGATCTTCACCCCACAAACAGAAACACAAACACTTCTCTTTGTTGTGCGCACCCTAACATAAGTGAATATAAATGAACCACGTAAGTTATAATTCCCTTGTCTTTCATTGAACAATATCTGAATATTCCCAGGTCATTGAACGTTTTTTGCCTTAAACATGATTTGTGCAATTTGGAATTCAAGAAGATCTGACAGTTTTAATAATTGTAGCTCTACGAATAATGGGTTTGTATGATCCCTATAGCTTACATTTTTAATAAGTCATATTGCTCTTTTTTGTAGAATAAATAGGGATTGTGTTGTTTTTTAATTACTGCCCCAAACCTCTGCACAGTAACTTAAATAAGGTAACACCAATGAACAGTAAAGAATATAGAGGGAATTTTGATCAAGAATCTGTTTTGCCTTGTTTAATATTGCAATACTTCTTGAGACTTTGGAATGAATATGTTTTATATGTGGTTTCCAGCTCCGTTTCTCATCAATTGTGATTCCAAGGAATTTATGTTCTTTAACTCTCTCAATGAAAATCCCATCTATCTTAATGGATGCTAGTGTATTGCTATTTCCAAATATGATTAATGTTGTGTTATTCAAGTTTAATGATAACTAAATGGCCATGATGTTATGATTATTGAAATGTATACAGTTCTGTTTCATATAGGTGTTTCCATAGATCTAGTCTCTTTATTTCCCCCTCAAAATGCACCAGATTGATGCATTTAACTCCAAAATAAAAATAATCATCTTACAGGGGGAGCATGCCCCCGGACCCCCCTAGAGGATTTGAGGTCCACCCCCACTTAAAATCACATTGATAGGTTCCTAAATACATTTACCATTTGTTTAAATAGTAACCCATGTCCATATGTTTATTGGTGGGTAGTAGATTTAAACTAGGGCTATCACTATGGGCCCTGCCTGTACTTGTTCGCTCTGCCATCGCGTGAAGGGTCTGCTAACAAGCGACCCGACAGAAAGGTTAATGTTGTTGCACGTCACCTCAACCCCCCCCCCCCCCCCCCCCCCGCTACCACCACCCCCCCCAAGTATATTTCAGATATGTGGGAAACACTGCATCATCTACCTGCATCATCTACCTCATGTACATGTTGCTTAAATGCCTGTGTGTGTGTGTGTTTGTTTGCGTGTGTTGCTGGAGGTGTTATATTAAGAATGACAGGTCCATCTCCTGTCTCATTAGGTGGGTTGAGATCAGCTTGTCATCAGAGAAAAAAATTATGTAACACTCACCTCCATACTTTCTCTCTGCCCCACTCAACAGGCTATTATTAGACCCCACATGAAAGGTTAGACACCACTGACATATCATTATGATACATTAATTAGTGGAAACACCTGAACTTTTCACTAACATGTCTGCTATCATTTGGTGTGCGAGTCGGGGGGACATTTGGGAAAGTCAATGTACAGGTTTACAGACCAAAAACAAAAAAATGCTGTGAATACGGGATAACTTACTTTTTGTGAAAGCCTTTTGCTGCTCAGTGCATAATTTAGTCTGAAGAACTGGAACCAGCCTGTGAACATTTCATTGATGCCTCAGAGGAACACCAAACAAGTGTGAAAAGCAGGAAGCAGCACATTTGGACGGGCATAATTTAAAACTCGCATATGGAAAAAAATGTATTTTTACCACCCGGTTCTTTTAATCTGTGCACCTCTAACACATTAATTACATTTTCATTTCTGTAAGCACCACATTATTTTGACTATGGCATCTCAACCTCTTTAGGAGCCCTTTTGCATCCTGTTTCGACTACTTATGTTAGCAAATAAGAGTACACAATAGAGAACATAACACAGAATTAAAAGCTTAATATCCAAAGCATTTTTATTTATAAAGCTGTCTCGTTATGTATATAAATAAATATAATTAAGAGGCAAAAAGTGCAGTAGTACTTAAAAGGTAATGGAAGCTACTCAATTCATTCTGTATAGCAATAATATGAAATACCTCAAAGAGAATGAGCTGAAAGAGCTCTGCTGTTTCACATCAAACATTTAACTGAGCTATCTGTCTTTTAATTTTATGCTTTAAGCAAAAACAAACGTACTATTCAGCTGCAAAAAAACTAAAGGTCAACCTCCTGGTAGAGCAAAACAGAAAGACAAGTTTATCAAAGGGAGGACCGCAGAGAAGAATAATACCAAAAAAAGTTGATTCGCTTCTACTTGTTTCAACATTAAAGAATAACGGTCGTTCTACATAAACTAGTCTCAGTTGTGAAATACATCTGAGTGAAGGAGAATATTCAGAGGGATGTTGATTCGGTTTTGGTATACAGAACAACATTAAATAATGCTTCAGATTTCCCTTTTTATACAATGAGCAATTCTATCCTGAGAACTGAAAATAGCATGTAAGCCTTACAAGCAAAAGAGAAATAACAAAAGGCATGCAAAAAGCTCTGTGAAGCTGTGCGACAAAGCTTACATCTAAATGCTAACATCACATGCTAAGATGCTCACATAGATAACGCTATGTTATTAAAAAGATGTATAGCTCAACAGTTAGTTTTGTGAAGTGAAAATGCCATTCTAAACCAGTCCGTGACCATTCCGTGACCCAACAACACCTTTATTTGCTAGGGGGAACTTCTACACTCCCCATAATCCTAATGTGATATTTACAGCATCTTTGAGCCCCTCCAGTATAGGAAACTTTCTCCTACATTCTAAACAATCTTCACATATTTAGGTTTCTGAAAACATCTGAGGCTAGAAATAAGCCATGGGATGAATGATCTGTGCCGTTTTCTGGCACTTTCCAGAGGCGGGTATTCATTTATTGGATGCGCTGTTCCTTCACTCTTGACATGTTTATTTACATAGGCTGTTAGTTTAGCCCTTTTTTAGTTATAGTTTTGAATCTAATGTTTTGTGGAAACAATTTATCTCATAAGCTTTGTGCCATACTAAGACTAATTATATGAAGACGTTTTTGTAAAACATGAATGGACAATTAAGCAGGAAAATCACTCCGAAACTGGAGCTGTTTAAGAAGTGAATCAATCAATCAATCAATGTTTATTTATATAGCCCAATATCACAAATGTTACATTTGTCTCAGTGGACTTCACAGTTTGTACAAAATATCAGTATGACAATAAGACACCCTCTGTCCTTAGACCCTCACATCGTACAAGGAAAAACTTCCGAAGAAAACCCACAGTTTAAAGTGAACAATCTCTGATCTCTATATTATAATATAACAGCTAAATTAAGCATATAGGATTCAAATATTTGTTAACCTAATGCTAAGCATATGCTAATTTTCAAATCCTAACTTCAACAAACACCTGAGTTATGATGGTTCGTCCTGAGGGGAACATGGAAGTCTGTACCACAATTTATAACATTACTGATGACACATTTTACTAAGTACCACAAATGATTACCTTATATGATTACATTTCACACATCAAATTTAGATTACACTTTTATCAAATGCCACCTTAATTAGTGCAATGAATCAAGAGAATACAAGTAACCCTTTTAAGTATTAGTGCATTGACTTCAAATAAGAAGAAACCTTTTTAAGTGTATGTATATTAGATCCAAATGAGACTAACCGTTTGAAGTGCTAAATACATGGTTGCTAGGGATGTCAGATGTCAAAAGTATCTAGGATTCACCCTCAAGGGACCATGAACATCTATAGAAGTTCCTGACAATTCAGTGTGGAATTATTCTCTTCTTTCTTCATGTACAAACCCTTGGATGTATCCTACAACCCAACAGGGAGTCCCAACTCCAAGATTGGTCCCCGCTGATCTAGTGTGCCCCATATTTTCATTTGCACGTTGCTTATTGGCGCTCATAGTTGTTCTTCATCGAGTCATTTTGTTGGTTTGATTGAGATTTGATTGAGAAATCAGCTAGAATAATAAAATATCTGCAGCACAGTTTGTGATCCTTAGCTGTGTCGCAGATGGTGGATGGGGACTGTTGCTGCTTTATGCAAATACAGTTTAAAATACATTGCTTGATATGCAAGGAAGTTTCCTGTCTACATAGATGGACAGAAAAACAAGTGCTCCGGTCACATGTTAACAGATGGTGGTAGGGTGAATTGGAAAGGACCATTAGTTCGAGGGTGACAGAGTAGTGGAAGCTGTCTGTGAACACCAGCATCGATTGGAAAGGGGTCACACTTATCGACCTGAAGTCCGCTGAAGAATGATCAAGAAGGCCTTTTACATCCAACAAAGATGAAGACCATGGCTGTGTTAGAAATAATTCACTCCTTTACTTCTCCTTTTACACTATCTAGGAAGTTCTATGTCGAGGAATACACAGTGAGTGCTTTAATAGAATGAGAAAAACACTTTTAGACATTACGCAGGTCTGTTTTTCAATGCTGTTAATGACTTAATTACAGTCGCACAATGACAACTTCCATATCAATGTCAGCTGGGTTACCTTAGTATGAAAACGGAAAGGATTTTGATAACAACATGCATTTTTGCGAGAAACACATTTAAGTAGATATTACCAAATCGACTTTGTGGCCGTTTGTATTGGGATATGCTACTCTGATCACATTGAACATGTTATTTTCGTGCAACAACTCATGGATACATCTCGTCTTTATCAGGAAAAACAAACTATATCGACTTTTTAATCCAATTTTACTATAGTTCGCATTGAGCAAATTAGGGTTTTAAATCTCCCAACATATCGAAGCATTAACAATTATGTTGCAAAAGATCTATTCTCAGTGAACTTAATTTTTTATGTAACATGAATAAGGCCCTAAAATAAAGATGGAAGTTCTAGAAACATTGAGAAAAGTACCTTCCATGACAGAAATGCCCTGCAATTCTCTCTATAGGCAGCTATGACTCAGAAGAGCAATTTCCAACAATCGGAAGTTCGGAAGACGACATGTTCTTTGTTTTGGGAAGATTTTGAACCCCAAAATAGGAAATGTTTATTGCTTCAGATGAGCAGGTTGCACCTTGTATGGCAGTGTCTGCGACCAGTGTTGGATGTGTGTGAATGGTTGCAAAATAGAAAAAGAGCTAGATAAATGCATTCTGTTTACCATTAACCAGGTGTGGCAATACATATATGTCGGACTTAAACTCCAAAACGATTGAGCTGTGAACTTTTTTTTATGCATATTCAGCAACATTTCACCCAAAAAAACCTGCGTCCATCCATTAACATGTATTCCACAACTTTTACCACTGTCAACCTCCTCACACCCTGCTGCTTCTCCTTGTTTCTTATTACGTTGAGACCAAACTGCAGAAGGATGTGAAGTGCATAAAGGACCGGGAGGCATGGATAG
The DNA here is from genome assembly GCA_902827135.1 of Harpagifer antarcticus. NCBI lineage: Eukaryota > Metazoa > Chordata > Actinopteri > Perciformes > Harpagiferidae > Harpagifer > Harpagifer antarcticus. The sequence continues at coordinate 3,472,154 of CADEHL010000394.1, forward strand.
AGAATAAACGCTGAACCAGCAAGCTAAGGAAATCCTGAGGGAAAACAATACACAAACAGAAAAAGCAGAAACACACATAGCATTACTTTCCAAAACACACACACACACACAATAGATGTTGTTTTGAGACTATTCTTGCTAACGGATGCACTTTTTATACAATTTCTTTTGATATTACAAAAAAAAAATGAAAACATGTTTATATATATAATTTTTTGAATTTTCTCATAAATATATATTCAAAATAAAGAATAATCAACTCTTAAGTCTTTAGGGGAGGCATAATTCAGAATTATTGCATGTTAGTATAACTGTAAAGATATACTGTATATATGCAAAACCGTTATTATTCAATTAAATAATAACATGAATCCATAACATATTTGATCAGATTTAATAGTTTCCTTCTTTTACTTGAAAACTCAATTTAAAGCAAAAAAAACAACCTCCTCATATTGGATACCAATTAGACCTTTTTAATACAAAAAAAAGAGAAAATAAAAATTCCCTCTCGAGGGAACTTGGGGATTTTAGCAGACCATTTACATGCACACAAACCAAAATAACACACTACAGGAAAGGGAAAATCCCAAAAGCACAATGGGGCCTCTTTGACATACTGTACTGCATGTGCTCTGGTCTGTACCTTTTAACTTAAACACACACTTAAATCTGTTTCTATTTCAATACCTAAAATATGAAATACACACTGTATGGTTACTGCCAACTGTAACACCGTGAAATACCACAATTCAAATGTATTGTTAAAACCCTGCTTTAAAAGGAAGCTGTATTGCGACGCAAGGTCTCGTGATAATAGCTCCCTATTTACTTATGCCGTAGCAGAATTACTTATAAAAAAAAAATCTACCACAGTTTCATTCTGCTCAACTTGTTGTGACATGAAGCGTGGAAGCAATTTCTAGATAAAGGCTTTATGAGAAAACAGATGACTGAGTAGATATTTATTTTCATCCCACTTGTGTGTCCATTTTTTATTTGATGTACAAGCTTGCGTGATTTATTGCTACTAGTTATAATTAGTTATATGTATACTATATAAGGTAATTTATACTGGCCTCCCTAAGAACATAGAGAAAGAACATAAATGCCTCTGCCACCTTCTGTTTGAGAAGTCTTGTGCGGCTGTTCAATAGACTTCCTGTTAGGACTTTGAAAGTGCATTTTTTATCAGTGGATATGCCCATGGGACCTGTCTCACAGTTGAACTCCAGGGCATCCTTTATAGCACAACGGCAGATCCAACCTCACATTGGACACTGGGATTTAGCAATTCAATCCAGCAAGGATTAAAAGCAGAGTATTAGCGACAATTAAAACTATTCATGGTTAGTCAGGGACTGAGGGAACTGATCAACAACAATTTTGATGAATAATTGACTATTAATCAAGGAAAAATTCAAACCATTCCAGCCTTATTTACACCTTTTTCAAATCAGATGGTATGATTCTTTAATCTGCAATAAATCAATCAATTCATATATTTAAAATAATAAATAGGATTAATATTTTGGTTTTGAGGAATTTAATTGATTAATTCTTCTTAGAAACTGATTCATTCATATTTTATTACAACAATTATAAAATATGAAAAAACAAATATGATTTTTGGGCTTTTCCCTTTCCTGTAGTGTGTAGGTTGTTGTGCATCGTCTACAAAGGCAAACATCCTAAAGTTCCCCCCCCTGCCTGAATAGCCTCCGTTGGACTCCTTTGTTTACTTCTATAACATTGTGACATCACTATGTCGCACTCACGCTTCTATTGGCTAGCATACCAAACGTATTGTACGTGATTGGCTAAGGACATCTCTTAGCTGTTGACCAATCAAAAAAGAGCCGGCCAGCTAACCAATCAGAGCAGACTTGGCTCTGGTTTCAGACAGAGGGTGAACAATGAAGAGCCTTTTGAACATTAAAGCATGTAAACATTGCATGGAGAGGCTCATCATTAAAATATTAACAACTGAAAATAATACAAGGTTCAGTAAAATATACACAAAAGACACAACAACTGAGAAGATTGTAAATGTGAAAGAGCATTTGGTTTAAATACGTAAACAGGCTTATCACTGCCTGTCATTAAAGCCCAATGGGAAAACTGTGCATTGATTCAACTCTGTGTCACAGTGAGTGTGGCAGAAGATCTTCTATTCATCTCATATTCTGCAGGGCTGTGGTGAGGGGGATGCAGGAACAATCTGCTGCATCAATCACTGCGGGGAACCCGACGATGAAACTTCAGCACATTAATATGCAACAGTAAATGTCATCCATGATTGATAGCAGCAGCGAGGCTACCTGTGAATCCTGAAACTGGTATAGCATCTATGATACTATTAATCATTACGTAAAACAAATGAGCTCTGAAGTTCAGTGGCCTGCAAATAGATCTTTGAACTAAATTAATGTGCAGCTTTTAAGAATTAAGTCCGTGATTTTTTAGCATTGATTGGTAGGGCTGTTACTTTTTCCGAAACATGTAATTAGAAAGTTTATGGTAGCTAAGGTTGGTTGCTAGTCACGCTAGAACCCACAATTTATCCCTACAACCCTGCCCTTAGTTATTTCTGTCCTACTTACATTTTGCCTCAGTACATTTTAGGGCTGTACCCGAATATCCGAATATTCGTTTGTTGGAGTACTATTCGGGTTTCAATTTCGTTATTCGGATAGTTTTTTTTTTCAGTTTTTTTTTTAATTGATTGAAATCTCCAATATCAACGTAAGAACTTGTGCCTCTTCGGGGGGTGCTAACACTTAACCATACACTTTATCGTTTACTTTCTCCGTCTTTATATGTAGATATGACTTTTCTCCGTTAATCTCCGTCACGTTGTTTCCATAACAACAACAACTTCCTGTCAACAGCGCTAACTCTCCTTCAAAATAAAAGCATGTCCATAAAAAATAGGAAGCCAAGCCAAATTACACTTAAGACATATAGAGAGGCGAAGTCCCTCCCTTTCCGGTGGACCTCCATGGGACCTTATTTCGGAAACATTATGTATTGAAGTCAATGGAGAGAGAAATATTATCTTTCGATCCCGTTTGAATTGTGCCACGAATTACACATATGATGTTTGTCAATTTATAAGATAATTTTGCAAGTAAAAAAAAAAAATTGTTGTAAAACTGTGAAGTAACACATTTGTTTGTGTGAAACGCTCAATGAACTACATCTCTGGTCTCGCAGAACAACACACGTCACCAAGATGGCCATCACTACTGTCTTGTCAACAAAACTATTGACTACCCTCACTATCACTACAATGAAACACGTCCAGAAGAATGTCATGCAAATCTGCCTAACTGCCTTCCTTTGATTCTCTCTGAACTGCCTGGTCTTTTTAATGTTTAATGTCAACCATTTGTGCAGATAGCATGAAGTAGAAAAGATCGGCGATCGTCGATGCTAGCGTTAGCGTTAGCATTTCTCCCCCGGGCTTAAATTGTGTATTATAGAATGATCACACTGGTGACAGTACTCTTCAAAGGGTTCACGAAATATGACTACTACTCTTACTGTTTAACATTTTAATGTTACTTCATATTAAGGCTAATAAAAATAACAAGGCTGTAATGCTAACTAACGTGCTAGCTACTAGCTACTAGATCCAGCCACTCCTGGTCCTTTCATAAGACAGGAAGCGAAAGAACGAGCAAGACCAGGGGCGGACTGGCCATCGGGACATTCGGGACGAATCCCGATGGGCCGGTACTGAAGTGGGCCGGTCGGACGATGTGGGCCGGCTGGTAACTGGCAGGGCTCGACATTATAAATGGCTCGCTGGCCCGGAACCACTATTTAGACACCCCGGGCCAGCATAACGTACTGCCCGCTCGGGCCACTAAAAATATTGCCTTAAAATAATTGTCCTGTGGTATTGGTATTTTGACTAGCAATGTTGTTAAATTGTTTCGTTTATCAACGCTACAACATAGCGTTCCGTGAGTCGGTTGTCGTTGTTGGGTGAAAAGCAAACAGCTGTTTGCTGCGGAGCGCGCTCCTTCACTACAGACTATCGCGCCACCTAACCATTCGCCAAAATGTTTTTAATACCAGCGGTAACCGGCCAAGCGCCGGGCAAAAAACAATTTTCAAATAAAAGAAAGTCACCGGAGGAGTTAATGGAGAGTGACAGGGAGCATGAGAATAAGAGGGAGAGAAAGTTTCAGCTTGATCGATGGAGTTGGCTTCTAGTGGTGCAGTGACACGTCCTAAACCTTTATCTATTACATTTATAATTCAAAAATTATAAAAGTAGGGTAGACATGTGGAACAAAACGTGCATTTATCAAACAGGTTCGTTTTCCACAGACCTTATTTCCGGCTATTTTCCAAAACCCTTTGGAGAAATCCCATTGCTTTTTGTCGAGGGAACCAGCAGCTTTCTTCCTGGTTTTAGGACGCGTCACTGGTCTTCTGTCGGCTCTGTACATCAATGCCGACCTATGCTGACAAGTAAGTGAAGAGTAGAAAATATAAAGGTATTGGCTATAGGGAAATGTCCCAGCAGTTTAGGATAATGAAGGTTCTAAGCTAATCTATTACATAGCCATTACATGTCTAACTCCTAATGACAGGAAGGCCGAAAGCGCATTATACAAATAATAATACTCATAATAATAGCAGACATTTTTTAACAATGACCACAATATCATTATTTTAATAAACCAAATATGAACAATTGAGGAAAATGAGGAAGAACTGATGATTCAAATGTTGTAGTACAAGTAGTAATGTAGTTAGTGCATACATTTACTATTGCAACAAATGTGTTAATTTTATTTTTGGACGAATGCTCCGGGCCAGTGGTTACAATGGTGGGGCCAGTGATAATATAATGCCAGTAGCATTTTACCCTTAATGTCTACCTCTGCGGTAAGTCACTAGCACCGCGGTGGGCCGGCGGTACCGAAGTGGGCCGGTCGAGAGTCCCGGGCTGATTTGTAGTCCCAGTCCGCCCCTGAGCAAGACCCATTGCTGGTATGATAACAACCTGGTACTAAGCACACAGGCATCTTGTTAAAGTTATCTTATTAACCAGCGCCATATAGATAGATTATATCTATATGGCGCTGATCTTAGCTATCTCTTAGTGGAGGAAAACAATTGTGACATCACTTACGCGACTCTGGGATTTGTAGTCTTTCTAGTTGCGTATTTTTTATAGTCTTATATTTAAACAGTTTTACGACAAACTGTGACTTTATTTTTTAAGATTGACAAACATCATGTGTAATTCATGGCACAATTCAAACAGGATCGAAAGATAAGTTTTCTCTCTCCATTGACTTCAATACATTATTTTTCCGAAATAAGGTCCCATGGACCGGAAGTAGATGGGCGTGACTTCGCCACTCTATACAACTGCAACGAAAGTAACAAACACAATGCAATATCCTTTTCAATTTCAAAGAACACAAATTGGGTTGTATACATTAACAAATAACCATAAAACAACAATACTGTAGAATAACAAAATGAATGCCGTGAATAAATCGAAATACACGTGTTAAAGCGGTTCGCTGTTGATTACTATGCCCCCCCCCCCGCGCGTGCAGGCGGAATATCCGAATATTCGCTGCTGATTACTACCGAATATCCGGAGTTCGAAAAATGGTATTCGGGACAGCCCTAATACATTTCTGTCTGTGTGACTGTGTTCAAATGAATGGCGAGGGAAACTAACCTATGGGTTCAGCTTTTTTTACAGCTTTTAGACACCAATGATTTAGATAAGGGCTATACAAGTACAGACGTCTCTCTCAGAATGTAAGTCAATGGGGAAAAAGTTTTTTGGGCTCACGTCACGGACTAGAACGGAATTCTAGTATCACCGTTTGGCCTATATGAAAATGAAAACATTGTTCCTTGAACCAAATTATTTTGTTGCCTTATCCTGAGCAAACACTAACCTTGATCTATGTGTTAGCTGCCCATCCCTAACAGTATACATCTAGTCTAGGGAATATGATACTGTATTGGACAGCAGTGTTTTTCCTAGAAAGGGCATTTCTGTCTCTGCTTTGCTCCACTTGCCTTTGTGTATGTGTGTGTTCCTGAGACAGGAACTTGAGACACAAGAGCAACAAATAGAAATGATTGTGTGACATTTTAGCACCTGGACTCATAAAATATATATAGGTGAAACACTGGACTTAATGTCAGAGGTAAGAAAGAACCGCACCAAAATAAACAACTTGTGGCTCTATGTGGCTTAGACTGATATTTACGAGAGTTAAGATATCTGTGGTTGTTTGTTCCTCATCACATGACGAAGGAGGACAATAGGGAGTTTTAAGTGTGCATTGTACGAGTAGACATTGAAAACAAAGGAAATGAGCGTGCGAAGGTCCGGCTTTCATAGATGCTTCTATGGGTCTATTTTATTATGTTAACATTTCAAAAAGATTTTAAGATAGTGCCAGAATGATATTAAATGAGGTGTAGTAAGAAAGTTATTAATGTAACTTGTCACAGCTGAGTTCACACACTTTTCTTTCCAAAGAACAAGTGACACATATGTCTCCTTGGTCCATGAACAAGGCTGCTTAATTAACTGACTTATACGATAAAGCTACCTTAATTGCATCCGTCAGTTGACAGAAATTAGCATAACACAAAAATGAAAATATTAACTTCCAAGAATGTCATGCAGTAAGGTTATCTGATACCAATGAAATGCCCTGTAATTAAAACCATGTTTTGAAGTGTAGAATAATGTATTAATTGTGTATACACATGGAAACTGTCACCACAGGTAATAGGTTTTCTTTGTTTAAGTTGAGGGTCGACGTACACTTATTTATTTAAGTGATGTACTCATGCATTAAATATGAGACCTGAAGCACCACAAATCATGTATAATCATAATAAGACGCAGCAAGAGCCCATATTATATCTCTGTGAAACAGTGTTTCAACTATCTTATTTCATAAAACAGCTATAGGCTGTTATTCAGATTTTCTAATATGCTAAACTGAAGATAATCTCCAGACGATCAAAACTATACAAATCCTTTTGTATGCCCATGTCACACACTTAGGTCACTGCATTGAGAAACAGAGAGGACATGTAAACTTGTTCTTATCTGCACTGAGCAAGGCAGCCCTAATTGCAAGATAAGAATTCTCAAGAAACTAGTTGTGTAAGGTACTAGGAAAGTAATTCAAATCTAGGTCAAAAATTGTTTTTATAATGTATTATTAGTGGAGATCAGTCCAATAGTATCTCTAGGGGAAATACAAAAAACATTATCTTCAAAGTGTGAAAATCACTGGTTCCAAAACAGTGAAGCCAAAGTAGAAATGCCTTAAACCTGCAGTCTTTTAATGGCCAACAGGATGCAAATCAACTGGTCGGATTGCATAGAAGTCTATGAGAAAATGTCTTTACTTCTCACTTGATTTTGTATCCGTAGTAAACAGTTTCTTTATGGGTTTTTGGTGTCAATTCATAGGACATGTAGGATTGTTTTTTAAGAAACTAGGTCTGGTAAAAATGTCTGGTAAAAAGTAGTTTGCCAAACCAATGGGGGAAATTCCACCTATGTTCACTTATTATTATATATAGAGTCTATTGTGTTTTTTTTGTGAGAATTGGATTGGATTAAGAAATCTATTATGGCAGCTCACTGACGGCATCATTCAAGATATATAATGACAGCAGGTAAATGCCCTTCTGAGGTCCTGTAATAGGTCTTATTTTCATTATAAACATGACAACAAGACCAACAGTGTAAATGTAAAACTTCATGTTAGCAAAAGCTTAACTGCTGGAGGAGCAGCATGCTCATTTAAACACACTGCAGCCAAACTGTCAGGGGGCACACATATTCCTAAGTGGTCTGGTAAAAACGTCAGCCATATATCCAGAGAAAGAGCGGTGGAAGCTGCTCAGCGAAAACATTGAATTAGTACGCAGGCCACTAGTTTCCCGATGTGTTCAGATCCAAAGGCACTAATTTAAATACCATCTGCATTCATGTCTCCATCCTCACCTGCTCGGAGCACAAGGAGATCAGAAATCGAAACAGTGTTTACTTATCGCAAGGAATCATATTCAGGGCATCATCATGAGCATTGATTACAGTTGTAGAATGCTAAAAACGTTGACTGCATGAGTAGATTATCTTGCTGAGGATTTGTATATAGAAATAGGATCTAATTTTGCCCCTTATGCCAGTATTGGGCCGGGGGAATATGCTTAGATTACGAAATTGATTGGCCACAATATTGATCGGCATGTGTCCATGGTGTGATATGCAATTATGCAATGCCTGTTGTGAATTCGGCTTTATGTTCGCGCTCGCTTATTTTCTCCCTTGCTTTTTCTATTCTCCAGCGGTGCATATTTGCAGGTGTACAGGTGTTTGATGTGTACATAATAACCCATGTAGCCGTAATACAGCAGCAAAGATATCCGCTCTCAAGCAGAATGCAAATGCGACTATTTGGCGATGATTTATTCCTAAACAAATAGAAAAACAATAGCAAGAATGTTGTTGTTGTTGTCAAGGAGAATTCGCTACGCTGGCGGAAAAACAATCAGCAAACCTTTTATCTAATCTCTATCATAAATACTTGGAAAAATAGTAACTCCCTCAGGCTTGCTGTTGAAGCCAGATAAAGTGGACATGCTCGGTTTCCTTCTAAAGTATTCATAAAAAGCATTGTCGCACTGTAAACTATTTGTCTATTTATTAATGTAACACATATTTATTTCACTTTGAGTGTCGCGACTGACACAAAATATTGAGTTTTTTTTATTTGTTTCTCATTTTCAAAATGTCTTAGTATTTAGATAAAGTGTATACTTTTCTAGAACAATACACAACAGCATTGCCTAATCCCCACGGTTGATATTTTTCAGAACTGTTGGTCCACAAAATTGTTTTTCTGAAAGAAATTACATTTTTATTTATTTTTTCCATTTCTCAAATAACAGCAATTTGATCATTTCAGATTTGCATTGTGCCATTGTTACATATTTTTCTTCCACCTCTGGGAACAGACACACTTGAGTGCGTTACCCCTTTATTATTAAACAAAACAATGCACATATCAATAAGTAATCACATATATAAGGCAAGGCAAGGCAAGTTTATTTATATAGCACCTTTCAGCACCAGGCAATTCAAGGTGCTTTACAAAAATGAAAGACATTAAGACAAAGGCATTTAAAAACAGTAAAAGATAATAAAAGAAACATTAAAAGCAAAACAAAAAATGAAAGACATTAAGACAATGGCATTTAAAATCAGTCATTAAAAATAAATGCTAATAAAAAAAACATTAAAAGATAAAAGTTACAGTGCAGTCTAAGATATGAATAGTTAAATTCTTTAGGTTCTTGATTTTTAATTTACTCAAAGAACCTCCCTTTGGAAATCCGAGCATTTCCGTCCAGATTTTTAATTTAGACTGTTTTCACCATGTTTTGCTCGCATGACATCCATAATCGGACCCTCAGGAGGGTGTACTAGCCCCCTACTCTGCTTTGCGTTCCATAACAAAGTATTTAAGTGTTACCTGAACACCCCGTGTTACCAAAACACTATTTTTCACCCAAAAAACTGATCGTAAACCCTGGCTACGACGGATATCCCAAATATCCTACTTTCGAGCAGTCCCTCTCATAAATGTCATGGAGTTTAATTACGTTTAAATTTAAAACATTAAAAGAAAAAAAAATACATGGATAAAAGTTACAGTGCAGTCTAAGATGTGAATAGTTCAATTAAAAGCAGTGACAAAAAGAAAAGTCTTCAGTCTGGATTTAAAAGTAGTCAGAGTTGCAGCGGACCTGCAGGTTTCAGGGAGTTTGTTCCAGATGTTTGGAGCATAATAACTGAACGCTGCTTCTCCATGTGTAGTTCTGACTCTGGGGACAGAAAGCTGACCAGTCCCTGAAGACCTGAGAGATCTGGATGGTTCATAATTTAGCAGGAGATCAGAAATGTATTTTGGGCCTAAACCATTCAAAGCTTTATAAACCAGCAGCAGTATTTTGAAATCTATTCTTTGACACACAGGAAGCCAGTGTAAAGACTTCAGAACAGGAGTGATGTGATCCACTTTCTTAGTGTTAGTGAGGACTCGAGCAGCAGCGTTCTGAATCAGCTGCAGCTTTCGAATAAATACATACTACACGAGGATTATAGCATGGCCGCAATGTGCCAATAAACATAGTGTTAACTAAATCAATACATGATAAAAAAAGAGCAGCAGTGGTTCTCAACTGGTCAGGCCTCGGGACCCACTTTTTACTTGGTCAATACATCGCGACCCAACATTTTGAAGCACTCAAATCTATTCAACAAAAAAACGTGCTGTAGTATATACGCTTTTCAGCATACAATATTAATAAAAGTGAAGTACAGTGCATATATCCCTTATATCCCTTCACAGAACTAAAGTATGCTTTTAAAAAAGGTTTAATGAGATGATGGAATCAAAGCTGAATTATATAAAAAGGCACGCATGCTGAAAACCCAACCCCAGCAGTGGGGTCTGGGGGGATTCTCCCCAGGAGATATTTAGAAATACTAACATAAACTATGCATTCTGGTACACTGAGAAGAAAATAAATAAATCTATTACTACCCGACATATTAATAATATTTTATGCCATTGTTTGTTTTTCACTTTGTTCTGACATCTTGCTGCGAGAAGAGTAAAGAGGAGATAGTCTGTGTGACTTACTTTAAATTGTGGGTAAGGGTAGATAGCTCCCATTGTTCTGTGACCTGTCAGTCATCAGACCGGGGGTCATATTTCATTATGTGTTCATTTCTATCTGAAGTTGTAACCATGGATGTATAAAGAAGAGTTCTAGCGCAAAGTTATTCTCCGTGGGGACTTCTGGCAACAATCTTGATTCTGATTGGCCAGAAGACTCGAAAAAACATCAGCAAAGATATTTTATTGAGAAGATGATCACTATGTGACAGAAGTTTTCAAAACCGTTTATGGTCTTCGGTACTTCCAGTCCAACGCCGACTGCATGCACAGCGTTAGAAAATCGGGCCTTCAAAATAAAAGTTTGACTTTTTTCCACAAAAAAAGAAAAAAAAATTCCAATTTTTTTTTTTCTTCACTCACACATCCGCGACCCACTCGAAACGGGTGGGTCGCGACCCACCAGTTGAGAACCACTGGCCTAGAGTAAGATCACTATGAATGTAGTGTTCATTACCATAGGCTCACTATATGTCCCCCGTAGAAATAATGTATATAATGATACAACATGCCAGAAAGCACTGCACGGTCATATAACATTTACTGAGTGCCATACATATCATAAAGACATGGTTTCTCAGCACTCAAACAACAATGAAGCTGTGGAAAAAATGTGACTGAAAGGCATGAAAGATTGAAATGTGACTGAAAGGAATTTCAAAAGTCTTGTGTATGGCAAAAAATGTAGTTCATTGTTCAGGCACCAAACTGAGTAATTACCTGTGAATCAGTTCTCTTGGATGTTATTCTACTGTTTGACCCCAGAGGGGCTCCATTTAATGCTACACTTATTATGGGCACTGTCGCTGCCCGATCTGTATTGCGTATGTGTAGCTACTTTCTGTCACTGCCATCGTTTGACAGCGTTGTTAAAAAAATATTTTATATATTACAGATCTTTTTGTTTTCAACTGTTTTTGAACAAGTTTCAACAACAAAAAAAGGCACTTCCCATCCATGTTTATATGAAGACAACACAACTTTCCAAATTATCCAAAAAGTTTGACTTGAATCAATGCAGCACAACCTCATCCAGGAAGCAATCAAATACGTGCAAAGAAACAGTACTGCTATATTACTTTGTATTGCTGTATTTCAATGATATAGCTTATAAACAGTGCAGTGAAATATAAAATGTTGCCAGTTTAATAACTTTCTGGAGGTCAAAAACGTTGTCATAAAAAGTAGCTTGCTTTGTTTTTGCAACTGTTAAGCCTTCAAAATCATGGATCCATAACTACAATTCGATGTCCTGACTGACTATTAATTGTCCTATCAATTATTGTTGCAGCAGAGCCTTAAAAGTTGTTTTACTTCTTTCGGTATGTACAGTTCAGTCAGACAACTCACGTGTTTTTTTAACATGTTTATTAGAAGCAGCATATAGATGAGTTTGTCGACTAGGCTCGGGCATCATCACTCCATAGATATACATAGCACGATGAGTGATGATTAAATAACTAACCCTCGAGCCTACAGGTGGAAGCTGGGGTGGTGGTGGGGCAGGCAAGCAGCAGCGACGTAGAGGTAGCTGCAGCAAAGCAGCCGCAAGCAATGCATGGAGAGAGATCTGGCAGGTTACATAGAGCGGCATATTAAGGAGACTCTGTTTGGTTGGTTGTAGAGTGGCAAGGGGGCGTTATGTATGAATGCAGCATAAGTGCTCGAGTTGACTGCCTGAACTAGCTCGCAGGCTTCGCCCCATCCATGTCGAGATGGATAAATTATATCATTTATTTTGTATTATTATCTCTTTTTAAAACTAAGCACTTTAAAATGTATCTACTACAATAGTTAATTCAAAATGTAAAAAATCACAATTAAATAATGTCGTAATTTTACCGTTAAACCCTGATCCGCATGGAGGTATATGGTATCACATTTTTCCAACAGAGCCCTAATCAATTGAACCACTACATGACAGCATGATGGTTTTATTCCTTTACATAATTAACCAACACAACCAGAGAAAAAAGTCAAAACAATGTTTCAATGTGACTTTAACTGACATACAGCGACCTAAATGATGAAAGTCCTCCTAGTCCCGGTTCAATAAGCCATCATCCAATGAAGCCTAAGGTTTCCTTTGATTCCTTTTGCTTGCACTCATGGCAGCCAATCACTAATCAGCGTGCCCTTTATTAACCCAATCAGCTTTAACACAGTATTTCATTTGCCATGGTAAATGATAGTGTACCACAAGGTTGAAGCGAAATGTATACAATTGTTAAATGGCTTCACGTTCACAGTGTAACAGTGTGGCTAATGTCGCAATAATGTAAAGTAATATTTTCACACAAAAAACAAGAAAAAAATGTATATATTTTTTTTTATGTCTTATGATAGGCATTCTTTGACACCATAACTTTTTATTTCCCTTCACATTTCTATATTGTTTATAAAAGACTGAGGAATAGAAATAACAATTAGATGTATACATCTCTGCAAGTTGCATCACAATTTTTGCCATAAACTGTTGGAGAATAAACCTCTGACTCCTTTAGGGAATGAGTTACGGTCCATCAGCTTGGCTATAAAGTCGATGCCATGGGCTGCGTTGCAGTTTTGGTGAAGATATTACAGTCTCTTTGAGACAAATCACCACAAGCGTTGTATGTGTGTATGCAAACACTTGCTGGCAAGCGTAACAACAAAACATAAACCACTGTAGCAAGTCTATGAATAAATTAATGTATTCCATAAAATTGCCATGTGTTTGATCTGCTTCACTGTAGGGATTTCATCATCCCAAAATAGAATGAATTGAACGTTGAGTACCTCTCTAAAGTGCTTATAGAAACCCGTTTTTTCAGATTAACAACAGGGATTATAGCAGGCATGTTCTCGGCATAGTCTCTGCATGTATGATTGATGTAGAACAATGTTGAATAAATCCTCATGTTTTCCATGCCGGATGAAACATATAGTTGCGCGTGGAGAAGAAATGCACCAGTTGACTAACTTGAATGTACAGCAGCTCCGGAGTCACAGTTCAGCCCGCGGTGAACGCTGCAAACTGAAACTCACCTCTCTGTGAAGCGTTTTTTAGCTTGTAGATGAGTTTGCCTTGGAGCGCTGGCAACAAGCGTGAAGTCAGTTTACAGGGTCAGTGCATTCTGCAGAGTGTAAGTCATATTAGTCATTCATTGTTTACACATCATACATATTGTATTCAACAGCTGCAAAGCGAGAATTCAATATAATTACACCAGGGCAGGAATCTCCTCTCAGCCACTGTCAAGGGTGGAAAAAGCAATGGCTGCTTATCTCGTCTGCTGTCCCACGAGTGGAACAACAGTTAGCAATTTGCTTTCCCAAACGGACAATGTTACGTTGGCAGGCTAGGAGTTTTATGCTGTAGTGTGTCTGGTTAACCAATTCACATACCCCTGCAGCATGTGAGGCCAATCATGTTTTTTTATACTCTAGAGCAAGAGGCACTGCTGTCATTCCTGCTCATTCTCTAGTCTAGGAGAAAAAAAAACCTTTGCTGTCAGGAAATAAAAAATAAAAGGCAGTCTAGGTCAGGGGTTCCCAAACTTTTCAGCCCCTGCGACTCCAAACATAACAGTGCCAGAGAATGGCAACCCCTGTCAACCCGGGGGGGGGGGGGGGGGGGGGGGGTTGGGTGCGCGCTAGTGGATTGTCAACGGGGGATGCCTCGCTGCGGGGAAATTCTACAGATGGCCAGTCCGCCCCTGAAAAATGTCTATGCACACGTTATTATTAATAATAATACAAATAAAAAAACATTTGTAATCATCTCGCGACCCCCCCTCGGGGGAACCCCTGGTCTAGGTTGTTGTCACAGTTGAAATGCTGTGGGAACAGCGTTGACTGGATGTATGCCTTCAGGAGAAGTAGGGATTTATCATTGTCACACCATCCACCTGCATCTCAAACAATAACCAGGGGTGTTTAGAATAATGAGATTCATCATCCAGTTATAATCAGAAACCCAGTGTTGCTCCCTCTCACGCAGAGTTTGATCTCTTCGGCGTATAAATAGTGTTTCAGTCCAGTCAAATGCCAGTGGCAACGGGGAAAACATCTGTCCAACCTCTGTGCAGCACAAGTGATATTTTTGCAATTGTTTATGGCCAAGCATTTTGTGTTTGCTGCATAATGTTGTGTTTTTTTCTTTTGGGTATGCTCCAAGATCTGAGGAGATGCTTTCAAAGCAGATAAAGATGAAGCATACTTTCCCGAAGTGTGTTGCCAACCAATTAAAATTCATAGAAAAGTGGTTGAAAACTCACTCTGAATCACGTCAAGGCCTTAAGCCACTTTTTTTTGTAAGCTGTTAAAACATACCAATAACAATTGAATTATAGACAAATAAAAAATCTATTCTGGCCCAATAACACAGAGTATCTTCATATATTACATGGATTCTTGCACTTTACTTATCTTAAACCCTTAGAAGAGATGTGGTTAGGTTTAAAAAAACAAGATTTTGACTTATCCACCTCATACTATTTTAATAGGATTATAAGTGATGCACTTTGCGAAAACATCTGGGTGTAAATAGTTTCAAAGCGAAAACTGCTTGCTCATCCTCTCCTACATTTGATTTCAAAATACATTTTAACATCTATCAGTGTTTCCCACAGATCTGAAATATACTTGGGGGGGTGGTGGTAGCGGGGGGGCGGTTGAGGTGACGTGCAACAACATTAACATTAACCTTTCTGTTGGTCGCTTGTTAGCAGACCCTTCACGCAATGGCAGAGCGAACAGGTACAGGCAGGGCCCATAGTGATAGACAAGGCAAGGCAAGTTTATTTATATAGCACTTTTCAACACAAGGTAATTCAAAGTGCTTTACAAAAAAAAATGAAAGACATTAAGAAAATGGCATTTAAAATCAGTCATTAAAAAGAAAAGCTAATAAAAGAAACATTAAAAGAAAAAATACATGGATAAAAGTTACAGTAGAGTTTGTTCCAGATGTTTGGAGCATAATAACTGAACGCTGCTTTACCATGTTTAGTTCTGACTCTGGGGACAGAAAGCTGACCAGTCCCTGAAGACCTGAGAGATCTGGATGGTTAATAATTTAGCAGGAGGTCAGAAATGTATTTTGGGCCTAAACCATTCAGTGCTTTATAAACCAGCAGCAGTATTTTGAAATCTATTCTTTGACACACAGGAAGCCAGTGTAAAGACTTCAGAACAGGAGTGATGTGATCCACTTTCTTAGTGTTAGTGAGGACTCGAGCAGCGGCGTTCTGAATCAGCTGCAGCTTTCTAATATATTTTTTAGTGAGACCTGTGAAGACACCATTGCAGTAGTCCAGTCTACTGAAGATAAAAGCATGGACAAGTTTTTCCAAATCCTGCTGTGACATTAGTCTTTTAATCCTAGATATATTCTTTAGGTGATAGTAGGCTGATTTTGTAACTGTTTTAATGTGAATGTTGAAACTCAGGTCAGAGTCCATGACTACACCTAGATTTCTGGCTTTATCTGTTGTTTTGAACATTGCTGACTGAAGCTCAGCGCTAACTTTTATACGTTCTGCCTTGGCTCCAAAAACCATTACCTCAGTTCTATCTTTGTTTAATTGGAGAAAGTTCTGACACATCCAGTCATTGATTTGTTCAATGCACTTACTCAGTGTTTGAATTGGAGCATAGTCTCCTGGTGAAATTGTTACGTACATTTGTGTGTCATCCGCATAGCTATGGTAACTTATTTTGTTGTTTTTCATTATCTGAGCCAGTGGTAGCATGGAGATGTTAAAGAGAAGAGGCCCCAAGAAGGAGCCTTGAGGAACCCCACATGTCATATTTGTAAACTCAGATGTGTATTTACCTATAGAAACAAAGTTGTTTCTGTCCTTTAAGTAGGATTCAAACCAATTTAGAACTGTTTCCGAAAGTCCCACCCAGTTTTCCAGTGGGTCTAGTAATATGCTGTGGTCAACAGTGTCAAACGCAGCACTGAGATCTAATAATGCTAACACTGAAGTTCTGCCACTGTCTGTGTTTAAGTGGATGTCATTAAAGACCTTTACAAGAGCAGTCTCAGTGCTGTGGTTTGGACGAAAGCCTGACTGGAACACATCGAAACAACTATTTAAATGCAAGAAATTACTCAACTGTTGAAAAACAACTTGTTGATATGGGCCTGTAATTGTTCATTACTGAAGCATCTAGATTATCCTTTTTTAAGAGCGGTTTAATGACTGCAGTTTTCAGGGCCTGTGGAAAAATACCTGAGTGAAGAGATAGCAATATAGTTTAAATCTACTACCCACAAATAAACATATGAATATGGGTTACTATTTAACAACAATGGTAAATGTATTTAGGAACCTATCCATGTGATTTTAAGTGGGGGTGGACCTCAAATCCTCTAGGGGGGTCCATGGGCATGCTCCCCCTGGTAAGATTGTTTTTAAATGTTGGAGTTAAATGCATCAATCTGGTGCATTTTGAGGGGAAAATAAAGAGACTAGATCTATGGAAACACCTGAAACAGAACTGTATACATTTCAATAATCATAAAATCATGGCCATAACCAATAACATACCATTTTCAATATGAAAAAAATACTGAAACTTGTTTATTTATTTATTTTTGGTTCATTTATAGTTGTGAGTGTGTCTGTGCTCCTGAATCAGCCTCTCCTGTCTCCCTCCTCTCCCCCTGCTCCTCTTTGAGGCAGCAGCAAAGACTAGTTTTCTCTCAACAAGTTTTAAAAGTGTATCTTACCTTTTTTCACCGAGTTCACTTTTTATTTATTTATTCATGCATATTTTACTAGTCACTCCCCTCTCAAATGGAAATATGTGTTTTTCAATAAATGGTGACCAAACCGTTTGAGACCCACTGAGAAGTTAGACTAATTTAACTATCTAAACACTCAGAGAGTCCTTTACCTCACCTGAGCTGAGGTTACCCCGAGCTTGAATGACACACAGAGACCAATCAAGGGCTTTGATTTATGATCTGTATGACAGGGGCCATGTCGGCAGGCCACATCATGTAGACAGCCAGTCACCCTGTGTGAGGCAGGCCACTTAACAGGCCAGAAGGAGGCGAGATCAGAGCAAGGGAGCGAGGGATCATTGTCCACAAGTTAATCGATCGCAGATGACGTCGTCATCACGGACGAATACAAAAAAATAATAATAATAATAATTATAAAAAAAAGAAAAAAAACCTAAATGGGTCGTGAAATTCACTTGGGTGGCCGTTAATATACCTGGGTGGCCCGCCCAAGTATAGTCTATGTGTGGGAAACCCTGTCTATATATGAGACGTTTTTGTGTAACTGTTTTCTATTCAGTTGCACACTGACTACAGTTTCAGCAGTGACAAGTGACGTGTGACTTCAACAAGGGGTGAAAACTTGGCCAGTGGGCAGACTGAAGTGTGTTTTATAGGTTCTGCGGGGGTCCTGCTCACTACCACCTGAAATGGACTCCACTGTGCGCCAACCACACGAAGAAAGCAGGAATCCTACTCCCTGCTGAAATAAAACTCCACCATGTCTCATGCAATCAATGGGCTCTAGTGCATTGTGGATGCTCAGTGGTATTGATGGGTTCAAGCAAGGATTGCCTGACATGGCTATGCTAAATTACTTAACTGGACTGACCTTTGAAAGGGGAGAGGTCCTGCTGGGAAAGGTTCATGAGGTCTGCAACGTCACATGTACATTACCTACTGAACAGTAGACCTGATAGAGTAAATCCATCATGAAGCTTTCCATCAATAAAGTAGAATAAGATGTGAACAGTTATGGCTACTTCCTTGGAAACAAACCCTCTCGCCAGACAAGTTGTCAATTTTGGATGTTCGTGTAAAAAATTAATAATATTCTTTCCATAATACCTGCCAGTGGCATCTGTGGTTTGAGTAATAGGCAAACCTTTTTTAAAGTATAGAGTAAAACAATCCTCACATTCTTATATGTACATTTAGGGGAACTGTGCCCAATTGGTATTCCTATCTCACAGTCAAACATATTAGTAAACATGAACAACTTGTTTGTGAAAAAGTTAAACAGTGAAAAAGCATATTGGGTCAATTTCTGTTCCACAATTTAAAGCCTACAATAGAATAAAGACAATTTGGATATAAGATAAAGAAAACATTGGTCCATTCGGTCTCTACTGTATGTAGTGGCTACAGGATTTGTGACTCAAGTTCACAAACATTGATTATACTTTCCAAGGTCATTGAAATAACATTTTGAAATTCTTAATCTGGGGGCTGTTTTTAAAAAGTACTGCTACTGTATAATGTTTGCTTCTCTTCGTAATGACCACAAAATGTCACTTCTTTAAGCAATTTAGTCTTCTATGTGATGAAAACATCCCCTTTTCCTTGTCATTTTGCAGATTGGGAACGATTGTGGTTAAGGCTAATAAACTGGTTAAATTTAACTAAAATACTTCTTACGTAAAGATTGTCTTTACCAGGGTTAGATATTGGTGCACGTTATACCAAAACTACAGCAGTATCACAATACACTGAGCCCCAGTACCCCATGGAGTCTCCACAGCCTTACTCTATCCATTCCTACCTTTCAAATAAGGAAGGATTTCACTTTTTCTAAGGAAATGTATCTTTAATCGACAGTTACGTTGATTAGACAGTGTAAAAAGTCAGTATGAGTTTGCAAACAATTCAGCTAAGTCCAGGCAAGATGGAGGTTCAGGGAAGCCAGCAGGGAGATGAACCTTATTTTCTAAGACAGTGATAGTTCAGATGTTTTCACCTCTAAAGTGGATTTCTCTGTTTGTCTGGAAACTGTGCAGTAGTGCTAAACAAAGATGAAGAGAACCTGCGAGTTCTACTTCAAAGGTTACCATTGACAGTGCGTTAATGGACACCGGCATGAGATGGAGGGAGCTGAATTGTGTTTGTAAGACATGAGAGACTGTTATTGTGTTTGTTTGACAGCAAAGAACATTGACATGAAGCCCCTGCTTTATGCACCGCATTTTGGCCCATAATTTGGTCCCATGTTGGCAATGCCGAGAGAACAATTTAGCCAATAGAATAAAGAGTAATTTGTGTCCGAGTGCTCCTAAAACATGTCCCCATGCACTTAATGAGAAAAAGGTTGTGACTTAAATGTCACCTGAAGTGCTGTTTGCTGGCCTGCTTGCAAAACAATAAGAAAACAAGAATATTTTACATTTTCTTCCAGTCATATTTGTTTCCATTTTTAGTTGATATTCTAAGAATGCCATGTTTGGGCGCAGCCGTCATCCTTTGGGGGCCTTCCCCATAAAGCCAAAGTTGTGTTAGAAACACAGCCAGGAACAGCATACTAATGTGTTCATATTCATTCACTGCAGTTTTTTGTATATTAAAACATCATGCCAGTGGAGCACACACAGGGATTAAAGACTACTGTAACCTGGGGAACTGGGGAGAGAGGTTGCAACAACAATGGCTCTGATGAAAAGACAAAACAACAACAAAGGCAGCAAAGGGAATGTTTGATCAGAGTAATTATTTTGTGGGTTAAGGTCAAAATTATATTGAAATGTAAACACTTTGACAACAGGTTAGAGAGATGGCAACAAAGTACCACAACAGGAAAAGTCCAACAAGACACCACATTCCATATACAAAGAATAGATCTAGGCTGTCTTTCGTCCCACAAGCCATCAAACTCCTTAATCAATGATGGCTAGGACGCACTGTTTACCCAGCTGGTCTGGCACTGCCCCCCCCCCCCCTCTTGCAAATGAGGACCTAGGCCTCTTGTCATGTCTGCCGATATCTGTTTTTTTATGTCTGTTCTTTTTAATCTGTGTCTATGTTGTTGTCAGTGACGTATGTTTTATCTTTTTGAATGCCTTGTGATTTGCTGCAACCCATTTTCCCCTCGGGGACAAATAAACGAATACTACTATATTCAGTCTATGTACAGGGTGTCCGCAGGGTCTTAAAAAGTATTAAAAGTTGATAAATCAATTTAGCGAAAATTAAGGCTATTAAAAAGTATGAAACGGCATTTTCCAAGGTATTACGTTTTGTAGCTTGTTTTCAATAAGTATATAAATGGTCCAAAGAGGTTGTATTCTACAGTCTCCCTGAATGTAATCATTGCGTAGGTCTGTAGTGTGATTCTGTGTAGTTTATTTATGGAATCCCGTTGGATTTGACGTCATCTGAACAGGACATCGCGCGCTCACTGACTGATAGCGCGAAGGTCCGTTCACGACGGTTGTTAAACAACATCGTTATGGGGAAATGCAAGTTTGCATCCAAATGGGTGGAAGATAAGGAGGAAGGACAATTAATACTGTATATAGTAAATGTGAGGTGTGTCGCCAAGGTAACCGGTTAGAACTCCAAGTGGCGATGAGGTCTTAAAATGTATGGAAAGGGTCTTAAAAAAGGTCTTAAAAGGTATTACATTTGACTTCCAGGTTCCTGCATATACCCTAATGTATCATAAACTGTACCTGTGTAGCCAATTTGATCAATTGCCCAAATTAGGAAGTGGAAATGCATACAAATGACCTGATTAGTAATTTCAGTCTAACCTTGATAAAAAAACGGACTGAATTTTTTCAATGGGGAAAAAGCATCCCTTTCTGTAATGTTTGAAAAACGATTCTAGCGGACACAAATGACAGTTTAGACAGGTCTAAACAGTCTGTAAGAACATTTCCATCTACATGTTTATCTAGGCATTTTCTGTTTGCGTATTTACAGAAACTGTTAAAATTATGCATGTAAAGGCCTTGGCTGACGTGGACAAATTGGAAGGAAATAGGCACTGAACCGTAGAGTAGGATGTTCTCTGCACTTCTCACCATGTACACTTACCTGGTATTTTGCTCAACTCTGACAAAGCTGTGGTGCTGACTTGTAGCAAGGAGGACACGGTGGATCCTGCCTGTAGACACCAGAGGTCATAAACACGTCTTATGTTAGCAAATATTGCTGCTAAAACCACCCAAGTAATGCAGTATGTTACCAGTATAAGATTAATGCATCTTCTGGTTCCTGTCAATATGCTTAATCGTGCAATGTTTAAGATATGGCCAGAACGTAATACATTCAAAATCCTATTATCATACTGGATTCCCTATTGAGTTACAGGGCTTCTCAAACTCCGGACCAAGGTCCGGATCGGGACCGAACTGCAAATCAATCCGGACCGAACCCTGTGTCCAATTATATATATATATATATATATATATAAAATAAAATAAAAAGTGGACCTATCATGCTATATTGGAAAAATATATTGTAGGGCCATACCTATACAAAACATGTCTGTGAAGTTTTTTGCTTAAAATACCAAACCGTTCACCCATTGTAGCCATGCCTCATACTGCTCAAACCCCTCTTTTGCAGCCCTGTTAGAGAAACGCGGATTTTGGGTCCTTAGCTTGAAGAAAAAGAAAAAGAGGAGGCGGAGCTAATGCCTGATCAGAATTCTACCGGAGATAAAGTTAAATTCTGCTGTGATAAAACACCATCCTGTTCTAAACCACATCAAAGATTATTTCTGAAACAGTATGGAGCTCAAATGCTTTTTCTCTTGCGGGTTTATCACAAGGTGAGTTTCTTTTTTTATTTCCTGCTTTTTAAACACATGTGCTCTACAGTACAGGTTATCTCTGAGTGTTAGCGAGGCTTGCTAATGTAAACAAAGACGAGATTACGTCCAAAACACGCCAGGCATTGTTTCTGATAGCCATTTTCTGTGGGTCCGCTGCCGATTTAACGTCAGATCGGCAGCAAATCTGTATCCGCTCGTTGTACCCCCGTTTTAAAGATTTGGGTACGGAGGAAAAGAGAGAGGGCTCACTTTACTGGCATTGATCCGGACCATTGACCTTGTATTAAATTCACAAGTGGACCTTTAACAAAAAAGTTTGAGTACTCCTGCGTTACAGTATAGCCAAAAGCTTGTTCAGTGAAATCTCTGTTACCTTGACCGTTGACTACAATAATCTTATCCTTGAGTCCAAGTGCCAGATTTGAAGAAATACCCTCAAGACGTTCCGGAGATATCGCATTTACAAGGATGGTACAGACATGCGGCAGCTCCAGGAGACAGGCCTTTTGTTAGCAGTTAGCTCAATTTCAATCTGTGCAAACTCCAAGAAGAAGAGGCTGATCCTGCTGGATCCACACACATCTGTTGCTTCCTTTGACCAAGTACTCCACATCCCACTGTGTTCTTGGTGCTGGTGTGTAACCAGTCACTTTACAACCAAGTCACCACAGCCACTAACTGAAAAGCACGATCCTCTCCCGGTGAAGTGCTCCCTGCTCAGTTGGTAGGATGTAACACAATTAAAGAAAATCCTTGACATTATTCAATGTACTGTAATGAAGGAGCTTTACTAAATGTGGAAATAGTTTGTGTACTAAGGAAAACAACACTGGTAGTATTTGCTGCTGCAGCTTCTCTGTTGCTGGGTCCCTTTTATATGTAACACTGTTCACTTTTCTGCAACCTAGCAACTGAATTTGCCGCTTATGTCTTTACATCATGAGTGGGAGACCCTCTCAAACAGAAGCTAAATTAAGCAAAATGAGAGATGGCCCACAGTTAGACTCCCATGTGAATGCATTCACACGCATGCATTTCCAAACATTTGGACTACTTTGCAAATGTTTTATCTTTTCCATTTACATACGGCATCTATTGCACGTCTGTCCGTCCTGGGAGAGGGATCCCTCCTCTGTTGCTCTTGTCACAAACGAGCTGAGGACCAAAATGCAGAACACGGGAAACCAGAGATAGTCGGTAACCAGCTTTATTGGAGGCAACAGGCTGGTAGAAGACAACACGGCAGAGAGTAGGCAAAGGGCTGGTCGGGGACAGGCGAGGGTTCCAGGAGACAGCAGGACGGGAGTCGCAGGTACAGAACGGGTCAGGGAGCAGGCGAGGCAGGCTGGTCAGGAACAGGCAGGGTCGAAACCGGGAGAGCAATCTGGAGGGTAATGCGGGAAAGACTGGCATGCTGCAAAGTACGATCTGGCACTGAGGTGAAGGTGAAGTGGGCCTAAATACTAACGGAGCTGATGGGTGTAACAGAGTGAGAGAGAGACAGGGTGTGACTACCAGGTGACTAAGGAATGTTAATGCAGAAAATAGGTGAGTGAGAAAGCAGATTGTGACAGAACCCCCCCCTTAATGGACGGCTCCAGACGTCTAAGAAATATCTATCAAGAAGAAAAAACCCCTACAGACACCGGGTGGAAGGTGGAGGTATGGGAAGGTCAGTACTCATCTGAGAATGCTCTCTCGGCCTCTCCCTCCTGGAAATCCTCGTCCTCCTCGCCTGATGATGCTTCCCCCTCCTCCTCGATGAAGCCTCTGATCCGTCGCGGACTAGTACCCCCCCCGCTTAACGCCTGGTTGAGCGTGGGTCCTGGAAGGCTGCTCCGGGTAACGCAGGTGGAAGTCTCGGATGAGTTGAGGGTTGAGGATATGCCGAGCAGGAATCCACTGCCTTTCTTCAGGACCATAGCCCTCCCAGTCCACCAAATATTGAACCCCTCTTCCTCTGCGACGGGAACGGAGTAGACGACGAAGGGTGTAGGTAGGGCCCCCATCGATCATCCTAGGGGGTGGTGGTGGAGGGGCGGCGGAAATCATAGTACTCTCCCGGACAGGCTTAATCCTAGAAAACGTGGAAGGTGGGATGGATCTTCATGTTCCGGGGCAAACTCAGTCGAACTGCTGCAGGATTAATGACCTTGACAATCTTGAAGGGTCCAATAAACCTGGGCGCTAACTTCTTAGACTCCATCCGAAGGGGAATGTTCTGAGTGGAAAGCCACACCCTCTGGCCTACCTGGTACACAGGTGCCTTGGTTCGTCGGCGGTTCGCTGATGTGGCGTACCGTTTAGCAGACTGAAGCAGAGTTGTTCGAGCCTGCCTCCAAGTCCTCCGACAACGTCGGATGAAAGCCTGGACAGACGGACAGGTAACCTCCTTCTCCAATGCAGAGAACAATGGGGGTTGAAAACCGTATGCACACTGAAAAGGGGAAAGACCAGTAGCGGAACTGATGAGGGTGTTGTGGGCATACTCCACCCACAGGAGTTGTTTTGACCAGGTCGTGGGATGATCGGAAGCCATGCAGCGGAGAGTGGTCTCCATCTCCTGATTCTTCCGTTCGGTCTGGCCATTGGCCTGTGGGTGGAAACCGGAGGTGAGACTAACCGTCGCCCCGATCAGTTCACAAAACTCCCTCCAAAACACAGAGGTGAATTGGGGCCCCCGGTCGGAAACCACATCAGTCGCCAGTCCGTGAATGCGAAACACGTGGAGAAGAATCAGTTCTGCCGTCTCCTTAGCTGACGGGATCTTAGGCAGGGGTATGAAATGAGCCATCTTACTAAACCGATCTACCACCGTCAAGATGGCAGTATGTCCGTGGGACGGTGGTAGACCAGTCACAAAGTCCAATGAAATATGTGACCAAGGGCGACGTGGGACCGGTAATGGATGAAGGAGGCCAGCTGGCGCTTGGTGAGATGGTTTGTGCCGATTGCACACAGGACAGGCGTTCACAAACTCCCGGGTGTCAGCCTCCAGCGTGGCCCACCAGAACCGTTGTAGGACCATCCCCTTGGTACGTTGAATTCCAGGGTGGCAGGAAAGTCTGGAGCTATGAGCCCACTGAAGCACCTCAGCCCTCAAAACCTGAGGCACAAACAAGCGGTTAAGAGGACAAGAACTAGGACCGGGTTGGTCCACCAAAGCGGTCTTAACCCTCTCCTCAATCTCCCAAGCGAGGACGCCGATCACTCGAGGAGCAGGAAGAATAGTGTCCGGAATACCCCGGGTGTCTCCCTCCCTCCCGAACTGCCGGGACAAAGCGTCGGCCTTCACGTTGCGGGAGCCCGGGCGGTAGGAGAGAAAAAAATTAAACCGGGTGAAAAATAACGACCACCTGGCTTGCCGAGAATTCAGTCTCTGTGCCGACCTGATGTATTCCAGGTTCTTATGGTCGGTCCATACCTGAAATGGTTGTTCTGTCCCCTCAAGCCAGTGTCGCCACTCCTCCAACGCCAACTTGACTGCTAGAAGCTCTCGATTCCCCACGTCATAGTTTCTCTCCGCCGGACTCAATCTCCTCGAAAAGAAAGCACAGGGGTGGAGCTTCTGGTTCTCACCAGAACGTTGCGACAGGATGGCCCCCACCCCTACGTCAGAAGCATCCACCTCCACCACCAACTGACCAGCGGGGTCTGGTACTTGCAGGATAGGAGCTGACGTAAACCGGCCCTTGAGGTCCTGAAAAGCCTCCTCGGCTGCAGGGGACCATCGGAACGTCACCTTGGATGAGGTCAGGGCGGTGAGCGGGGCGGCCACGGTGCTGTAGCCACGGATGAACCGTCTGTAAAAGTTGGCGAATCCCAGGAAACGCTGCAGCTCCTTCCGGGAATCAGGGACCCGCCACGAGGTAACTGCAGAAACCTTAGAAGGATCCATCTCCACACTTCCTTGACCCACGATGTAGCCAAGAAAGGCGACCGAAGAAGTGTGAAACTCGCACTTCTCCGTCTTGACGAACAGCGAGTTCTCCAGAAGTCTCTGGAGGACTGTCTGGACATGATGGACGTGTTCCTTGAGGTTCTTAGAAAAAATCAAAATGTCGTCCAGATAAACAAAAACATAACGATCCAACATGTCCCGGAGTACGTCGTTCACCAACGCTTGGAAAACTGCAGGGGCGTTGGTAAGTCCAAATGGCATCACCAGGTACTCGTAATGTCCCGAAGAGGTGTTGAAGGCGGTCTTCCATTCGTCCCCCTCCCGGATTCGTACCAGGTGATAAGCGTTTCTTAGATCCAGCTTAGTGAAGATTGTAGCCCCCTGTAATAACTCGAATGCTGACGAGATGAGTGGCAAGGGGTAACGATTCT
Organism: Harpagifer antarcticus; assembly: GCA_902827135.1. Lineage (NCBI taxonomy): Eukaryota > Metazoa > Chordata > Actinopteri > Perciformes > Harpagiferidae > Harpagifer > Harpagifer antarcticus. Next base: position 3,498,801 of record CADEHL010000394.1, read on the forward strand.
TCACCGTGACGTCGTTCAGACCTCGATAGTCGATGCAGGGTCTCAGGGTCTTGTCCTTCTTCGCCACAAAAAAAAACCCTGCACCTGCGGGTGATGTGGAAGGACGAATAATTCCCGCAGCCAGAGAGTCATTGACGTAAGTCTCCATGGACCTCCTCTCCGGTGCCGAAAGCGAGTACAACCGGGCCTTGGGTGGGACTGCGCCTGGATGTAACTCAATGGCGCAGTCATAGGGCCGATGAGGTGGGAGAGATGTCGCCTTAGCCTTGCTAAAAACCTCCTTAAAGTCCAAATATTCAGCCGGAACCCCTGTGACATCCGGAACCAGGTTCATATCCACAGATAGTTGAGGTGCGGCGGCCTGCTTGAGGCAAACCTGATGACAGGAGGAACTCCAACCTAGGATGGACCCAGTTGCCCAGTCAATGTTCGGGTTGTGGCGGCGGAGCCACGGATAACCCAAAATCAGAGGGATTTGGGGGGACCGTAGCACATGAAACTGGATTGTCTCATGGTGGTTCCCCGACATGAGCATATGGACCGGTGTCGTCTGGTGTGTCACTGTTCCCAGCAGGTGACCATCCAAAGCATTAGCCGGTACCGGCTGGAGCAGCCGAACCTGTTGTATGCCCAGCTGTAGTGCGAGCTCCTCGTCAATGATGCTAACATCTGATCCGGAGTCGATAAAAACAGCCAGAGCCTGAGATTTGCCTGTCAGGAGGAGTCGAGCATGGCACAAGGGTCTTAGATTGGGAATCAGCTCAGAGGTTTGACCCACCAGTATACTCCCCATTACTGATGAGCTCTGTCTTTTACCTCTCCGACGTAACTCCCTCTCCTCAGAGGTAAGACTGGTACGACCCACTTGCATGGGCTCGACCTCGTACCGTGAGTCAGAGTAGGAATGGGAATTCTCCGCCGAACCCGGAAGTCGAAATCTCCCGGAAACCGGAAGTTGTTGTCGCGAGCGACGGGCCGCTGCTCGCGTCTGTTGCTCTCCTCTCCGGGTCTGGATTCGTCCGTCAATCCGAGAGGTGAGCTCTATCAACCCATCCAAGGAAGCAGGGAGATCATAGGAAACCAGCTCATCTCTCATATAATCCGCTAATCCTCTCAGATATGCGTCACACTGCGCCGGCTCATTCCAGCTACTGCGGCGGCTGCTGGTGCGGAAGTCAATAGCGTAATCCACCACCGTGCCGGAACCCTGGCACAAACTCATCAGGCCTCCAGCAGCGTCGGGACCCAGACGAACGGGACCGAATACCTTCCGCATCTCCGCGGAAAATGCAGCAAAAGAGGCGCAGGCTGGTGTCTGCTGCTCCCACTCAGCAGTTCCCCATAAACGTGCTCTCCCCGTCATATGATTAACGGTGAAAGCTACACGAGCCGCCGAGGAGGCGAAGGTGTGTGGCTGCAGTGAAAACAATATGGAACAGTTTGTGAGAAAAGGACTGCATCCCTCCGGCTCACCAGCGTAGCGTTCCGGCGTTCCCACACGAGGCTCCGGAGCGTATCCCGTCGACCCAGGGGCTGGAGCGAGCATCGGAGCTGCGGGCGGAGGGACGGTAGCAGCCATGGTAGCGGCTAGCTGTTGTACGGTAGCGGCCATCTGTTGCATCTGGGAGGTAAGGTAAGCCAGCGTTTGTCCCTGGGTTGAGGTTGCCGGGTGGGTCTCGGTAGCTAAGGTAGCTATTGTGACCTCCTGTCTTTGGATGGCATCCTCAACCCTCTCAAAGCGGTCTCTAGGAGACCCGGTGTTTGCTTGGTCCATTTCTGGCCAGATCGTTCTGTCACAAACGAGCTGAGGACCAAAATGCAGAACACGGGAAACCAGAGATAGTCGGTAACCAGCTTTATTGGAGGCAACAGGCTGGTAGAAGACAACACGGCAGAGAGTAGGCAAAGGGCTGGTCGGGGACAGGCGAGGGTTCCAGGAGACAGCAGGACGGGAGTCGCAGGTACAGAACGGGTCAGGGAGCAGGCGAGGCAGGCTGGTCAGGAACAGGCAGGGTCGAAACCGGGAGAGCAATCTGGAGGGTAATGCGGGAAAGACTGGCATGCTGCAAAGTACGATCTGGCACTGAGGTGAAGGTGAAGTGGGCCTAAATACTAACGGAGCTGATGGGTGTAACAGAGTGAGAGAGAGACAGGGTGTGACTACCAGGTGACTAAGGAATGTTAATGCAGAAAATAGGTGAGTGAGAAAGCAGATTGTGACAGCTCTCCCTGAGCTTTCTCCCATTTTTCCCTTTAAACTGTGGGTTTTCTCCGGAAGTTTTTCCTTGTACGATGTGAGGGTCTAAGGACAGAGGGTGTCGTATTGTCATACTGATATTCTGTAGTAAGTCCAATGAGACAAATGTAACATTTAAACTTTACGAATCAATGATGTTCACGCCTATTATTTCTCAATACAAGCTGCAAATATGTTTATACCATGCAAACTAAATAGTTCTCTAGAAGACCTTCATACAAAGAGCAGAAGACGCCATTCCATTTACTTTATAGCTGAACCACACTTAGACTGTTTGCCTCAAGAGAGCAGTACAAACGAACATTGATGACCGTCTGCTAGATTGATGAGGAGTAGCTCCTTTTCTCTTTGTCTTTCCCTGTGTTTCTCTCTGTCTCGACTCTTTCAAACACACACAAAGACCCTCACACACACACACTCTGAAGATTCTATTAAGATTATCCTGTATGAAATGGTACAAATTGAAAAACTGAAACTTCATCTTCAGCTCCAAATAAAGTACACTAAGCGAGAGGCTCTCCTTTTTATCAGTGTTCTGAAAAGGAAGTCCTTGATTCTTTATCCTCCGTAGATTAAAAACCCCAAAAATCCACTCAGCAATCTCTCAATAAAGATTCCAACCTACAATGAATGTAGATTCCACTGGAGTTGTATTGATAAAGAACGACCAGTATCCTATAACCCTCACATTTTTAATGGATTAATTATATGAATGTGTCATTTGGAGTCTGGTAGGGCATACACCAATGTTTCACTTAGCACTTATTGTAGTTTTATAGAATAAAATCCCTACAACACACTTGAAGCCAGACGCCAAAACAGACCGAACAGCCATAACTCCCTGCCCTCCATTGGAAACAAACTAATATCCATCCTAATCTTTAGGTGCTAACTGTTGTGCATACTTCAGCACTGTAACTTGCAAGCCCGGAAAAGCATCCAGCAATTGCTGCCCCAAATGCAACTTCGCAAGTGCTCAAGACAGATAGCACTCTTTGATAGTTCTTTGAAAGTGTGGAGTCAAAGTGGCAGGTCGACACTTTTATCGCCTCAACAAACTGTAGGAGAATCCGTTCTTAAGCCTACAATGACAAAAAACCGGAACATTGCGTACAAGACACGACCATGTAGTTTCAGTACAGCTGCTTACATTAACCAAAAGTAGCAAAACTTGCCTCACTCTTCCTTGTCTCCGTGACAAGAAGATTGCACGAGGTGAACCTGCTTACTAGGCTTCAGTTGATCTGATTCATAAGTTATTTTTACCCCATCAAGCCATTTTTTAAATCAACAAATTCAACTGAACTAATCTAACTGTTTAAGATAAATCCCAGACGAGCCCCCAACTGCTACAGCCCAGCTCAAATAATGCAACAAAGATGGGACACCAGATGAGGTTCAATGTTATAAAAGGCATATGTATGTACAACTAAACAATAAAGCACTGAAACAAAAAGTGAAAATGCAGCAAACAAAACCAACAGCTGTGTCCATATGAAGAATGAGGGCAGGGGACTCCTTAAACAGAAACAAAGGGCTAGCAAGCACATAACACAGACAACCCTACTAGAGTGTAGGGAGATGTAACATAGTGTATAGAATATAGGAAAGTGAGTCTTTCTTTATGTTCACAGTGAAAGAACAAGTGATCCTCCCTGAAGCCTCAGCTTTAGACGAACACAACCGTTGCCTTCATTTAAACTTTCAAGGTCAGAGAAGACACATTGAACACTCACATTTCTTCTTTGATCAGGCGAGGTTACCATCTGAGTGCAGGATATTAGCTTTTCTCTACGCTCAATGCTATCATGCTTTCTGTTGCATTCTCTCTTCAATGCCAGTGGTGTTTACAAGGTTCCAGAGGTTGTATATAAAAGCCTGTAAAATACAAGGTAAAATGTTACTTTAGAAATGTAGTATTTTACAGTAAGTTATTATTTAAAATGGTAAGTCACCTATACAATGTCACCATCAAAATGATTTGATATTTTACATTTAAATACTTTTTTTTACTTCTTTCTAACATAACTGCATGATACAACATTACATATTTTAAAACATAAAATAAACCAGGGTGTAAACAGTTCTCAACACTAATCACTAAACCTTTTATTATTATAAATTCTTGATATTAATTGAATTTAGATTAAACAAAAGCAACACATTTAATTCAATATATGCTCTCTACAGAAAACGTCACATTGGGACGTACATTTTTTGAAATCCCCGATACTTTCATTAGTAAATGTAATTCAACAAAAAATGTGTTGTTAACTGTAGCCTATATTTTATTTATTTAGTCATTTAACTCTATGATACTTACTCTGCTACACATCAAACTCCCTCCTGCACTGAATATTAATGTCATTACTGATTGCAAATTGTCACAGATTACCCTGAGTATCTATATTTGCATGAACTGTTTGTTCCACACCATGACTACCAGAAGAGAAGCTTTGCACATGAGCTGTGTTGTTATCCAAACTCCACAGGTGGTCATGTTCTTTTTTTAGAGAACATGTTAGTAATTCCGATAAATCTCCTGTCTATTTCTAAAATGGAAATGTGTCTGTCATGTCATCGGCAACTCATCTTCCTTTTCTCAGGAAGATCCTATGAAACATACAGTATATCACTGTACCTTATGGTGAATGTGTTCAATTTAACCTATATTAAATTGGAGAAAAGGTAATAGTATATTTATTATGTGACGTGACAGGAATGAGTAAATTGTGTTTGGGATTCAAGGCCATTTTTACATTACAATGGCTACATTTGAGAACATTGTCTTGTTTTATTATTTATTTGTGATAATGAAGAATAGAGAACTATTGCCCCAAATGCTAACATCAGAACAGACATACAGTACAAGGCAGGGATCGTCCAGGGATACCCTTCAATCATTTATAACCACAGGATGAAAAGGAAGAGTTAGAAAAGCATCCAACCAATCCAACAAACAAACAAAAGTGCAGTCTGATCTTTGAAAAGTGTTTTCAAACCGTAGCGGGGCGATCTGTTCACATTACATGGGCTGTCAAGCAGACGCTAGCAGGATAGTTGCTATTGGAAAAAGTGCTTTTTGAGCCACTCCATTGCTGCCTCTGTCCACCACCTTAATGAACATTTTTATATCTAATATATTAGATCTGACACTGTTTTTATCTGAGATATACCATGACTACAATCAGCTCTGCATCAGATACCAGTCAGATACCTTTCCCTGCATTTGTTGTATGTGATGCATCTCATATAGCAGTCAGGGGTTTAATTGGGATGTGTTATATTGGGGGTTTCTGTGTTGACATTGGTGTGCATTTGGGGTTGTAATGGTTACAATTCCTAAAACAAGTACCGTTTTCAAGTACTATTTCCTCAAAGAGGGTACAAATAAACTAAATGTGAACTGGCTGGATACAAATGATCCTGCATAATTATAGCAAATGTGATAATCACTATTACTTTGATCTGATATTGAGATATTTTTTATCAGAATTATTCATAGGTGTAAGTGACAATATATCTTTATTGCACATATTTAAATTGCAAGAGCACTGCTTTCAAAATCCATGTTGTGCTACTGTACGACTCCGCTAATGAAACATGTTAGGCTGCACCATATTATACAAAACAGACATTGTAATATTACACATTCCTTCAATATGTATATAAATATATAAAAATAAGACCTTTTGTGCATTTCAAACTTAAATGAACTGAAGTATTGCACCTCTAACATCAACATTCAATGGCTGGATAAAGATGATAGGCAATCTTGTTCTCCTATTAACAGTTTAACCAGGAAGACATGTGGTGTATGAATGCTCCTAAAGCACATCCACAAAGCATGGTTAATGAGAAACTACAATACATTTCACAAAAAGCAACAAAAACAGCTTATTTTTTAGAATTGAAGTCCGTTATGCTTCTGTTCTCAAGCCACCTATGCTACGGATACTATTAATTGACTATACCAATTCATTGTTATAATTTAAGTTGTCTGACAATTCATATTTGGTGAGCATGGGTCTATTGCCTGCTGTTCTTATAGTCACAGTACCTCAATTATTGTTGAATGTGGCTTTTGTATCGCAATGCTGAAGCAGTCAATGGTCTGTTTTTTAGCTGTCTTTGAGGTAAACCTTTTTTTTTGCATTAGTATCTTTACCTTTTGGTATTTCACTGCCTCTTTTTTGTCTTAAATGCCATTTGCAGTCAGCTGGAGTATGCTTTGAAGCTTGCACATTTAATTGCGTGTTGAAAAATAACAGTAAATCTAATGCTATCCAAACAGTGAGTTTGAAGAGATATCATAGCCAATGCAGACCGGTTTACTTTTCATTTTCTCCCAGCATTGTTTGCCTATAGTGTGCTCTGTTGGGCTTTCCTGTCTTCCACCTAAAGATGTCCCTGGCAGATGTCGCTCTCGCCTTGGTATTGATCCCTTCAGACAGGGACTGATACTGAGAATCCCCAACTAAAAAAGTCCTCTTGAGACAGACGTAGATGTCAGGAACCACACACCGAAACTGTAGACATTTCCTGCCACAGTTCCATTGGTTGTGGCTACCTTATCTTGATTAAGATGCATAGTCCTGAAAGTTTCTCAAGCCCTTGCATTGAGCTGAGGAAGATGTCTTATCACCTGGAACCTCAGTCAGACTTTGTAATCCTTAAGCCTCTACTGTTAAAGGGGCCCTACTATGCTTTTTGGGTGTTTTCGCAATTGTTCTTGTTTGGCTAGACAACATATCGATATTATTTTGTGATATGAGACCACAAATAATCTGTCACGAATTTTGGATCACCCATTGTTGTTGTAAAATGGCATAAGTATTTTCATCTCTTGGTTCTAAAGATTCAGTACTTAGATTTAATATGATATAATTTATTGAAGCCTCAATGCTTTTGAAACAGTTTTATTATTTGACTTTACCTTCTTAGTCATTATATCCTAAAACACTGATTTATTTATAAACATCTCGCTCTGGTAATATTTTGTTAAAGCCACATAGTCAACCGCTCAATATCATTGCAAAATCATCGAGGAAACACGATTTTTCTGAAACATTTTCAAGCATATTGAAGACCTATCCTAGACGGTGCTGCTACCAGGAGTCCAGAGCCTTAGCAATGCCTCATTGCACACATTTGCTTTAATAACAAGAGATCAAGCATTTCAATAACTCTGAATTTTGACCCGGCGCAACATATTGCTATCACAGTATGTGATGGTTTTGATGTTCGGTCATGCTGCTTTACAAGCCCTGGATTGCTGTCTGTAGATTATCCGAGCCAGCAAACAGTTTCCTGGCCTGTGCCAAGACTGTAAACACTGTAGACACATTCTGTGGTGGAGAGCCCCATCAGCTTCCTCCATGTCCTGCTGACCAGCCAAGGGTGAAAAATGCTTTTTAGCTGCTAGTTCATCTGCCTGGCACAGCTCAGCCATTAGCCAGAGTCCAACATGACCTTCTGAACACCTTCCCTTAGAGCCTTCAAGTTCAGGGAACAAACTATGATCTGCTGGTGGACAGCAACAGGATGCACCTCAGCAGATGGAAAGAGCTCACAGTGTGCCCTCTATTGAACTGTTAATGTTTATATTAAGGCTGGCAACGTTTCGAGTTAATGCTCGTGAGCAATCTGGAAACCTTAACTCGTTTAAAGCATTTGTAATCAATGACATTATCAAGTTTGACCGCAACTTCTTCCCGTTACTCCTCTAAGGAAATCTATGGCAGTGAAAAGCCATAAGAGATTTAGAAGTTGGAACAACATCCTGCATGTTTCGGACATCAGTAAGAACGACATGCCTAATTGGTCAAATATGGCCACTGCACTCGTCTCTTCAGGTGCGGTTCAAATGGAGAAAAGTAATTTTTCTGAACCATTGGACTTTGACAATGCCTTAGCTTAGTGTTAGAAAATGGTCAGACTCCATGTCAATTAGGGCTGCACAATATATCGTGCCGTGACGATAATCGCGATATGCGAATGCGCGATATTCACATTTATTTTATTTTTTTTAAATGTTATGACTTGCGATATTAAGTAGGCAAATTAACTCAATCATATTCCAATTATTTTGCTGCTTGCTACAAAAGGAAAACTTGTAGTTTCATGTGTTTCTCCCGGGAAGTTCAGCGTGGTAACCGAGCTAGCTCAGCTTGTTGCTCTGATAACTTAAGATCCAGACGTCCATGACTAAAATCCTTCATCCGGTTAAATGTAGTCAAAAAAATACCAATTGTATAGCATTAAAGTTCAAGAAAGGATGGTTTGCGGGGAAAAAAACGGTCTTTTCTTCAATTCCTGTATGTTTTGATATCGCAATATATATCGCAGGGGGAAAAAATCGCAATGTCAGTATTTTCCAATATCGTGCAGCCCTAATGCCAATAAACAATAAATAATGGTATAAAAAAAGTAAAACACACGTACAAAAGGATATTTCGTAGCACGATTAAATGTTTTAATAGATTGATGCTACTTGCATATAATATGATACATGATATGTTTAGTTGTTTTTCTTTCAATCAGATGACATATTTCTCAATTAGTTCCTATCAATATATGACTATTGATCATTTCAACTCTGCTCTGAAGGAAGTACATTTTTTAAAACCATACCCTCCCTGCACTGGCAATTACATCTTCCTTCTAGGGAAGGGCACTCCAATTCAAAGGTGCTCCCACCTGTTATTTTGCTAACCCTGTATATTGACAAAACACATGCCTTTGCATTGGCCCCGCTGTGGGCAAGATGAATGCAAATTCTTCCATATGACTGATTGAACACTGGGCAATTGGCGAAACCGAGCATCATTGTCCCATGGTATCCAGCTTGGTTGTCAATGCCAATGCAGAACTATGTTCATCAGTATTTCTTAGCTGATGTCTGTCCCCTGGCATCGGCTAGAACGGTGTCATAGCTCAGTATGTAAGTACCCTGCAACATTAGGAACATACTGTTGGAGCCGGTGCTGGTGCTGATTCATGGCTGCCAAAAGAAAAGTTACCTAGGTGTTTGGGTCATTAATAGATGGGCTTGCAGCAAGTGATCACCATGATGCGTATCCATATGTTTTCCCCTATAATTACATTACACACAAGATCGCAGTCACGCACCGAAAATATTTCTGGCACTCAGTGTTGTGTATTGATGAAACTTCACCGGACAGGATGAGCGCTGGTTTATTATGATAATGTGACCTTCTCCGCCTGACTGACCTCTGTTTATAATGCTGAATAATTGATACGCTTCCTGCCAATTCATATCGAAACTAACATGCACCGTTTGGTCTATTTAGGAGAAAGATTAGGCCTGAAGCTTCCGCTTGTATTTCTAAACTGATTTACAAAATATGACACCAGCCCTCCTTGGATTTGCATCAGCTTAGATTACGCAACCTCAGTATTCGTTGTCTTTTCAACCTTTTATATCAAAGTCACTTTTATTTAAAGAGGCCCTATAATGATTGTAGGGGTTTTCTAACACATCTTCCTACCGTTATAGAATATCACGAGTTCCCCGGCGCCACCAGTTAAACGGTAACACCCCCACCTCCCCGACAGTTTACAATGCAAACATGTTGGTGTTCCTTGCTCGAAACCTTATGGACAGTGGACTGTACACTTGACTGTTGTTTTAAGGAAGGTTTTTTTGCTTGTGAGACAATGTGTGCTCATATTTATTTATATATATATATATATGAGAGAGAGAGCTCTGTTTTCCAGCCTGAGTCTATTTAATTGGTTGTTTTGGTTGTGTGTGATTTAATGCATTTGTTATAATTTAATTTGTTTTATTTATATATTACTTTATATGTAATTGATATATTTGAATATTATTTCACATTTAATTTGCAATGTTGGATGTTCAATAAAAAGTTCTGTTTGAAAGGATGTACTTGTAATTATTATTATGTATTATCATTATGTCAGTGGTCTAAAATGGTCTTACAACGGTGCTGACAATATTATCGTTTATCGCAATAATTTCCGGGAACATTTATCGTCCAACAAAATTAAGTTATCGTGACAGGCCTAGCTGTACATCTTCTTAACCTGGGGAAATGTATTTGTGAAGTTTCAAGATTTTTTTTATCTCTAAGAAAAATTGTGTTTGGGTTTGGCGACGATTCCAACTATGGAAATGTTTAGCATATAGGATTTTTAAACATAGTGATAGAAGTATATGATGGCTATTCACATGATCATGTACGTCCTATATGTTGTTGAAGCAATTTTTGTGTGGATAGCATTTTCTTCACCGATTTCGTGCCACATTTGAACCACTTTAGTCCATTCAAGTATTAATTTAAATGGTTAAAGATGCCTCCAAATCATCACATTCAGAAACCAAGTCCTTTTTTTAGCAATTAAATTGTGAGCACTTGGAAATATCTCATTACCCCCTACCTTGGAAATTCCTTGAAACTCTGAATGCCCTCCGTCTATTGAGTGTGGTTTTACATATTTTGAAACTCAGGTAGCAAGAGGTTCATTTTATACATTCAGTTTATTAAAAAAGTGCTTCCTTTACAATAAAAAGGCATATTATGGGGAATCACATCATCACCCTCGGATACAAATGGGCTAATTGAAGGCTCTCAGCTTTCCAGTTATAACCAATTTACGATTTTGAAAGACTCCTTTGGGACACCATTATGCAGAAATCTTAAAACTCATCATTTTTAGAAAAATCGACATTAATGGTTCTTTCTTTTTTTGACACAATCTGCATGGGATAAGCAAAAAGTGGGCATGTCTGTAAAGAGGAGTCTTGAGAACCCCAGTATTGTTGATTTGCTTGTTTTCCCTTTCCAAGAATGTAGTGTAATTTAGGAGCATTGTTTAGCATTATTTACAACAAGCTAACATGGTTTTTACCAATGACTAGAATAGGTTATTTAGTTTGAAACATCTTTAATCGAGTTTCAAAACCAAGCCTGTCGCAGCTTCCCAGAGCCAATAACTGTGTCTTATTGAAGTTTAAGGGGCTGATTTTCTTTTTCATTTCATCCCTTCCACTACTATTTCAGGCATTCACTTGGTACATTGTTGCAGGAAACTGAAATGACTTGCAGTGATCAATCAATAGGTGGGAGGGTTGGGATATTATTACATGTAGCAAGTCAAGAACACCATGTCAGTGATCGCACCACCATAGTGAGCTAGAAGATATGCTCTTGTCACTGCCTCTGCAACATAAAGCTCTCCCTGTTGAATGTTGGTGAATAGACTGAAACACAACTGCTGATTAAGAGACATTGAAAAACCTGAGCTGAGTTTAAGACACTAGAACTGCATTTGTGTTGCATTATTGAAAAAGAAACAACCAACCATGACTTAGAAATACACTTTACATCAGCAATAACACATTTAACAACGTGTTCAAAAGTCTGGACTCTGCATTCAAAATGAAAATGTCTCACTCTTCTCTTCTTCAAAGCGGAGACTCTAGACTGGCTATTGCATCAGCAGGGGTGATGTGATGGTTCCCTAGTTGGGACATTGAACAGTCGTTTTTCACAGCACAAGCTTTTGTTGTCCTCGATATGACAAAAAGTTCGTACCCCTGACTTGCAACTGATTCAACAACAGAATCAGGAGCAGACCCTTACTCTAATCACATCACTACTTCAGAGCATTGGCACACGCAGAGGAGCTTGATGCTGGAGGCGAAACTTATTTTGTGAGAGCAAGCTCTGCTTTTTGTCCTTTTACTCGCAGCCGATAAGCATTTATGAACTGTTAGGATCTGTACAATGCACAAATGCATGCAACACAATTTGTAACATGATTTCATCATACACATCTGCAAGGGGGCGACATTGAAGGTAATCTAAACCAGAATACAATTGAACAGTGAGCCAAAGATTAAAGATTAAACAAATTGCATTAAACAAAATGCAATTTAGAAAAAAAAGGGTTAATGATTAGATTAGCTTTGATTACATTGACGGATTATAACAGTTTTTCCAGACCTCAGATATTCATGAAGTACGGAGCCCCCTAGGGGACATAGAGAAGAAAATGTTTTGCGAGATCTCGCAAAACCCCTTTGCGAGATCTCGCAAAACTTTTCATTTAGTACTTCCTGGTCAGTTCGGCTGCTATGGCAACACAGAAACCACAACAATGGAGTGGTTCATCGATTTTACTTTGAGCTTGGCCTTAAATATAAAGATATAACATCAGTGCTTGGCAATAGGCACGGGTTTCACACATAGACTGTATATATAAAGGGTTTCACATAAGTGAACACACCTCCAGAGAACACTCAGAGCGAGGGGACATGCACGTCCCACTGAGCTGAGTTATTGACAGATTGGAATTTCGCGGATCAATAACTCATGAACATAATGTTGTAAAAATACAAACAACATGACTTTACAATCATAGCAAGGTAGACAACGAGCTACAGAGTCGTTTTTATCAGAACAGTTCGATATGCGCCGTCATCCGAGCTAAACATCAAGAATTGGTCACAATCTGCAGCTGGAGGAGGGAGAGGAGTGCTGAGGGACCGTCTACAAACTGCAACGGGGTTTTGCGAGATCTCGTAAAACATTTTATTTTTTTTCAAATAATTTTTTTTTTCTTATCCATGTCCCCTAGGGGGCTCCGTAATGAAGCTTGTTCCATTGGTGGAGATTTTATGGCGCGTTTCCACTGCAGGCCTCGCTCGGTTTGGTTAGGCCTTATTAGGCCCGGCTCACTTTAATGCTGCGCTTCCATTACAGTTTAGGAACTGGGGTAGTTACTATAGTAACTCAGTGTAGGCGGAGCCGTGACGTCATCTTGAATGAGCGCCCCAGAAAAACAACACAGCCGTTAGCTCTTAGCACTCAGAGCTCACAGCTCTTCATATCTGTTCAGAAACAAGACAAAAGTTAAGTACAAACCACAGACTGCCTGTGTCATGGCGAATACAGTCGCTGGTTTATTTATGTCTGTATAGGCCGTTGTTCTGAGTGTGGACGGTCGGAGCATATATAACGTTAGCTTAGCCAAGCTCCATTTAGAAAACACGCATTTTAAAAGGGTTTTTCGCCTGCTGTCTGTCTGCAGACTTGTCAAAGCATTAATTCATGGTTTTTACTAACCGGTATCAGTATGTTGTTACTTCGGCATCATTTTGAAACGTGTATTACAATTACATCACGGTCAAATATGTTCAAATTATCGATACACCCTGCATGTGTACTCGTCCCAAATGTCTTGGGGGGTCCAGGTGTTTCCTAACGTAAAAGTAACTCAGTGATGTATCGAGGCCTGAGACCATTTAGATCTTTATAGACTTGTAACAGTATTTTAAAAGCTATCCGTTGACACTAAGGAGACCAGTGCAGAGATTCAAGGACGGGTGTGATGTGCTCCACTTTCTTGGTTTCAGTGAAACACATGGCGGCACAATTCAAGACAAGCTGCAGCTGTAAGATTGATTTTTTTTTACATTTGAGTAGTCTATCCAACTGAGGAATTGCATGAATACGTTTTTCTGTAACTTGTTTTCGACGGAAGACATGAATTCCTGCTATGTTTAAAGATTTTGTAATTGTCTTAACTGGGCCCTGTTATGCTTTATGGGGTTATCCCTTTCCTGTAGTGCAGGGGTCGGCAACCTTTTTGATATGAAGTGCCATTTAAAAAAATCATTGTTATCAGCGTGCCAACGATGGAAAATTATCACGTGGGGGGAGGGGGGGGGGTGAGGAGCTTGATGCTCGTCAACTATCAGCAGGAGGGCTGCGGAGCCTCTCTGCGGGGAAGCAGTGTGTGGACCTGTCAGCGCAACTTACATGATGTCCAATTTAACAAAGACATTTAAATAATTGATTTAAACGGCATAATAATAAGGAGGATTGTCCGTTCTGTGATTCTCCAGAACACACATGTTATGATATTAGGGTCATGCAGAGTGAGATGAGATCGCTGTCCCTTTAAGAGAGAGAGAGAGGGGTGTGGCTTGTGCATACGTGTTTGTGGATGGTAGAGCGACAGTGAGAGAACCTATGGAGGGAACGTGTGTATGTTTCTGGAAGTGAAACGAAGCAGCAGAAAGACAGAGGTCTGGTATGTATTTTGTGAAACAGAAGAACAGCTAAATAAATGCAACGGCCTCCCAAGAAGAGCTCGCCTCTCTCCAGTCATTTAAGCTAAAGTGGGTTATTGAACCTGAAGCTTGTTGCTTCTGCCCTCCTCGACTACGGTCTGGGAGCCGACAGGAAAGTTCAACACACAGATGGCCAGTCCGCCCCTTTGTAGCATATTATTTCAATGAGAGATGAGCAGATCGCCACTGGGCTTTCAACTAAAGACACAGCCACGCAAAAACTGCGGCATTTGTACAGCTCCTTATGGGTAGGCTACTGCAATTAGTGAAGTGCTTTCCTCTGTGGTGAAACGATCTGCACCACGGAGGAAAGCGGCAGAAAGTCACCTGGAGTTAAAGAGAGCGGGGCTGCGCTGCGTGCATGGCTTCCTTCTGCAGGTAACGGGGAGACGCGCTCTGGCGGCGGCCTCGTTCAGGATCCGAAAATACAATTTAAATATTTTTGCACACTTATTCCACTTATTCCTAGCGTGCCACTGGTTACGGTGCCGCGTGCCAATGCTGGCACGCGTGCCAGGGGTTGCCGACCCCTGCTGTAGTGTATTATACTGGTTTAAGTGAATGTAAATGGTTTGCGAATACAAACATCCCGAAGTTCCTGTAACTCCTTGATTGTAGTCCTTTGTTTACTTCCACGACATAGTGACATCACTATGTAACACTCAAGCTTCTATAGGATAGTGCTCCAACACATTGTACGTGATAAGGGGCAGTTGAGCAGTTGACCAATCACAACAGGAGTCAGGAGTGGGTAGCTAACCAATCAGAGCAGACTGGGCTTCAATATGACTGTTGAAACGTAGTGTCCAGTCAATAACTGTAGATTTTAGTTTAGTAGATATTTTAATCTTGCTTTTTAAGGGCTAAAAACAATGATTTAGTTTTTTTCACACAAAAAACTAAACCTTATTTATGGGAACTCTGAGTAATTAACCCTGATGCTGTCATCCGCAGAAAAACATGCATTCAACTAAACGCTGACGTCATGTTTGTGTTGCAATGTAAACGCTCTCTATGGTTTTAGGAATTCTGCCTCTGGCTCTATAGAAGCAGAGCAATACATAGCATGACGTTGATGTTTTTCTTTTATCTATGCACCTGTTCCTTATCCCTCACCACACGGTTATTATTGAAACCATGGAAACGAACAAACGTAAAAGAGAAATGGTTAATCCCAATCGCCTGCCAAGTATCTTCCAAACCTTTCCAATGATGGTTTGTCAGATAGTTGTCTGCAATAAACAGTCTGGCGAGTCAGGTTATGACTTCTTGTTATGTACTTTCAATTTCAAGCTACAAGCCATTTTTATTTGCAAAACAAATGCTGAGTTTGGCCATTTAGTGACGTCAGCTTATATAGCTTTTTCTGTATTTGTCTTCCCTTTTCAGATCCCTGTTGTCTCTTTCTACCCTCCATCTTGTCTTTTTAATCAACTTTCTTTTGGGGGAATTTCTTGTTTTTTATTTTGTCTTTCAGATGTGTATTTAATCCTACCTATTGACTTTTACCCTCTCTGTTGCCAGTGGCGTTTTCTCCTGGAGGCCAAGGGAAGCCAGGCTTCCCCTGTTTTTTCGGATTGTAGTTATAATTTTAATAAATAAATAAAAACACTTCGTTTAGTTTCGGAAATTCTTTGTTGTGTGTTGCTGCCGGCCCGTCTCTCCCCAATTCTCATTGAGCCCTAGGGCTCTGCCCTTGGTGAAAAACAATGGATGGATTGACCAATCAGATGAGGCTCACGTCATGCCCCTGCCAACCTGTGATTGGTCAGGGCCATGCCTCACAATCCAATCAAATCGCATCAATTTAGTGTTGCAGTGACGCGTCCTAATTCCCGGAAGTAAGCTGTGCTCGGTTTCCCTCGACAAAAAAGCAATGGGATTTCTCCATAGGATTTTGGAAAATAGCTGGAAATAAGGTCAGTGGAAACCGAACCTGTTAGATAAATGCACGTTGTGTTCAGTCGGATAATATCCACATGTCTACCCTACTTTTATAATTTTCGAATCATAAATCTAATCGATAGAAGATAGATAGCGTCACTGCACCACTCTCACCGCCGTTAGAAAGTAGCAAGCAATTGAAGCAAGTGCAATTATGGAGGATGGAGATTTGGAGTTTTTAATCAAAAATAATTGTACTAAACTTCCGCTACAGCAGCAACAACAAATACAATCTGATGACAGGCCGATGCCCAAACTGGAGCTGTGTACAGAGAGGAAAAAAGGAGCGAATCGGACGTAAGACGTTAAAGGTCTCCTGATTTAGTTTGTGAATGAGTGCTTATTAGAGTTTCGGCTGGAGAGTGCGTGTGGACATGTCGGTTAGATAACAGGCGTGTGTAAGTCCTGCATCTGTATGATACAAATGTGTGTAAAATGATACCGGGTGCTGTAATCACTCATCTGGTTACGTTATTACATTGACCACCACACCCCCGACCCTAAAGAAAGGACGTATTATTGGCTTCCCCTAATTTTTTCCCCACGCCACGCTACTGTCTGTTGCTGAGGTCGAACATGCTATTGACCTCCGCTTTGTTCCAATTTTGAACCAAAATAATTATGTTTCCGAACAAAGTATTTTTTAGATCCAAACCTAACCCACATTTTAAAACACCATTTGAGTATTTCATTATTTTCCAAACAAGAGCCATTTTCCCTTTGGTAGCAGGAGGCCTTTTTCACATAAAGATGTCTTATAGACCCCAAGAGACAGACATGCTTTTCACAGCTCACCCGAGTGGCATCACCTGTCCTGTCCCCTTTGTTATCACTGTTCCCCCTCTGTCATGGGGGGACTTCCTCCTCCTCCTCCTCCTCCTCCTCCTCCTCCTCCTCCTCCTCCTCCTCCTCCTCTTGCATTTACCTGACACCTCTCTGCTGACACCACATTTCGTTGCTGTTTGCCATTCGTCCTCTTCACAAGCAGCACCAAGGCCCCGTCTGAGGTCAACGAGGAGAAGGAGGAGGTTAGTGGAAGGGGTTGGGGGGGGGGTACCCATAGCGCTGCTGATTTACAGCCCTGCCTCCTTGTGACATGCGGCTCCAGGGGAGGGGGCCAACATCAGACCTCCATGGGTCGGCTCCCTGCGCTTGTTACATTAATTTCACGGCTCTTGTCACTGCCTGTCTCAAATGTCATTCCTGACTGAGCTGCACTGGACTAAATGTTATCTCAGGAACTAAATGTTATCACCGGGGCGGACTCTATTTAAAAACATGGACACATTTCCAGAAAGCACTGCAGGAACTGGATAATAACAGCACCTCATTTTAGACGAGAGCTAAAGGATTTAATCCTGTTTCTCCGAAAAGTCTTGTCTTTGAGGTTTCAGAAATCCACACACAAATAAAGAAGTGGGGTTGCTATGGGACCGGCTCAAAGAAACAGAACAAGTCTGATAATCAAAGAACACTAACATAATTATTGTTGATGCTGTTAGTCTGACCACAGAAAGCCCGATACTTCAGCTGATTTGCCCACAACAGAAACAAACAACTAGGTAATGGTAGGTTTTGTACCCTTGTTGCTCAGTTTGCAATTACATTCTTCCATTTCTTCTTGTTATAAAGATTACTGTGACACATGCACACCAAACTAATACTTTGAACTCAGTTTGAGACTGAAGACATGCAGAGTTTCTGCTGTCGTGATCACAGTGGGGAGCTCGTTCCACCATTTAGGAGGATAGCAAACCAGCATGTTTTTGAGGGGTTTCTGGGTCCCACTCGCAGAGATGAAGAGGCAAGCCGATTGGCTGACTGGCCGAGCGAAGTGCACGTGATGGATTGTATGGTTTAACCAGAGCCGGAAGGGGCTGATCCCTTTATAGCTGGGTCGGCCAGTACCAGTGTCTTGAAGCAGATTTTGGAAGCCACTGGCCAGTATCCGCTTCAAGACACTGGCACATGGTTCACATTACCTGTAAAAAAAAAATCTAATTAATTACCTAAACCAATTATCAAATTATAAAAGAATGTAACCTGATTACTTTCCTTACTACTTTTTATAACCTCAATATCAGATGCAATGCAACTTAATTAAATATACAATTAAATATCATGAAGATGGTTTTTACTGAACTGTACTATACAGTATTTGACAACCTTAGAAAATAAGAAACCAAGTTATTTTGTATCATTCCTTCCTTATCAACAGAACATGCTCTAACTATAGTATATGGAGCATAAGTGCACCCACAGTATTTTAAACAAATCAGGTGTCCACCTACTGAACTGTCAGAAGAAAAAACACAGCGAAACACACGCCTCAGGATTTCAGATACATTATAGAAAAAGCCTGCCGATGACTAATGCTGTTCAACAAATGCTTTTGTAGTTGGCCTTATTATGCTTTGTTGAGTTTACCCTTCCCTGCAGCGCGTTATATAGGATTTAGTGCATGTACATGGTCTACAAAGGTTAAAATCCCAGAGTTCCCTCCAGAGTGAGATTCTCTCCCACACAATCCCCCCCACCGCCTCCATTGGTTCCCTTTGTTACTTTCGCGACATTGTGACATCACTCGTAATACTTGTGCTTCTATTGGCTAGCGCTATGCTAAGAGTGGGACAAGCACCTTTTGAACATTAAAGCATGAAAACATATCACATTTGAACAAATAAACCAAAAAATAAGTATAATAGGGCCGCTTTAAAAAAAGATTAAAAAAAATTTTGACTTCCCCTTTGTATGAGAATAAAGTAAAACAATGTTGTATCTTGATTATGTATTCCGGTTACATATATTGCCTTACTCCCCATTCCGTCTGTGATCACTTAACAAGTTAATCCAAAAACATTCCCTCTAATATTCTTCTATACCAGCCTGCAGTTTCTCTCAATGCAAAACCCAAAGCCTGACTGAAGACAGTGAATCGTCTGTATTTGCTCACTTTGAACGTCCTACTGTACTTTCAATGTCACACCGTCATAAACGTTCACTAAGTCACTAAATGGTGTGCCAAGACTATCCCAGAAGTCACGTCAGGCTGGAGCTATTTCTCCTAATGGCAACAGTTGTATAATTGATTTTTTGTCCAAGTGTCTGAAGCATCTGAAAAGAAAGTACCAATTTGGAGACCAAATACCATCCTAGGAATAAGAAAGGAAGAGGGGGGGGGGACTAAATCAAATATTTGAAGGTGTTATGGACTGTGGGGATAACTTTGCAATACTTCAACCTGAGTATTTCATATTAAAGAGAATTCGCATTGCAGTGGGACTTTTATTGGGATAAAAAAAGGATTATAATGGCTGGAAACCACCATTTTCTCTCTAATTCAGACATTGACATGCTCCCTAATACATGCTTCACTGTTTTAAAATGTCTCGGGGAAAGTATTGCTGTTGCAAACCCAGGCAATACATCCATCCACAATAATTATGCAACGAGAGGTGGGATCAGGCAGTACCCACTCATGCTGACCACTTAGCCCTCAGCATACTATATACACCTGCATAATGGACATGGTAAAGCAAGAGACTTCATTGGTTTGTTTGTGTCGGTGGATATGGAGAAAATCCCGTCCACGAAAAAAAACTACAAAATCTCACATTTGACCATATCTGCCTGCAGCTGTTAAACACTGCATTGAATCCTCTCTCCGGTTTATTTTTCTCGCACGTGCACACGCGCAAACATACGTCCCCCACGCAGCCGGGCGCGCACACGCGGACCCCGCTCTTCGATGCGCTGCACACAGGAGCCCCTGACAGTGCCCGCGCCTGCTGCCTGCGATCACTGCTCGCCTCTCGTCTCCGCTGGATGTTTGCGCAGCAGAGGACACCTGCCTCCGCCGATCACCGCACCGAATCCCACCTCGTCGTTAACTTTTGCACCGTGTGACGTTTTTTTCACCTGTTCCAAGACTATCGGTTGAAAACAAAACCTATATACCCTGGCGTTTGACTTCCAACTTGGATGGATATTTGCGACATGTTTAGAAAGTTCCCCCTGCGTCAAGGAGCATGGGCGCAAACTTTAGAAGCTTTTTTATAATACAAGGCAGTTTTTTTAGAATGAAGGCAGGCGAGTCACCCGAAGCGTGAGTGGCGCGTGGAGCTCCGGGGGCTCTCCAGGTGCTGGGAAAGGAAAAGGAGACACGGAGGAAGTCGTGATCTGTGCGGCGGATTGCGCCACGGAGGACCGGGGGGGAACGGACCGATGAGCCATCATGGGTAAGTACGAGCAGGCATCATCAGTCTGAATCATCACTATTATTAGTTGAGCGTATATGTGGTCCTTATTATAACAATGAGGGTTGATGTGACGCATATGATAGTGTGGATGTTTGGATAATTCCATCTTTCTTGCGGTTTATTCGCTCCAGATCACTACTTTGTTTCCAACTGCCAATATTTCTTGAGATTATTTTCGTTGCATCATCACCACTGAGAGGTTTTCCTGCTCTAGTAAATGTAAAAACACAAACACTGCAGGAGGGAGTGCTGGTGCCTCAAGAGGAGGATGGAGACAATAATGCTCACACCTTTATGATGTGGAAGTGAGGCCAAAATGTGCGACGTGCAGGTGCACAATGAGCTGCGGCTAAATAATAGACAATTATGTGACATTTATTTGCATTTCACTTAATCGTTTATTTGAACAGGGACAATGCACATCGATGAACACTTTAAACAAATAATGCTTCAAGTGTAAATATGCCGGATTTTAGCTTTGAGCTCATTTCCATCCGTTGTCCCTGACAACATTTAAGTGTCATATATGACATCCCCCGTATTGAAGTTGCATATTCCCCCCCCCCCCCCCCCCCCCCCCCCACTCTCCATCTTCTCCTTATTTTCAAATCAGAGCTCTGGTATGTTTTGACTCCATCCACCTCCCCTCTTCTCCTGACAGCTCTGGGCACCTACAATCTCATCCCACACTGCCTATCAGCCTCCTCCATTTTACTGACTGTGGGTGCTCCAAGCCTCACAAACCCACACTTCTCTTCGGTTTTCCCAGCTCATTTTTTTTGCATATTTTTTAAGTGCTCAAAGAGAACGGTGGGTGTTCCGAATGTCACTGAAAATGCGTGAAACGAGGTTGAAATTCAAGCCCTCAAGCCTCATCTCCCTTTTTTCTTTTAAATGCAACTTTTGTTGAAAATCTCAGTGAAGGACTATTATTCAGCAGAGGCACACTCATGCACACTTGTTGGATTGGGTTAGGTGCAGAGGGAGGCGTTTTGAAACTGCAGCCCCACTGTGATGGATTTTTGTTTGTCTCGCTTTAGTTACGCCTCTTCTTTTGTTTTGTTTTTTATTTTTAAATGAACCGGAAAGCTGGCACAGGCTGCAGAGATGCGCGCGGCCCCGCACATCTGTGCAGAATGGTGGCACTTATCCAAGTAATGAGCAGCTTAGCTCGACTAATGAGCACATGCTTTTACAGTTTTAATTATGTCATCACAGTTACTCTCAGCCAAAATAAGTGGCTGCATTGCTTAGGATATCAACACTTGTGACTGAATTGCTCTCTTGCAGTGTGCTTCCATCTTTATCCAATGTCTTGTTTTTCACACATTATGTAGGAGGGCAACATTAACACTCTAGATATGACCTTTTCTTCCTTAGGACAATTGAACAGGACATCAACTTGATGTGGCGTAATGCTTGTAGTCTAGGTAATCGTGGTAATCTTCCATGCAAATGATCTTAAAATGCTGTTTGTAGCTTCTCAAATATGGGGATGTTCTGGCTGATGTCCTATTACACTCAATATGTTCAGCTTTTTAAGTGACAAACACGATTTTAAAACATCAACTTGGATTTTGAGAAACTAGTAAGGCCATCATTCTCCATTTTCTGATATTTTTTATCAATCAATGTATCAAAGTTTATTTAAATAGACCAATATCACACATTTTACAATTGTCTCATGTCTCACAAATGTTTCATTCTAATAAATCAATGAATCTAGAATGTCAGGCAGATTAATCAATAATGAAAATAATCCTTGTTTGCGACCCTGACATGGCCCTGATTATGATCTGCACAGACACTTGTTGCTGTATTTGAGAATACCAGCGTAGTAAAAACTACTCAGAATAGCAACTAGAGTTGCAGCAAACAATTATCTAAAGCATGATTATACTTTGACTAAATTTGATTAACTCCCATCACAATTTCCCTGAAATGCTGTAATGTCCTGGCCACAACACCATCATTTGCAATTTACAGTGATATAAAACCAAAAAGAGCAAAATGTTCTCACATTTGAAATGCAGAACTACAGCATATTTTGAATTTTTGTTTAATTTTATCTTCTATAATTTCAATGTCCCCCTCCCTCTGGAACTCACTCCCACAACCCATCAGAGACTGCACTGACCTCACTCACAAAAACTCACCTCTTCAATCTGGCTTTTAATGTGCGATTGTTTTTGTATTATTTGACTTTAACTATATATTTATTTGTTGTTCCTTCCTTTTCTTTTCTCTTCACTATATCTGTAAAGCATCTTTGAGCACCTGTAAAAGCGCTAACAAATTAAATCTATTATTATTCATCTATTAATGTATAGGCCTGCAATTTACGAATATTTGCAGAATAATCCTTGATAATGTCTTTTTTATCTGAAAAATTAAGAACATTGTGTAAAATGGCATCCAGTGTTTCTCAGAAGCCCAAGATTAGGTCCTTAAATGTTCCATTAGTCAAGTGAGAAGTAATGAAAAGCAGATAATATTCACATTTGAGAAGCTAAAGCAGCTTTATTGTTCTTAATAAATTACTTAAGACAATGAATCAATTGTTGGCGAATCAATAGTTGACAATTTATCGATTAATGAAGCATCAAGTAATGTCATATGCTTAGGCTTAGGCTTATACGAGCCAAAACAAGCTGCGAGGTACATACTGGTTACTGACAAGGCCAACACTGATTCTAATCACATGTGTGGCCTTAGCTGTGAAATGTATATTCAGCTCATCAACCCACAACAACAAAGCTCTGCAAACGATGCAAAGAGGGCTACATTAACTTTAGTTGGGGCGGGCAAAACAGGAGTCAATGTGAACAACAAGAGGCGTGACAGACTGTACTCAACTCATGTTGTAGTACTGCTTAGCAAGAGCAACTGGGCAATTATGTTGAAATAACCTTCAATTCTTACGATAATCCATCAGGTTCCTTCAGCACACAGACAGCAATTGGCCTTTGGAGCCATGTCTGGAAACCTAAGCTGAATTTCTGCTTGAAAACCAAACAAACCTGTGTACACATTTTTTGCAATTCCAAACATAATTATAAGATCCAGAGATTTGCCTGTGGCTGAGAACCACTCATTTCTCCTGCAGATGTAACGCCATTATGCAGCATTTGAGAATATGATTGGATCAAATGTCTTTGCTCTATCAATTAATTATCAAGTCCTTATTAGATGAAATAAACATTGAAATTCTAGTTCTCTCTCTGCAACAGATTAAAGGCAGTGGCAGAAAATGTTACCAGTACTTCTTCCGGAGCCATGTTATGCATGATAAAGACACATTTCACACACATTTTAAACAACATAGAAGAAGTAACCTTGAACATTGTAAATGGCTCCAGCAGCTCCTTTAAAAAAAAGCTCAAGCCATCAATAAGGATTACTGTGTCAGCGCGATGCATGTTTCCTCATTCTGAGCTGACTGAAAGCTCCCATCAGGCTCTTTCTGCAGCAGTTTAGTAATATTCACTTCACCACTACCCACACACGCTTTTAAACCGTCAAAACACAGCATATGAAATTCCTTCACTGCAACTCTTGGTCATTCCTTTCATTTCATTCGTCCTGGTCGACCTTTCGGAGTGCATCTCAAAGTTTGGACTTCTCATCTGTTTTGTGTTCTCAAGTGTGAAAGACAAACAGTGTCTCCTGCACATTGAAGTAGTGCAATGTGATACGGGCAGAGACACAGAACTGAGAACAAAGTCTGGCAGTGAGCAATGTGGGAGCTGAGCTTGCACAACAAAAAACAGACTACAAGCACATGGTAATGCGTTGTGTATATGTGTACGTCCCCAAAGCCCACTACAGCCTACGTTGTTTTTTTATACATTTTTACGATCTCCCTGAGAGCTCTGAAAATTAACAATGCTTGCAAATAGACACAACACAAGCACATTAAGAAACACCTTCACCAGTTTCACAACACAAACACAGCAAGTAATGACAAAGGCAGAAAACCCCTGCAGGGAGCTAACAACGGAACCAAAGCAGTTATACATTGGGCAGCACTTGTTGCCCTTTCTGTATTAACACATTATTTAAGTGTGCTTTCCTTCAGTGGTGTTGAAAAATGACCTGATATCTAAAAAAAGCTTGATTGCTTTTACATTTAAATGGATTTGCAAACATTGCAGCCCTTGCCGAAAGAGTTCATCTATTCCTTGAATAAGCCTATATCCCCCAGGGAAAGAGTTATCTGTATTTATATTTATATATAACGTAGTTTCAGATGTTTTAGATATACAATGTGTTCGGCGTCTTTGGCTACTTTTCTGCATGAGCATATCCATTTTATGGCATTTTCTTTTAATTTAAAGCTACCTCTGAATGCTGGCTGACTTTTTCAATATTATAAAGTGGGTGTAATGTGATTACCGTGCTAGCCAACTTCGATATCTTTATAAGCCACACACTATAGCAACAGCTAGCTTGTTCCCACTGTTTGCACCACTTTTTGTAGTGTCCCCTTCAACCCATAGTCGTTACTCTCCTGGCCACAAGAGGTCAGCAGAAAAAAAATTCTAAAGGAATCAGGTGAGATTAAGCAAAAGTATTCAAATAAATGTATATTTGATTACCTTTCATCTTAATTTGTCGCTTCCTGTAACTTTACTAAGCATTCTTGTAGTTTAAAGTTCAAATGACTAATTAAGGACAAATGGAGAACGGTAAATTATATATAGTCTATATAAAAACTTTGTTTGTATTTATTTTTTCACTTCAGAGTAAGTAAGCTTCTGACCTTGACTGACTCCCAGCATACCTGACACCCACTCATCATCCATGGTGTGAACTCCTCAGGCTTTACATCAGGCTCTCTTCACACTGGCCAGCTTTAACGACTTGTGTGTACTGATCTTTTGACATCAGCACTTATATCGATAAATGCAGCTTTCTGCCTCTCTGCACAGATTTATATAATATAATAACTTGGGTGTGTAAGTAGGTGCATTGGAAAGCCACTCTCATTTAAGTACCGAACATATAGGCGTGTGTATAGTTTAAGCTGTCACATTTCAAACCGCTGTTTAAGATTGATGCTGCTGTTAGAGAGGCAAACTGTCCACCTTGCGCTGCTGTACGAGAAAAACTGTATGATGTTGGAAAATTCATATATTCTATATCGAAAACTATGTTCAACATGAATAGGTTTAATATTAAAAGTAACATTTGCCAAGTTAAAGTCATACCTCACCGCGTTATGACCTTTTGAATTCCCTCATATCAAAAAGTGTCCATTATGCTGTAATCTTTTTAGGGGAACACATCCTTAAAGAAGTATTTCACAGCTAGAAAAATGTTCTCGTCACATGAGACTAGACACAGCTGGACTGTCTAATATAATATTTTTGATATTGCTACAGGACTTTAAAGAAAAAGGGAAAAGGGGCTGTGGTATTCCCTTTAGCTCAACATTTAAAAAAACTACAACAACCAGAATGCACCACACTAATTATTTGTAAATGTAATTATGATCTATCTTTGACGGATCTTCATCAGGAAGGAACGTACTGACATATCAAAACACTGCTGATAATCACTTTTGCCCTCTGTTTAGTACCATCAATATTTTTCATTTTGAATATTCACATGGTGCATAGGTTGTTTACAATGACAGGATTCATCCATGTTTTCATTTAAATATCCCTTGCATGGTCAACATGGTCATACAGAGGCTTAATTGTGTTTCCAAAGGCTCAAAGCCTTCTTTAAAAACAGACTTTCTTCCTTAGCCATTCTGCCTTTCTTTCCCAGCAGACAGCATTCATGGCCCCAAAGACATGTGTGAACATTTTGACATTCAAAATAACAAAGGCTAATTGGTTATTTTTTACCCTCACCCACAAAATGTCAAAAGGTAAAAAAATAATGATTTCTATGAAACGACTGTCTGGCTTCTATCATTTGTTGTTTTTAAAAGAGTAAATCCACATAAAAGAGTCACAATCAAGACGTCAAAAACATCAGATTTTTTATGAGAAATGCTCATAAATTTATAAGATAATAAAATATAGATCCTTAAAGTAGGAATCTCACCTTGTATAAATACCAAAGTAATACAATCTAAAAGTACACAAACAAGCATCCTTGCAATAATTCCTGCTGCTTGTAATGTAAAAACAATACTGTGTCTACAAGATGTAAATAGTTGTGACACATTAACATCATAAGAGGGAAACTAATCTAATGAGTGCCAAAAAAACTTGGACGCACTCAATTGATAGGATTGGTGAATAACCCTAACCTCAAAGTTAACGGTGTACATTAGAATGTTAGACACGTGAATCAATAGACATGGTGGCCAGCGATGCTGCTCTGCACTTACAGAGAGAAGTTGTACATTACAGGCAGTTTGTTTTGTGGATACATTAAAACTATACACACCATATGTTGCTAGTCCCATTGATCTGGAATGTTAATGCTTGGACTTAGCAAATCAATACTCCTTGTCATGGCATTAAGTCTTTAAGTGGTAATAATTTAGGCTTCTCTCTTTTTCCACATAAAAGTGCCAGCTATAGCAAGCAAAGCAATATGTCTGTCTTCATTCCCCATCTTTTATTGTTGCACTAGACTCTAGTAGACTAAGGTCCAATGAGTCCATGACTGAGTAAGTCATGGACTCATTGGACCTTAGTAACTACATCCCTTACAAATCCAAGCCGAATAACTGAGCTAAGATAATTGACTGTTCATTTAATTAGAATTGTAAATGCTTGCTGCTCCATTTAAGCCGTAGTTTGCCACTACTGGTGTGATATTTGCCAGCTTTACTCTATTTCTCCATGTGTCTTGTTCTTGTTGAACTGTAAAGTATGTGTTTCGGACTGGCATGTTTTTCCAGCTTCAGTAGTAAAATAAGCTTTTATCATAAATCTGCTGTGAGTTGAAAATACGACTGACTCGAATTTTCAAATGAATGTGCGTGGAATAATGGGTTTTAAGTGTGTAAAAGGTACCTCATTTTAATATTTCAATGTAAGTGTGTCCCAATTAATCACTGTTGCATGATGGGCCATGTGACTGGTAATATGTCACACACTTGGTTGCCCTGAAATCATTTTTAATTTGATTTGCCTTACATCTGGGCGAACACACTCAATAATGTAATCTATCACACATGCTGCCGTGCCCTAGAATTCTGCTTGCCTAAGCTCAACCACACTCTAAGACCCTTGGCTCCAGTGTCAGAGAGTAAAACAGTCTAAGAAGGGGAAGGAAATGATGGAGGCGGTGTTGGAAGTATTATCAAATCCATATTTGAGGTTTGTAATGATTTAAAAAGACCTATTGTATATAAACTACAACCTCCTGGTTACTAATAAGGCACTATACTTAAATATTAAATGTATTTTTCTATAAAAAAAGATCTGGCAAAATATACTGGTAGAATGGTTTATTCATGTCTACCAGTGTATAACCTTGTACAGCTGCCACACAGAACTCTTCATTGTAATGTGTATAGCCTCTTCTAAAGTAGACCACTTAATACGAAATATTTAGTTTTCTTCCTCACTTTTCATTTCTTTGAAGTGCCCCAGTGTGCGGCCCTAGCCTCTCTGGCCAACCCACTTGGGCACTCTGGGTAATAGCCATTGCATCAGTGCTCGGTGTCTTCAAATTAAATATCAACTTGTCGCACTGCCAAGGAATACGACAGCTGACTCCTTTAGTCCTGCCAGAATCCACTCTGTCCCCAGCAAGGGGGAGGGGTGGGGAGTGGTCTCACTGTTATGGGATTCCAGAAACGTCGGAAGTTAAATGTATAGGGGTGGTAATTGGGGATAAGATTTATTTGATGGAATTATATAATGATTTACCTTTTGCTGTTGTGCATTTCCAAGCTCATTTTCATTGACATTTAGTCTGAACATCTGAGTCCAACTTCCATAAACTACTCCCCGTTGGTCTGTAGTTGAGCCCAGAGGGAAGCTGGAGAACAGAGTTTGTTCCGTAATGGATATTCATTGGCCGCAATAGCATCTTTATCAGACACAAATTGTGTTAGAACTTAAATCATCTTAATATGAAACGTGTACTCTTGCAATGAGACATGGATTCATTTTCATAGATTATGATACTTTGTGATGAGTCTGACATTCTTTTAAAGGAGGAAAAGCGTTTTAATTTAAGCTTTAACATTGCCGTTGTGACTCCAGATTTAAGCTAAATCAGGTCACCCAAAAAAAAGTTCTTGATGGTTAGGGTTAAGTTTTAAAGGTGACATCCCTGCAGAAAATATGGTGCAATCCATGAAAGTGCTTAGAAATAAATGAATCTATTAATCTATAAGACTTGCAGCTTACCACACAAACCCCATCCATTGCTATAACAAGTAGGGGGGGAAAAATGACTTTGGACTTGAAAGTTAGGAACAGATTTATCTTCGTGATAAAGCGCCCTAATGTGTACTTCTGTATTACTGCAGTGCAAGTTGTTCAAAACCCCGAGATGTAAGTTCTACAAGATATGAAATCTCCCAAACTCTCTGGCTGTGATTGGTCATGCTCTACTAAGAAGAGAGAGCCAGGTAAACAGATGTGTGAAGCTTAGCACAAAAGATCAAATCTCTTCCAAGAGGGAACAGATAGCATTTCCTGCCAAGAGCCATGGTTGTAGCATTTTATTAATATTAAAGGGGACTACAATTTTGTTTCTTCCCATAGATGTAGGGATGTAGATCCTTGCAATTAGAAATAATGACCGTTTCTGTTGGCTACTGCCGCTGTTAGCCAGACTAAGAGACAAGTGTTTGAAATTATTCATTTGAAAAGCTGTAGGAGGCCCGGTATATATTTTGGGAGTCCTTGTTTCTTCTTTTTACAGCATCTGATGCATTGAAGAACATACAAAAAACCTGAGTGATGCCTGTGCAGAATACGACATGTGATAGTGTTAGATAATCAACCTGTATTGCCTCCTATGGAAGCTTGGCGTACACATGTCCGGTGTGTTTTTATTACTCCTCCGTCTACACAGAAATCCATGCTGAACCAATGTGTGCTAATTAAAGATGGTGTCTTGCGGAAGCGTTAATGAGCCAGTGGCTGAATGTTGTGGCTTTCTATAACATTTTCCTACCAAGTCAAATATGTGTGAGTCACACTCTCTGTTTGATCCCAAATGTATTTTTTTCCCCTAAGGGCAGACCCTTTTTAAAGCTCCAATGGAATCATCATTTAGAGAAGACTAATGACTAGAGTGCCGTGGATGCTTGGTCAGTTTGGTACCTAATGGAGGTGATGAGAGTGGCAGTGTACTGTATCTGTTGCTTGGAGGACTTTAGGGGTTTATTTATAGCGCACATTATCACAACGTGTGATATCCGCAATGAATTATCGTACTCAGTGTCACTAGGACTCATTTACCTCCTCTATCGTCCTACTTCTTTTTCACTTGCATTCTTGCATATTCAGAATCAGAATCAGAATACCTTTATTAGTCCCACAGAGGGGACATTTGCAGCGTTCCAGCAGGAAAGAGCCACAGACAGCTTAGTGTTGCATATCTTACATGCGTTAAAAAAAAGTACTAAGTTATAATATAATAAACAATGTGCTAAAAAAAGATAAAATAATTTTCAAAAATACAGATCAAAAACAAATCAAATCTACAAATCAAATCCTATTGACATAAATCCAGCAATAGTTTGCATTCATTCTCTTCTTCAATTCAATGTGTTATTATTTATAAACTCATTAAAGAAGCAGTTTAAAGATTGTTGGACTGCTTATCTTATTGTTAGTATGCATGAAATCACAGTGGAAAATGTCTATTACTTTTGCCATACTACTCTTATCTTAAGATATGTCTATGAAAATATACATATTCAACCCATGTTTGTCATTCTCTTATATTTTGATGCAAATCCAGATGCACAATAATGTGCTTTTTAGTAGTAACATGGGAAATGGAATTTGGGCAGATCCATTAAGATTGTGCGATTTTCTGAACTAACGCACATACCATAACTGATGTTGAGCAGAAGCTAGGAATTAGGAACAACTTTGCCAAGTACCACTTCCACTCACGCAATTGCAATAAATGTCAGCCTCAAACGAATGTACCGTTCCACATTCCAACTCATTGCAGCATGGAATCAATTCCAACTTCCAAAAAATAATTATTGTTTTTGAAAAGGGATATAGTTTCTCCATATTTGGTCTTTATATGGCTCAATTCAAACCTGCCCGTATTGAGTATTATACTAACACTGAAGTAGCTTTTGAATAGTTGTATCTGGATGACCACAACAAACTGTGTTGTGGGTCATCCCTTAAGGTCTTGTATAATATGGCATTATAATGTGTTCCGCATACTATGAGTTAGACAACGGAGGATTTTAAAAATTAGTTTACAGCTAACAGCAGAAGCTCAACACATAGAAATGATAAGTAAACTAGCTGCACTGATTGTTCATTCCTTGCCAATTCCAATTTTTTTAAATGTTTGCTGCTAATTCCAATTTCAGTTTTTAGCTAGAACAAAGTTATTGAGCTGGAACAGATAAACATTGTCCACTGCCATTAACAACCATCTTATTTGCCGATAGTTCTATGGAGGTCCACGAGGCGAGTACATAGATGCAATCATGGTCTTCCTCTGTCTGTTAACCTCAAATTGCCTGTGTGTCCATACTGGACAAGCAATATGTCTCTCCAGAACTTAAGTAGTGGCACATTCTGCCAGTAATGTAATGCACTTTTGTTTTTGTATTCATGTCATTCACTTGCTGTCATTTAAAAAACCTTGTCCAAAGTCAAACAGTAACTTCTCATGCATATACCAAACAAATCACAATATTTGGAGTTCATGTGTGTGCTCTTGTACTTCAAATGTAGGGGGTTAGACCTTGATAGAGAACCTTTTTCCACACCCTACCTCTACAAAAGTATGGGAGTTTAGATTTGTGTAAATGGCTGAGGTTAGTATCAGGTTAAGTTTATCAGTATTTTTAGTTTTTTCCGAACGAGATAGGATGACAGTGTATATGGATATTGTTTGATGTTGTCATTCATGACCCGTTTCTTCTGCCATCCTCTCACAATCCGCTCACAATCCCCCACTGCCAGCCCCCCTTGTTGGCTCCACTACAGCTAAGCAGGGGACAGCACTATAAACGTGAAGAACTGTCACTGACATTGACAGATTGAAAAAGTCGCTTCTGTGCTCACGTTATTCCATCAGCTGTTTCTTTTTCAAAATGAATCAGCAAAACAGTTTCTCAGTTCCTAGTATCCCCTCCGCAATCAGCTAACCTTTTCCTCACTTAAACGGTTCAGTTTTTTCTATAGGACTATACAATGTGTATTTTCCCGTTAATTTGTTTCAATCATAGTCAAGTCTCGTGTTTGTGAAGTGTTGACACAGTTGACTGCATAGTTAATAAGATAGCGTGTGGGTGTAGCTGTGAGGTGTTGCAAAATAAGGAGAAAGGCAGATGCACTTAGAGCAGGTGTTCAGCTGTATTAGCATAACGTTGTCAAATTGTGGTAAATATACCACCACAAAATCCAAA
Organism: Harpagifer antarcticus; assembly: GCA_902827135.1. Lineage (NCBI taxonomy): Eukaryota > Metazoa > Chordata > Actinopteri > Perciformes > Harpagiferidae > Harpagifer > Harpagifer antarcticus. Next base: position 3,530,924 of record CADEHL010000394.1, read on the forward strand.
TTCCAGTTTGTATATGAAGAAACAGTTTTCAGCCAAATTCGCTGTGGGTATGTCTGTGGGATGCTAGCTGGTCTGGCGAAGAACACTTAAGAGTAGTCATCCAGAACAAACCATTTGTATTGCCTCAACCGTCTTAGGATATATACATTTTTATCAAAAGTGCTTTAGACATCTTCTAAGTTGCTTTAACCTGCCACTGGAAATATATCTGACTTCTTAAAAAGTACCGAGATATATATTGTGTATAATAATTTCAAGCATAACTAATGGCCTGCTGTTGTTCTTATTATTTAATGCATTTTTACCCTAATAGTCTCCACCAAGAGAAATTATTTATATCATTCTCTATATAGAGTTTAATAATCACCCACGTTTATAATTTTAGTAATTCACCAAATAATAGTGCTGCCTACTAGAATATACAAACTTCATGCAGGTTGCATCATGTATCATTAAAATCCACTAGACCTTGAAACCGTCTATAATATTAACACTAGAACCGCCAGAGGTTGCTGTATACCTAAAACCGCCAACGGGTAAAGTGTACCCGCTATTGATTTTCAAGGTACAATGTTCTATTATTTATCAGACAGAACAGTGAGTTTTGATCGCACAGGGATGACACTTATACCAATAGAATCTGTGGACTCTCAGCTTTTCATATGATATAGTTTGTGCAGATAGCATGAAGTATAACATATCGCTAAGAGTGCTGATTTAAACGCTTGGTGTTAGACTTGTGTTTTGTTTAGGTACAAATCTCTCTATCTCTCTCTCTCTATCTATCTATAACTATCTATAGATCTATCTGTAATGTTCTGTTCTATGGACATATAATTGTCTACATAAAAGACGACGTGGACTACTTCTCTCATTCCGAGTGTCCATCTTTATTCAACTGGCACGTAACCTGCACACATGCATTACGTCCTCAACGTGAGCTCAGTCATCCAAGATCTTGTATTCTCCAAGATGTTACACTATCTATAACTATCTATCTGTCTATCTCTCTCTCTATCCATCTATCAATATATCTATCTATCTATCTATCTCTCTCTCTCAATCTATCTCTCTATCTATAAGGAACCGCAGTAGACAAAAGGCGTTGCTATAGCAACACGTCATGTTTATGCTGCATTTTAGGTAAATATTACCCGCTGGTATAAATGGCATTTTTTTTGGGCAATCTTTTCAATCTGACTTCATATTGACAATTGTTAACAACAGAGGGTGCTACATAACACACTTTTAGACTTTAATATGTTATTGAAAAAAAGTTACATACAATCAAAAAACAGCTGAGGGTAAAATGTACCCGTTGGCGGTTCTAGTGTTAATAGCATAATTAAACATTACTGTTTTATACATTTCCACAATGTTTATAATTCCCGCCCTCACATACCTCCTACTTTGATACCATTGGCATTGCAGCCTGTTCATACAGCATCATTCCTCCCTTTACGCTATAGTTGTCACGATCTGTCTTTATTGTATTTTGTCTTGTCTTTTTCTGTCTTTTGTTTCATGTTTTATTTTTGAAATCACCTCCTGTCTTGCCTGTTTCTGTCTGTGTCTGCGTTGTGTCTTGTCTAGATCCGTTTTTGGTTTTCTGTCTGCGTTGTGTCTTGTCTAGATCTGTCTTTGGTTTTCTGTGTGCGTTGTGTTTTGTCTTTAGATCTGTCTGTGGTTCCCTGTCGTTAGTTTCCCTGGTGTGTCTTATTACCCGATTGTGTTCACCTGGTGTCCCTGTGTTTTCTCCTCCCTCCTCACCTGTGGCTTGTTTGTATGATTAATCTTGTGTGTATTTAAGTTCTGTTTTTTCTGTCTGTCTTTGTCGGTTCGTCTTGTGATATGGCTTGTTCCTCGTGAGCGTTCTGTTTAGTCTTTATTTAATAGTATAGCCTTGAAATAAAGGAGTTTTTTGTCACTTTAATCTGCATTTGGGTCCTGCTTCCTACAAACACCGTAACAATAGTAGACCAGCTCCTCATTGTTAATTGTCAAATATGTAGCTGTTAATAGCAAGGCGGCTACTTTAAGAAACATAGTAGGTTACAGACATGTGCCTGAGGGGAGGTCAAAGTAAATTTGAAAGCATATGAATATCCTTTGTCGAAGCGTTACTCAGTGTGAGACTAGATAAGAGCCCTGGGTCAGGGATTTGTCCTTTGATATATAGTACAGTCTGAATGTATTAGGGCAGTGACACATCTTCTTACGTGTTTGATCTGTACTGCAGGATTTTGAATTAAAACATGAAGCTACTGACAAGGACATTCAAGCACCTACCATTACTTAAAGAAAAACCCTTGATTGCCTTGCTTGTTCGTTGAACATGATTGTCCAGTCGCATTGTCATTTTAATTGTATTATTGCATTAAAAGCAGGCCACAAGTCCTAGACTGATCATACAGCATGGATATAAGCAACCTCAAGCACACCCTGTAATTTGACAGCCGTTGCATTTGCATGGATTGAAAGGATTAAGGTCATGCCATTGATCCATAGGACAATATATTTATATTATTGGTTTGGCTCAATTTGGTTCCATCAATAATGACAAATAAAAATGAAGACTGAGTAAATATCATACAGAATCTGGAGTGAATGATCGTTGGACCTTTAAACCTTTTTATGTCTTCATTATAAGTGGTATGATCAGATAAGTAAATCTGTGTCAAGTAGGGCTGTACCTGAATATCCGAATATTCGGTCGTTGGAGTACTTCGGATTTCGTTATTCGTTTTTTTGTTTTTTTACATAGCAAAAACAACTTCCTGTCAACAGCGCTAACTCTCCTTCAAAATAAAAGCATGTCCATACAAAATAGGAAGCCAAGCCAAGTTACACTTATGACATATACAACTGCAACGAAAGTAACAAACACAATGCGATATCCTTTTCAATTTCAAAGAACATAAATTGGGTTGTATACATTAACACATAACTATAAAACAACAATACTGTAGAATAACAAAATGAATGCCTTGAATAAACCGAAATACACGTGTTGAAGCCCGCGCCGAATATCCAAATATTCGCTGCTGATTACTACCGAATATCCGGAGCCTTAAAAATGGTATTCGGGACAGCCCTAGTGTCAAGGTCCTCCTTGTCTTTGACAAAACTAACTAGGAAAACAGTGTGTTCATATACTCGTGTTATAGTTTTGCCTTTCATATGCATCTGTTGACATACAACAAAGAACTTTAAATGAGTTCTAACATCCGTTTTGAACCCTTTCTGCTTCACAGGACTGCATTTTGTATTTGTCCATGGCTTTTTTGTATATAACATCTGAAAATGGGACTTCATTAAAATCCTCTCTTCTCTCTCTGTCTTATTCTCTTTCAGGTCCATTGATGTGTGATGGACGCCTGACACACCTCCTCCTCCCTCTCCTCCTCCTTTTGCGGGCTCCCCCACTGTTCAGCTTTGGTGAGCGCACCTGTCCAAATAGCTGCCGATGCGAGGGGAAAACGGTACATTGTGATTCAGCTGGCTTCTTAGATGTTCCTGAAAACATCTCAGTTGGCTGCCAAGGCCTCTCCCTGCGTTACAACGATCTACACACCCTGCTGCCGTATCAATTTGCTCATCTGGGCCAGCTTCTCTGGATATACTTGGACCATAATAAAATTTCAGCTGTTGACAGTCGTGCGTTCCAGGGGGTTCGCAGGCTTAAAGAGCTGATACTGAGCTCCAATAGGATCACATCGCTGCACAACTCAACATTCCATGGAATTCCCAATCTTCGCAGTTTGGACTTGTCTTACAACAAATTGGAAGTCCTCCAGCCAGGTCAGTTCCATGGCTTACGAAAACTACAAAACCTACACCTGCGCTCAAACGGTCTCTCCAATATCCCAATTCGAGCATTCCTGGAGTGTCGAAGTTTGGAGTTTCTGGATTTGGGTTACAATCGTATCAAGGCTCTTACCCGCACTACATTTTTGGGGCTTCAGAAGCTAATGGAGTTGCATCTGGAACACAACCAGTTCTCACGGATCAACTTTTTTCTGTTTCCACGCTTGGCCAATCTGAGATCACTCTTCCTGCAGTGGAACCGCATTAAGGTGGTCAACCAGGGCCTTCCATGGACTTGGTATACACTGCAGAAACTCGATCTGTCAGGAAATGAAATCCAGACCCTGGACCCAGCTGTGTTTCACTGCTTGCCCAACCTTCAAGTCCTCAACCTGGAATCCAACAAACTGTCCAATGTGTCTCAGGAGGCGGTGTCAGCATGGATATCCCTGACCTCCATGAGCCTTGCCGGGAACATGTGGGATTGTGGAACTGGGATATGCCCACTTGTGGCTTGGTTGAGAAGTTTTCGAGGTAGCAAAGACACCACTATGATATGCAGCAGCCCTAAGTATCTCCAGGGAGAAAAAATTATGGAAGCCACAAGGAACCATGGAATTTGTGAGGAAACTGATTACGTTCTGACAGAAACACCCTCACCAATGTCAGAACTCATTTCTGAAGCAACAGGAGAACCAACCTTTGCCCCCACTAGCGCCTCTCCACCAATGCCAATAGCAAGCACCTTTGGTCCTGTCCCACCATACAGACCTCGACCTATTCCTCATCCTACCTTTCCAGGGCATATGAGCAAAGACCCAATAGACTCAGTTGCCCCCACCCGACCCACCCTCATACCACCTCCAGAGCTGGAACACATGACTCTTCACAAAGTGGTGGTGGGCAGCGTGGCACTCTTCTTCACTATGTCCCTAATCTTGACAATTATCTATGTGTTTTGGCGGCGATATCCAGCTGCAACCAGGTTGCTGCCACAGCGATCCATGGTGGGGCGGAAGCGTCGTAAAAAGAGTCCAGAGCCTGAGCAGAACCTGAGCTCCCAGCTCCAAGAGTATTACATGAGCTACAACCCTGCTGCCACTCCAGAGGCATTGGAGGTGCTAAGCAATGGCACTGGTTCCTGCACATGCACAATTTCTGGCTCCAGGGAGTGTGAGGTATGATTCATCGCATCAGCCAAAAATAACAAATCTAAATCAAAATGCAAAGGCTCAACAGAGAGGTAAATCCTTTATCAAGTATGCCCTGTAACAAATACACCGTTGAATCACAGTTAAGCATCCTTGACTCTTGATTCACAAACTCCAAATGTTAGATTAGTCCAATTACTCAGGTTTTACTTTTAAAACCATAAAGTGGAAAATAGAGAGAACCTAATTTGATCCAGGGTCTGAGGTTGATTGAGTGTACAATTAACACACGTATAATATGTGCGTTATTTGTTAAATACATGTTGTTGTACATGTCAACTTGTAGAGAACATGAATAATTGGACATTATCTAACAATTTTGCATAATATCACATAAGCATGGCATGACTCATTTTTAAGCAATTATGTTCTGGCACTTGTGTGTGTTTCGGGGAGTGTTGTTGGTGGGTTCATTAATGCGTGTCTAAAAAACATTTTCTTGTATTTTTTTTATCATGAATGGAATTATATTCAACATTTCCAGCACTTCACAATGGATTGCGTTTAATTGAATTTTTAGTTTGACAGTTCTGCTGTAATGTAGCAAAGCTATTATGGAGTTGCAGAAGAGCACTTTATTGCAACTGAAAAGTGGAACACATTGAATTGTTTGTTACAAGGTCCAACATCCGTTATACAGTAGGTGACTCAGGTGTATGTCTTGTTTATGGAGTTGCACTGGAACTGCCTTTCAGATTTTCTCTGGAATATTCCACACTTCCTCAACTGTGTTGATAGATTTATGGTAATCTGCACAGAGCAGATGTACTTCGGTAATCCCGAAGTTTATGATATGGCTTGAAAGTGGATCCTTCCACTGTGATAAGGAGTATATTCATAAACCAGGGTAATTACAATTATTCGCTTGGAAACTGAAAACAGATTTGCATGTTGTCTTTGTTAGATCGGAGGTAGCATGTTTCGGGTATGACAGATTCACCAAGGGTCATATAGAGTTTAAAAGATTAGTAAATCATCCTGTTAGATAAAGGTAAAGAAATAAGTGATAAACACCAAGAGTGTGTGATACCATTGAAAATTGCAATTTGGTGATAAGTTGCTAATAGTTTTGACTACATTCTCACTATACCATTATTTACAAACGTTAGATGTTGAATATATATATATACTATTCTTTGGAAACAATGCATCAGCTTTTGAAAGTTATGATTTTTATTTACAATATACCCTGTGCTGTAAAATATAGTTATATAACTTACTTGTACAAGGGAACATGTTTCACTTGACCTGAATGCAGCTTCTCCTTTTCAGTGGTGAAAGAAACTGCTTATCTTGGATATTTGGTTACAAATAGCGCAGGATATATTATTTTCCGAGGGATCCATCAGCATAACTGCAACAGGGAACTCAAATCAATATGTCAACTCAATCCATATAAGACGTGCATCTCTTAATATTGCCAATGGAGCAGTTCCAGCTCTTATCTTTTTACATGGATTGTAAAAGTTTACTCAAAAAGCCTTCCTGCAGTTACTGCATTTTCTTTATTGCATCTCTCTATATGCTGTGTGTTCAATTTACAGGACAAGTCATTACATTTGGCGCTATAGTGGATTGTTGCAGTTGGCTGAATTATGATTATTTTAAGTAGTGTATAAGCAATTTTGAAAAGACATTTGTGAAGAACACTATTGTAAGAGTGAAATGGTTTTGGGGCGTTCATGATGCACAACTGAAAGATGTTTTATCCTGCCTCACTGAGAGATTTGTGCTCCGTTGATATATGATTTAGAAAGGTGGAAGCTAATCAAGCAATCAGTGACTGGAGCTGTCTTCTAGGTTCTCTCTTTGAGTGAATGAGCTTTCAGAGAAATGTTGATTAATGGGCAGAACCAATGTTTAAATCTAAACCAAATTATAATGCTATTTGTAGAGAAAGCTCCTTTCACATATTCGGCAATCCACCTACGTACTTCAACTTCAACTACAACTACAACTCATAGCTCCAGGGTTAGGGAAAGGGGTTAGGAGAAATGTCATATATGCAAATTCATTTTTTGTACCATGAGATGAGCCACAGCCTAAAGTCCACTTTCATCCAGTAAGTTTAAAAAACACATACAATTATGTGGGTTTGTAAACAAAAGAAGCGGTTTCTTTAGCATGCTCAGCTACAGCCTCAATAATGAGCGTCTCTCAGGAGACGGAAAATGCAGTTGCTGAGTTTTCTTAGAAAACCAATGTAGGGCTTGTGCCGTGTACATGAACAAAATAAATCCCTGTGTAAATTGCTAAGTACCATTGCGACATCCGACTAATATTGATAGAGCGGGGTCTCATTATGTTCCAAACCTGGCATTGACGGATAATCATTTTAAAGCTGCCAACATGCTCTATGCTAAATATACTATGGTATTTCATCAACAAATTCCCATTATTACAAACCCATTTATTTTGAGACTCAAAGACAGGCACAGAAAAGGTTTATGAGACCCAATCTTAGTTGGTGGCATGCACTGCCATGCGCCTGATTTGTTAGTCATACATCTGGCACCAATATGCTGCCTGACTGCACTTTGCCACACAACAAAAGCAGGGTTCTGATTCTCTCCTCAAGCAATGCACGTATTTCTGTAGCAATCAGCGTCAGTGTATTGTCTCTCTATATATAACCATAATCCAAATCCAATCTTCTCCAGAACAATCTCTTTCAAAGACACTGATAGGTGTTTGCAGTAGTTGTTGCAGCGAGTTGGGGGTGCTTCAATGATGCTTATTTCAGGCGTTTAATAATTGAAGAAGCTGGCGTAAGCTTGGTTTAGTTTGATGAAAATGGGATCTTGCTGACCGGCTCAGTTGGCTGTGTCTTTTATCTTCGGTCTGTGCAGCACCTGCAGTCTCTGTGGACGGCGATGTGGAGGAAAAACAGGCAACACAACACATTTACCCTGCTGTAGGACTGAGTGAGCTATTATCAAGAATGGTTTAGGCAGGAAATAGTTTGAACCGTGTACTGTCTTTGGGCCTGGATATTCCAAAAGTATAAGCCCTTGCAAACCAAGACAGGTACCATTATTTATTCAGGCTGATTGGATTTTGGTTCACTCTGGAGTTATGCTATGAGATTGCTGAGATGACCAGAATACCTTTAGCCAATCCCACATTCCCATCATGTTGTACAGAATGTAAACGTCAGCAATCAAAAAAGGAAATACAATTTAGGTGGTCTAGCAGTTATTGGGAATATCTGACAGCCACAAACTCTTTTTAAATAAGAGAACTACAGAGGTGTACCATAACAATTATAATACTAAGAAAATAATCTGGATAAAAGATAAGCCTATGAAGGGCTGAATAATTAGGTATTCCTATATCCAGGGGCAATAGCCATATTTTTTATTGTAATTAAAATAATTGGTAAAGTATGTGCGAATGAATGACTAGAGAATTTCAATGATTCTGAATTAAGTCAAAGATCACAAAAGTAGTGCATTTAATCCAAAAAAAGGCCAATGTTCAGGCCAATTTTGGATTCAAGAAAAATACATCTAAAGCTAAAATAGGCAACAAGGAAAATAGCTTTTCAAATTAAGATTGCAGCATCAACTCAGAGAAACTCACTACTTGACCAAACTTTCCCCAACCGCGATGAGAGAAACTAAATGAGTAAACTCACATCCCTCCCTTGTACTAACATCAAAGCACAGAATGTATTCTCCATTGCCAGAGATGTAAAAAAATGGACGAATGCTCTTTTTTCCATTTCTCTTGAGCATTTGAATAAAATGTTGTTTTACAAAAAAAGATATATCTATGGATGGTACCCAGTACATTATTAACGTTACACTTTCCTTTGAGACGTTTACTCCCACACAATTCACTCTGCTTTCTTTTCTTAAGTTGAGCTTCATCACCAGTTAGCTGAACTGCCAGTTATGTTTCATATTGCATTTCTATTGACCTAATAAACATTTAATACATTGTCCATGATTGTATTTAAGGTTTTTTTATGTCACGTTCTCATAAATGTTCTGCTGTGACCATGTTGGCAACAATTGGTCAAAACAATATGCTGATTGTTTTTATTACTGAATATTCTGCATTTGTAAATTGTACACAACAAACGTTCTTATTGACAAGGTCTAATCTTTCAAAACACAAGTGGCTGATTGGCAAAAATACATAAAGCGTCGCATAACGCATCGGACAACGTCATGTTTCCCCCCCTGAAGCATACCCTGCCTTATGGTTTATCATACTCTAAATCAGAGATGGGCAACCTGGATGGTGGTGGGGGCCACATTATTTATGTACTGGCCACCAGGGGCCGCAGATTCACTTGGAACACACACACACACACACACACACACACACACACACACACACACACACACACACACACACACACACACGCATTCCATGTATTGTATGTAATTATTAACAAATATACTAAGTCTGACATCTGCATTGACATTAAGCTCGCTAAACAAATATCAGTTCACAGAAATGTTATCTAATTTTTACAAGTGGCATGTTTGTATTGAACAGGTTATTTAACAGTGGAATAAAACTATTTTAAACTATTGGAAAGCACGGAAAAAGTGTGTGTATTGAGATTAACCATTAAGATGACATAAATATGAAGTCATGAACACTAACCCAGACATTAGTTGTCTAACTTGAACCTAAGACACTTGTAGCCAGTCTCTGCATTCCCCGTATTCCACAATAAGGGGAATGTCAACACAGACACCCGTCAGCCCGCACTCTGCTGTTCCTCAGCGCCGCTCCCCCTCCCTCTCCCTCCCGCTGAAATTATGAATGAAAAGCGTAGTAATCATAGATAACACGGCAGGGTCCGTGACAGTTTGTTTTCATCTGATTTCAAATAAACAAAGTCTTGGATTTTAGAATATTAAACTTGTTTCGCCAAATTCAGATGATAAAAACAACTTTTAAGCTTGTAAAGGCATCATTACAAGCGGTGACTTAACGTCACAGCAGGCATAACAACAGCCGGTGTTTCTTGTGAGGGTTTCCCCGGGAAACAAACACAATACACACAAACGCGTCACAGATTATTTTTGTGGTATTTGGCTGCCGAACGAAATCATGTACGCAGCGCGCGACCTAACTAGGAGTCTACTGGGCGGTATCAGTACTAAAGGTAAAAATATATATTTTTTCAATTATTTACGTTGTTTATAAATTAATCTGAGGGCCTCAAAAAGAGGAGGTGGGGGCCCCATGCGGCCCCCGGGCCGCCATTTGCCCATCCGTGCTCTAAATGAAACTATATATTAGAAAATCAACATCTTTCTATATTGAACCAGGCTTGAAGCTTAATATCAAGACCATAAACTCATGTTTACAATATTAACTCAATTGCGAGGTAAGATTTGCTCACAGACTTCTAAACAATTTCACAAAAAAGATTTGACAAAATGTTTAAGACAGTTTTCAAACATTAAAGTTGCAGTATAATATATAGGTAAGTGTTAGGGCTATGGGGATTACATTGGTTAGAAACATTCATTGTTTTTGGTTAAAGTTATACTTCATTAAGTTTACGGAAACTCCATCATATTGGTAATGCTTAGAGTACTGGTGAAGTGTTGATTGAGAGGTATTGATCAAATGCTAAGGACACCCATCCCTAGCCTTAATGGATGTTGTAATTCATCTACATGTACAACTTTAAAAGTGCAAGTAAATGAAAGGAAAAGGCATAAACATTTGCAAAAAGAGACTCAAAATCAGCACTTCCTTACAAGAGACAATCACTAGCCCGGATTAGACAGCCACCATCTTTGTGGTCTTTTCCTCAAGCACTCCCTGCCTCTTGGAGATGTTGTGCCTGTGCCCCTCCCCCTCAGACAGCTTTGAAGAGAGAAGGATGTCACACATCCAGCCACAGCGCGCACTTTGCATGTCCCCTGGCTAATTCCCCCCTCCCCTAGTTCCGTTCCACTTGATAGGCGTTGCTCCAAAATACATTTAAAAAAGGTACACTTTCATTATACGCTCCCCCTCGTCTCCTCTTTACCTCATCAGTTTTTAAGGAATCATTAAGAGCTTAAGTGCAAGCAGGCGTATAGCACAGAGGGAGATCTCAATGAAAATACACACTGGGTCTCATATTCCAGTTAAGTCTTTTGACTCCCACCTTTTTTTCTCTCTAGCAAATCCCCCTTCCAGGAAGGGGACCAGCAGCTGGAAATGTGTATATCATGACATTCTCTCTGGCCTTAAATTATTAAATCTCTGTGATCAAGCAAGATAAAGTTTATAAAGAATTTAATTATTAAGGGATAGAAAGCATAGAAAGCTTTCTGTTTCTTTCCAATGCAGCCTTTTAACTCAAAGTGTTGTACTTTTGAGTGGGAAGGAGACCACGCTGCTGTTTTCAGCCAATAAACAAACTACTATAATTGGATATGGGGGGCTAATGAGGGCAAGATATATGTTTTTCTCTGCTTGGCGCTGGTGTAACAAAACTAAAGAACAGAAAAACACCCTGTTTATCATCATTTGGAAATGCGCTGCGGTGAGAACAGCTGCTCTGGCAAACCTCTCGGTGAGAAGTATTTCCACTTATTCAGTGCAACAGCCTCTCAAATATCTCTGAGGGGCAATTTCATGCCCTCTTCCCTCAATTGGCGGGTCACCCTCAAAAGAACTCCTCCTGCAGAGGCTGTAGGGGAGGATGATGCATGTACTGAAATGTTGTAAACGTGGCTTTTCACCCACGGCACTTCTTCCTAGTGTACACGCAGTAATACTGCCATACGACACAAACCTTAATGAGCGGTGTATTATCGGCAACATCTGGAGCTTGGATTAGCCCTGCAGCAAACACAAATAGAGATCTTCCATTTTAAAGGGTGTCACAACAAAAAACACCATTGTACAGCAGCTTTTAGAAAGTTTGTGTTTGTCTTTTCGATGGAGACGGGGAGAAGAGCTCAGTGACGCCTTTATATAAAAGATCCACCCCCTCTATTGCCCTAAATTGAATTGTATAATCTCCTACCTGCCCCCTTCCCTCCCTTCTGCTTTTGCCACGGGCTTTGGCAGCCCCTGCGTGCCTCATCCTCAGATAAAAGTAGCATCAACCCACCCGCCTTCACTTGTTCTGTCAAAACCCACAAACATCTCATTCAGACACGGCTTTTATAACTTCAAATCCAGCACGAATACACCGTCCTAAAATATGTTTGGGTTCTGAATGGGAGTTTATGCAGTATTGTGACATTACTACACGACACAGTGTAAGTGCAATTTCAAATATACATTCCTCCTGCCCACACGCACTCACAGTCTCTTGACGAAGTTCAACTTTGCAACTTTACACATACGGAGATGTGAACATGTGACAAAGCGCTCAAGTAATTAAGGCAAGACACTCGAGGCAAAAACATTGTTTGTTTGTTCTTCTTTCAGATTAGCTGGTAGGAGACAGTTAAAATACACATTTAGCGTTTGTTGGACAACACTTTGTGTGCCTGCAGATTTCTCTCTTACCGAAAGATAGCATTACTTAGAGTTGATTTACATACAAATAATGCCAAAAAACACAAAACTTAAGTTGCAACTATTTTGATAACCAATTTATGCAGCATATAATATCATTTTCATGCAACGTTTACTTATTGTAGCATTATCTGAACTTTTCAATGACAGGATTTGTTTCTTTTGTTGATGTGATAGTTGAGTATAAATGTTTTTGGGGTTACCATCTATCTGTGTCTAAGAGTGGGACAAAACGATCAATATCAATATCCTTTGGGACTTTGTGATCGACTTTTTTTGTCTAATTCTCTGACATTTATATAGTGATTACCCAGAGAACAATATCTTCTAGTTGCAGACTAACTGCCCATACTGGTCGGAAACAATCAATTTGTCGCACCTACTCTGTTTATGGGAGACAATTCAAAGTCTTGGGGGTCTTGCCTTTGTAAAATCAAGTTCTTGTGTTTGAATCTTAAACTGTCTTTACTTGTGTTTCTGCTTCCCGTGTGTACTCATGGTGGACGGACACCTCCTTTTGATTTCATTGCCGAGGGTGGTATACCACCTGATGGACTATGTGCATTGATGAACTCAGACTGAAGAGTTATGCAATCCAGGTGGAAAACACAATTTGGAATAAACAACTAGACGTGATTAGTAACTTCACTTTTTTGGGTTTTGTGTTTTGTTGGCTGTGTAACAAGGGCTAACAGGATTTTTATAACAATTATTTTCCAATCGGAATATGATTGATTGCGATATTACTTGTTATCTTAGGGCAGTTGATCATTTCTGAAATATTACTCACATTATCATTAAGAATAAAATAAAATGGTGATCTAGGAAGAGGATCTGTACCGAACAAGGACTTCTTAATAAGTGTGTAGAATACCGTTTGTTGGCCGGGACTTCTCTGCAACAGCACAATACTACTAATGATAGTTTCACATATTTTGCATGTACTTAATATAGGGCTTCAATATGGACTTTATTTAATGTGCAACCCTTTTTGGAACCACTGTACTGAATGAATAATACCTTTATGAATCTTGAGAATAATTGTCTGACCCATACTTCTACAGAAAATTAGCCGATCAATAATAAATTAATAAATGAAACCTTCCCACATTGCATCTTTAGTTACGTTTTTGCAGTGTTATCTACAACTGTGATCCAACTCAGTTTAGCTCATGTGGGAAAATATATGCTGCAATCTAGTGGAAAGAAGGAGGCGCCATGCTTTTTCCAAGTGCTATTTATATCATTATGAGGTTAGGAGATAATGTGCAATCAGGCAAGCAGTGGCACGAAATCACCTCCATAAAGAGAGAGCTGGGATGCAGCCCCTTAAGGGGAGACAGCAGTGACCAGTGTACTCTAAGAATAAAGGATGGACACAAAGGGAAACTGTGTGGAGGCGAACATAAAAGCCCTTACATGTTTCATTGTTCTCATTAAGAGAGACAGGCATTTGGAAATAGTTTATAGTCTGAGTTTATGTGCTTTCATGAATTTGACAATATGAGTCTTTTGTAAGTAGTTTATGCGGTTCATTGTTCCGTTCTCAAAGGCATTTTGAGATAGAAACATTTCCATTCAGTTAGAAACAAATATATAATTTCCTCACCAAAGCTCCCAGTATAATCTGAATCACAGTGTATAACATTCAACACAGTCTATTCTTCATCGTCTTGACCTTCTAGCTGTTTTCCTGAAAATGATCTGTGTCTGCGGTCCCATGTTATTTTTTTATTTTTTGCTCCTGTCACATGAATTTTAATTTCACAAGGCTCTGTCTCTTTCTCCGCAAATGTTTGAATTATTAAAGTGTGGTTTTCAGAAGGGAGCAGATACATTTGTGTAGATCACATCTTTTCGAATGGTGCCCTCAAGGCATAATGTTCGTAGAACCAGGCAGCAGCAACAGCCGCCCACGGAGGCTTTGCCTATTAAAGGGCACTTTTGAAAAGTTTACATTTTATTCATTTGATGGACCTAAGAACAGTTTTCTTAAACTGAGATTAGGAATGCGAATCAAATGCGAGATGGGGCTTCGGAAGACGCAATGGTCCTAAATCGAGGTATTTAATACTCAATAATCGGGCCGTTCATAGGGATTAATTTGGCCCCGCCTCCAACGTTGTGTACAGTTTTCTTTATACATCCATGTTCATACAGCTGGAGGAAGCCATAAGAAGACACGGACAATGTGTTTCTAAAAGAGGGGAGACAAATATTTCAAGAATGCTGTGGCATTTAAACAATGTTCACTTCACAAAAATATCCCACACACCATTAAACCTCAGAGCTATTGATGGATAAATCCATTATGTTATGTTGTTTACAGCAAATTCAGACCCTACTATGAATATTGCAGCTAAGATAGAAGGTCATTGGACAGTCAAGGCTTTTCTCAATCCTCTTTTGTCCAATTTTGAAGATACTGTTCTAGTAGGAGCCTCAGTTTCCTGTTGCACTTTAAGCAATGCTCTTACGCGTACCTCAGTTGTATTGAATGGTTATTACAGTTATTGTTGATATCAGCTCGGATGTTGGCCCTTCTTCACTGCCATCAACAAGGCCGTTTGAGCTGCCATTCACTGCATATTTTCTCTCATTTGGATCGTTCTTTCTAAAGCCTAGAGGTGGTTGTGCGTCGAAACCCCATTAGATCAGAAGTTCCTGAAATACTCAAACCAGCCTCTCCAACATGCCACGTTCAAAGTCACTTAAATCACCATCCCTGGAATGGTTTGGTTATGTTTTATGTATACTGTAGTGGTGAGTCTATTAAGTGGTTCGATTGAGACACATTTCAGGTGACTTTTACAGAAATGCTTGATATTCACTGTCTCTTTGATATCGAATCCTTGGATTGCAGCTGAT
The DNA here is from genome assembly GCA_902827135.1 of Harpagifer antarcticus. NCBI lineage: Eukaryota > Metazoa > Chordata > Actinopteri > Perciformes > Harpagiferidae > Harpagifer > Harpagifer antarcticus. The sequence goes on from CADEHL010000394.1 coordinate 3,546,304, forward strand.
GTTTCCAATTATTAAGAATTATCTAGCTTATAAGCATAACAAGTCCCAATTAAGACAATTACAAAATCAGCCAAGTTCAATCTTTAAACATAGCAGGAATTCATGTCTTCTGTCGAAAACAAGTTACAGAAAAACGTATTCATGCAATTCCTCAGTTGGATAGACTACTCAAATGTAAAAAAATCAATCTTACAGCTGCAGCTTGTCTTGAATTGTGCCGCTATGTGTTTCACTGAAACCGAGAAAGTGGAGCACATCACACCCGTCCTTGAATCTCTGCACTGGTCTCCTTAGTGTCAACGGATAGCTTTTAAAATACTGTTACAAGTCTATAAAGATCTAAATGGTCTCAGGCCTCGATACATCACTGAGTTACTTTTACATTAGGAAACACCTGGACCCCCCAAGACATTTGGGACAAGTACACATGCAGGGTGTATCCATAATTTAAACAACAGGAGGATGGCTGTGTGTTTCTAAGATCTCCACCAATGGAACATGCTTTATGAATATCTGAGGTCTGGAAAAACTGTTACAATCCGTCAAAGCTAATCTAATCTAATCATTAACCCTTTTTTTTCTAAATTGCATTTTGTTTAATGCAATTTGTTTAATCTTTGGCTCACTGTTCAATTGTATTCTGGTTTAGATTACCTTCAATGTCGCCCCTTTACAGATGTGTATGATGAAATCATGTTACAAATTGTGTTGCATGCATTTGTGCATTGTACAGATCCTAACAGTTCATAAATGCTTATCGGCTGCGAGTAAAAGGACAAAAAGCAGAGCTTGCTCTCACAAAATAAGTTTCGCCTCCAGCATCAAGCTCCTCTGCGTGTGCCAATGCTCTGAAGTAGTGATGTGATTAGAGTAAGGGTCTGCTCCTGATTCTGTTGAATCAGTTGCAAGTCAGGGGTACGAACTTTTTATCATATCGAGGACAACAAAAGCTTGTGCTGTGAAAAACGACTGTTCAATGTTCCAACTAGGGAACCATCACATCACCCCTGCTGATGCAATAGCCAGTCTAGAGTCTCCGCTTTGAAGAAGAGAAGAGTGAGACATTTTCATTTTAAATGCAGAGTCCAGACTTTTGAACACGTTGTTAAATGTGTTATTGCTGATGTAAAGTGTATTTCTAAGTCATGGTTGGTTGTTTCTTTTTCAATAATGCAACAAAAATGCAGTTATAGTGTCTTAAACTCAATGTCTCTTAATCAGCAGTTGTGTTTCAGTCTATTCACCAACATTCAACAGGGAGAGCTTTATGTTGCAGAGGCAGTGACAAGAGCATATCTTCTAGCTCACTATGGTGGTGCGATCACTGACATGGTGTTCTTGACTTGCTACATGTAATAATATCCCAACCCTCCCACCTATTGATTGATCACTGCAAGTCATTTCAGTTTCCTGCAACAATGTACCAAGTGAATGCCTGAAATAGTAGTGGAAGGGATGAAATGAAAAAGAAAATCAGCCCCTTAAACTTCAATAAGACACAGTTATTGGCTCTGGGAAGCTGCGACAGGCTTGGTTTTGAAACTCGATTAAAGATGTTTCAAACTAAATAACCTATTCTAGTCATTGGTAAAAACCATGTTAGCTTGTTGTAAATAATGCTAAACAATGCTCCTAAATTACACTACATTCTTGGAAAGGGAAAACAAGCAAATCAACAATACTGGGGTTCTCAAGACTCCTCTTTACAGACATGCCCACTTTTTGCTTATCCCATGCAGATTGTGTCAAAAAAAGAAAGAACCATTAATGTCGATTTTTCTAAAAATGATGAGTTTTAAGATTTCTGCATAATGGTGTCCCAAAGGAGTCTTTCAAAATCGTAAATTGGTTATAACTGGAAAGCTGAGAGCCTTCAATTAGCCCATTTGTATCCGAGGGTGATGATGTGATTCCCCATAATATGCCTTTTTATTGTAAAGGAAGCACTTTTTTAATAAACTGAATGTATAAAATGAACCTCTTGCTACCTGAGTTTCAAAATATGTAAAACCACACTCAATAGACGGAGGGCATTCAGAGTTTTTCCAAGGTAAGTGCTCACAATTGAATTGCTAAAAAAAGGATGTGTTGAATAACCAGGTGTCAAAACACAGCATGTTTTTCAATGGTGTTCCTCCAGGTTTGGTTTCTGAATGTGATGATTTGGAGGCATCTTTGACCATTTAAATTAATACTTGAATGGACAAAAGTGGTTCAAATGTGGCACGAAATCCGTGAAGAAAATGCTATCCACTCAAAAATTGCTTCAACAACATATAGGACGTACATGATCATGTGAATAGCCATCATATACTTCTATCACTATGTTTAAAAATCCTATATGCTAAACATTTCCATAGTTGGAATCGTCGCCAAACCCAAACACAATTTTTCTTAGAGATAAAGAAAATCTTGAATCTTCACAAATACATTTTCCCAGGTTAAGAAGATGTACAGCACAAACTGTTGATCTGCTATCTGCACCTATCCACTAAAGAAAGGGAAAGATATGTCAAAGATAAGGAGAAGGAGGAAAACAAGATGTTCAAATTATTCATACGGGAAAATTCAAATCGAGTTTTCTAAAGCCAAATTCATACTTCTGAGTGCATATAAGTCAAGTACAATAAGTGAACTGTAGCAGTAGACAAAGGTAAAAGGGTAATCTGAAGGCAACCGCCAAACTACTGTCTTTCAGCCATCATTGGTAAGTCTTTCAGAAAGTGGACAATGGAGGCGCCAAGGGATATTGTCTCCCTTGGTTGCCTGGCAACACTTTGAGACTAAACCTTCTAAACTTGTTTAAGCAATGTTGAAAGTCCTTGTAACTAATAAATGCCTCTGCTACTAACTTGAGCTAGATTTAGCCAGGTCTCCATAACAAATATATGTATCTCTTCCTGGTCAAATCAATTTTAAAGAAGTGAATATTAATTTAAGTCTGGATGCGTATGCCTCTTCTTGTTTTGTCTGGTTATGTGGCTATAGTTATTCATAGGGCTGGGGGATATAGAGTATATCAAATATTGCAATATCGTTTTACTAAATACATATCGATTTGCAACATTATTCTAGGGTTGAATATTGGTGCTTTCCTCAAATATTAACCAATTTAGATATTTGGTAAATATCCATTTGTACTGTGAATATATTGTATATTGGAAATTACATAAATTAACTGTTATGCAGCATTTTAAACCAGAAGGAAACCATTCGGTAGTATATCAGGGTATCAATATAATGTTTATATATAGCACAGACCTGGTTTTGCTTGAATGCACCTTTTCCACATCCCCATCTTCCGCTCATGCAATGTCTTAGTTAATGCAATCAAGCTCTTTTTAGTTTTACTTTGACATGTTGTGTCTCTTTTGTTGTGGACAGGTTTAAACAGTCTTCATGATTAATCTGTCCTCAGGATTTCAGGGTCATGGGCTCTTTAGAGTATGAGCAGTACCTTGTCTTTGTCATATTTCTTAGATGATGAAATGTAGCTCTGAGCGTCGCGCTGATAGATTTAGATCTACAGACTTTTTTCAATTACAGCTCTTTAGCAGAAACATGCTGGCTTTCCATCCTATAGGTTGATGATTACATGCAGGCACGTGCACACATAGACATAAAAGTGGGCTTGAGCCCCTGCCCTTTTTCTTCCTCCAGAGAAAGAGCCCTTTTTTAAAAATACATGTATCTACTGCTGTTTGCGCACAGTTTCCCTTTCCAAAAATATATTGATGGAATACAAAATAAAAAGATCAGGTCGGGAGATTAGACTGTGAAGTTCCGATGCTCTCTCTACCCTCCCTCTCTCCACGTCTCGCACACAGCGGTGCAGACATCGACAGTCACTTCAGACCGACAGGTAGCAGCACCTCCCACTTTACTGTCCCATGTTATGGCTTTTGTATGCAATTTAATAATTTTAACCTGCTTTATTTGGGGGGGGTCCTCACATCCTCTAGGGGGGTCCGGGGGCATGCACCCCCGGGAAGATTTATTTTGTTGAAGTTAAATGCATCAATCTGGTGCACTTTGAGCACAACATGCATTTATGGATACAGCTCTCAACACTCATATGAAAGGGAACTGTATACTTTTCAATAATCCAACAAATAACAAATCATTTAAATTTGTTTATTCTTATCTTATGTTACCTATTTTTACTGTCCTATAGTACACGTTGGAATGATGTCTTACTTTATTTTTTACAACTATATGAAATAGATAAAGGTGTGCTCTCTCTAATGGGTCCGACTAGAATTACAAATATCGTTAGTTCTGCCTATACCGTCAGCCAAGAAATCGTTTAATCATAAACTTTTTTTTTCTTTTCTTCATTTTCAGGGGGGCCACAGGGGGGTCCAAAAGACAAAAACAAATATAGTTTCCTAAGGTAGGCTACTAGCTAATGGATAAGTTAGCTCAAGGTTTCTAAGGCAATTTATCATAGGCATACAGGCTAATGTACTGTACTTAAGGGGAGACTGACACTAAAGGTGAATACAGTAAAATGTGTATCTGATAACGTCATCACAATCGCCAAATTGATATGCAAATTAGGCGTTAACTAGGCCTAATTAAAATGCGCTAATTTGCGCTCTCAGGGTGGACGCCCTCTCAGCCCTGGTCTGGCAGAAACACTGGCTTCAGGATAACATAGTAAACACAATAAAAGGAAAGTATAATTTATATTACAATCACAATTTTAAATGATTGCAGTTCATCTGGAAGTCGGTGCATTTCCTTTTATATTTTTTATTGAAATACAAAACATTAAAGCAATTTGGCCAATACATTATTTCCCATACTCGCATATAACAAATTCTAGACATACTCTTTTTCAATTGTATTCAATTAGTTTGGTTGGGAACCTGATCATATTGTTATACAGGTTCATAAAAGTTCAAGGTATCACATTCAGGATTATGATATAATTTGCATAGCCTTTTCTTGTTAAATGTCGCATTACGTCTGCCACTTGTGAACAGCAGGGTATGACATTGTCACTAGCAGTTGCAGTAGGGGTGCTAATTGCACAATTGGACCCTCTGGCAAGTGTCAACAGCCACTCCAGTGGGAAAGAATGGGATATGAAAAAAAACATATTCTGTTATATCAGGAATTCACTGCCGATTTAGAACGGAATTTGCATACACAAATAATTAAATAATATGAAGACCTAATACTATTCTTTATAGTTAACGTAGATTTTTTTGTTATACTCGCAGATCCTTGGCAGGGTCGAGTCCAAAAGAACGGCAATTAATTATTCGAAACAAACTATAAAACATACACTGGTCATTTTGGCCAGAAATTAGAAGGCCCAGCTGCCTGAAAATAAAATTGTAATTGGGTATTAAATTGTCTAGCGCGAGACTACACCAACCCTTAACGACATCCAATTGTGTATAGTACGGTCCTTAGGTTGTCATTTTTTATCCCCTCTTTTTTTTATCAACTCTTTTCAAAGCCAGGAAACTAATGTAGGACCACAAAACCTAACATTAAACAAAACATAAATGTGACATATAATTCTGCATTGGTCCAATAGAGATTTTTTGGAAAGCAGCCTTTTTGACTAAAAGGTCAGAATCGTATTAGATTTGGTGTTAGGAAGTGTATGAGTAACGCTCTCCCCCTCAAAACAACTGAATGAGGCACTATTCACTCGGCCCTGGTCTCCTGTCATTTCATATCATCTGCACCATTGTTTTCAAATGCAAATGCCCTGTGCACAACACAACATAACAATATTCATTCCAGACTGGAAGGACCACATTAATAAGATGAGTACATACAGGTTTCATATAAAGAAATGTGATATTTTGTCCTTTGCAGTAGTCAGTTCTCATTCATAACACTCCGTTCGATGTCTCACTATGGGATGCGCCTCAACACGTATGCAAACAGAAGCATCAATCTCATTACGCCATTCCTGATTGGCTGGTAATCTTGACGTCAACGTCAGGGAATCCACCCACCCTTTAAGTAGCTTGCGCTACGACGCAGCGTCATTCAAACACCTCTTCTCGCTTCAGAGCACATCTCGATTTATCAGTAACCGGGCTAGCTTAACGGTCCACAGACTGAACCCAAAGCTAACATTCGGTCGACGGGCGCTTGCCGGTTACTTTTTTGCTTTGCAAGAAGACTGAGCAATATTAACACTCCAGTTAATATTGTAATCTGCTTCGCCGTTCTTTCTGTCGAAATAACGGTAAGGTTTGATTTTTTCTTCAAGCTAGTAACATACCTGTTGCTTGTTTGTTCTTCCCTCCACACCGACACCACGGTAAAGAGGACGTTCTCTTTTCTCTCTCACACCAGAGGAGACAGAGATAAAGAAAGGTATTAACACACCAGTTAATATTCTTTAAAGAATAAAATCTACACCGTCGCCTTTTTTCCTTTCGGACTAACGGCAAGGTTGGATTTTTTCTCAGTAACGTACCTGTTACTAGCGTGTCCACTCCACGCCGACACCCCGGCGATCGAAGATGGACCCTTCTCTCCCTCACACCAGAGGAGTCAGGGACTCGGAGGCTCGGCTATGCGGCTGCGGGTTTAAGATTTCAGGCACAGACTCACACCAGGTCTGCTCGTCCTGCCTCGGGCTGGAACACGCCCGGGAGGCTATCGATAACCCCGGCTCGTGCGGGCATTGTACCCGCTTCACCATGAAGAGCCTCCGCCGACGGTTAGCACGCCAAGCTAGCTTGTTGGGACAGGACCCCCTCATGTCCGCTGATTCGCCGTGCGGCAATCAAGACATGGTGGCGTCCGCCGCAGAGATTGAGCCCCGCGCTGTGTCAGACTGGGGCTCAACAACAGCGACAGCCAATGAACCGGAGCCCCACGCCGTTTCAGGCTGGGACCCGGTGGCGGCAAGAGCCGCGAGAGCGGAGCCCCGCGCTGTGTCAAGCTGGGGCTCCCAATTGGACCTCACCATGGTTCCACCCGCGGAGGATGTCCTGGAGTTGGACTACATGGAGGACGAAGAGGATACCTCTGAGTTCCTCCTGTCTGACTCGGATGGGGATGACATCTTCGTTTCATCGGCTCAGGCTGCAAAGCCGGGAGCGATGTCCGCTCCCCCGGGTGAGAGCACACCAGCTTCGCTCATCCTAAGCATGGACTTGCAGGCCGTGTGTCAACGCGCTGCGTCCAGGCTGGACATCCCATGGCCTGAAGTGGCCAAGGAGACCTCCCCCAAATGGGGGAGGGAACGTAATTCGGCCTATACTAGATTTGAGGGCTCTGAACAAATATCTCAAAAGATACAAATTCAGAATGCTCACTCATACATCCCTGTTGCGTCTCGTGCGCCAAAACGACTGGTTCACATCAGTCGACCTGAAAGATGCGTATTTCCACATCCCAGTATATTACCCACACAGGAAATATCTGAGGTTCGCCTTTCAGGGTGTCTGTTACGAGTACAGAGTACTTCCCTTCGGTCTGTCTCTCAGTGTTTGTACAGTGTACGGAAGCCGCAATAGCCCCGTTAAGACAACAGGGTATTCGCCTGGCAACTTATCTGGATGATTGGCTCCTCCTCGCACAGTCGGAGCAAGAGGCTATTACGCAGACGAATGTTCTCGTAAAACACCTGCTCGACCTGGGTTTTGTAATAAACACAGAAAAGAGCATGTTGTCCCCAGCCCAGACTGTACTCTTCCTGGGCCTACGCCTGAATTCGGTGCCCTTTACAGCCCGCTTGTCAGCAGAGAGAGTGAAAGCCTTCAGGGCTTGCCTCACTCATTTCCAGCCACGCAAATATGTTCTCTTCAGATCATGTCTGCGGTTGCTGGGGCTCATGGCATCAGCCATTCTGGTGGTACGACTGGGACGCTTACACATGAGGGAGTTTCAGCGCTGGGTAGCTGCCCTCAGATTGGACCCCGCGCGTCATGGCGTGCGGAGAGTGATGGTCACTATGAAACGCGTAATGGCTCTACGCCACTGGCTACACCCGACTTTTCTAGTACGGGGCGTGCCTATGGGTGCTGTCCTATCGCGGAAGGTGGTCATCACAGACGCATGTCTGACGGGCTGGGGGGGTATATACGAAGGTCGACCTGTGAGGGGTCTCTGGAGCAGAGACCTCCAACGGTCACACATAAATGATCTGGAGCTTTTAGCGGTGTTCCTCACCCTGAAACGCTTTCTGCCTTTTCTCAGAGGACATCATGTCCTCGTGAGGACAGACAACACGACCACAATATGGTATATAAACCGCCAAGGGGGTTTGCGTTCTCTCCAGCGATTTAAACGCACCGTTAGGCGTGGACGCGCTCGTGCACGTTTGGCCTCCGGTCCTTCTGTACGCGTTCCCACCCCTGGCTCTGATACCCCCAACTCTGGCCAGAGTGAGAGAACAACACCACACACTTATCCTGATAGCTCCGCACTGGCCTGCAATGTACTGGCTGGCGGAGATATATCAGCTGCTGTGTGGGCAGCCGTGACAGCTCCCACTACGCAGGGACATACTGTCTCAGGCGGGGGGGGGGCGATCTTTCACCCACACCCAGAGCGCTTGGCACTATGGGCCTGGCCCGTGAGTGGTACAATCTGAATACAGTGGGGCTCCCTCAGAAGGTGATAAACACTATTCAGAGTGCAAGAGCTTCCTCCACCAGGTCTCTCTATGACTGTAAGTGGAGGGTGTTTGAGGAGTGGTACCTTCAAAAAGGACACATCTCTTTTCAATGTCCTGTCGGGGTGATTTTATCATTTCTACAGGACTTAATTGATAAACACAGAGCTTTCTCTAAGATCAAAGTGTACCTGGCTGCTATTGCTGCATGCCATGTGGGCTTTGAGGGAATTGACGGCTAGCCAACATCCTTTGGTCTGCCGTTTTATGAAAGGGGCTCGCAGGTTCTTCAGTGTTTCCAGGTCACTGGTGCACTTATGGGACTTGGCAGTGGTTTTAGATGGGCTCACTCGACCTCCATTTGAACCCCTGGAAGAAGCTAACATGAAACACCTGTCACTGAAGACAGTGCTGTTACTGGCTCTGGCATCTGCCAAGCGAGTCAGTGACATTCATGCGCTCTCTGTACATCCTTCATGCACTCAGTTTGCCCCGGGGCAAACGAGAGTGTTGCTGAAGCCCAACCCTGCCTTTATACCTAAGGTGGTTGGCTCATGTACCCCCATTGACATTGTGGCATTTCCTCCACCGCTGTGTTCCTCTGAGGAACAGCGGCCGAATTTGCTGTGTCCAGTTCGTGCTTTACGCACCTATATGGACAGGTCAAAAGAGTTTCGTTGTAATGACCAACTCTTTGTATCCTGGGCTAACCCTCAGAAGGGCAAGCCCGTTACCAGGCAACGGCTCTCCCACTGGATTGTGGAAGCGATGGCTCTGGCTTATACGAGTCAGGGTTTGCAGGCACCAACGGGCCTGCAAACCCTGACTCGTATAAGCTTTGGGTTCAGTCTGTGGACCGTTAAGCTAGCCCGGTTACTGATAAATCGAGATGTGCTCTGAAGCGAGAAGAGGTGTTTGAATGACGCTGCGTCGTAGCGCAAGCTACTTAAAGGGTGGGTGGATTCCCTGATGTTGACGTCAAGATCACCAGCCAATCAGGATTGGCGTAATGAGATTGATGCTCCTGTTTGCATACGCGTTGAGGCGCATCCCATAGTGAGACATCTCACTTCATGTTACTCTGAGAACTGGGGTTACGTAAGTAACCTATAGTTTAACTGCCTTGCATCCCGGATAAAATACAGAGGAGATGTTATTTTGGGCTAATGTACCTAAAGCTGCCTGGTAACTACCAGAATTGCCCAAAGAAGAAGAGTATCTGCACCTTGGCAGTTAAGCAGTCAAGCCACCGGTAGCTAGCGAACAAATATACGAACTTGGGGATGATTCGTATTTATAATCAACAACAGTTTTCAAATGTTCTCTGTAATAGATCAATACTCTCTTACACACACAGATCATTCAGTTATTGTACTAATTCTAAAATAAGGGACATTTCTTAACTTTATTGCAATAAAACTGAAAAGACTTGCCGATTCACATTATTGCACCAAACCAAATGTTTTCCATGCTTATGGAGTGTTGATAATTGAGCTGTCAGATGCAATACACATGTTCTCTAATATAGACTGACTTGTTATTTCCTCAATAAGTTATTATAGGGTCATTTCATACAGCAAGTAATTACAATCTGTCAACTACTTAACTTCCCATAGAAAAATTGATTTTGCAGCTAGGAGTAATCACAGTGTATTGATGTCTTATTAACTGTTACTCAAATATGAACCATTCTTAGCAAATACAAAAGGAATGGCTGGTTATGGATTTAGCAATTTGTATTAAAACAAGTCTAGGCACTGGTGTACAAGCTTTATGTTAGTCAAAGAAAATAACTGAGGGAACATCCTGAGCTGAGATTAGTGGATCTGCAGGGAACCAACGTGACAGAACCATTGCGTTCCTCAATTTCCAACAGGGCTCCAGATCAGATGTGGTAAAAAAAAGAGAGATTTTGATTGGAACACTGACACCTAGTATTACAGTCCACAGTGGGTGGGCGATATGATGATTATATGCAAAGAGAGTTTTTCTTCAACTGCATATTTTAGACTGGAATCTTATTTCTTAGTTGTCCGGCAGTGGCTCAGTCAGTAGGGGCTTGGACTGGGAGCTGTAGGGTTGCCGGTTCAAGTCCCCGACCAGGCCTAAAAAATATGGAGTGTGAACTGCTACTTGGAGAAGTCCCAGTTCACCTCCTGCCCTGCCGTGGTGCCCTTGAGCAAGCCACCGGACACCCCCCCTCACTCCCATTGCTCCGCGGGTGCTGTACAATAGCTGCCCACTGCTCCTAGTACTAGACTCCTGGTACTAGGATAGGTTAAATGCAGAGAACACATGTGTGTGCTGTGGGCTCTGCATGTGTGACCATTAAAAGAGGGTTTCATCCCTCCCAATTCTATTCTAGAATTCTTCTTCTATTTAATTTTGCCCAAGATATACTTTATTTCAACTTGATAATAATAGCAGCAATTTTGTCAAGTTTATAAAAGTGTATTAATAATTGTTTCCAGAAAAGGTACTATATTAAAGGTGGGATAGGTAAGTTTGAGAAACCGGCTAACTTTTTGTTATATTCCATGGAATGCTCTTAACATCCCGATAGTAATGAATATCTGAAGTGCTTTGACAAAGAATCCATAAAAAAAGTGTCATCTATGGAACCCGTAGTACTGTAAAAAGCACGACCAATCATCTGAGCCGGTCCGGCTAAAATAACTGGATGGCCTGCCTGCCTGTTAGCCTTCCATCTGTGCACAAACGTATCTCGTGCCCTCATTGGTCATGTGCGGTTCATGTGTGTTGGAGGAGGGGCTCTGTAAGGAAGTGGCAGATTTTTTCCGGGTGTGTATTTTCAAATTCTAGCACACTCGAGCTGGTTTCTCCAAAATTACCTACCCCACCTTTAACCTTTCATTTTAAGTATTTTTTTTATCAGATACACAATAAATGTGCGTAATAAAATGTATTTGGCTTTCTCTTTAGAAATGCAATGAATAATATCTGGTCACATGCTCAAAACAAATATGGATTGAATTTTAAGTCTAACAATGAAAAAAAGATACTACTTACTCACAGCAGAGCAAGAATATGCGATATTCAACCTGTTTTCATCTCATAGAGCTAGCCAAAACAAGATTCAATTCAAATTTTATATAGCCCAATATCACAAAGCATATTGTGAAAGATTGCTTTCCAAGAGTCTCGACAAGTTTCCTTATGCAAGGTCCATGCACGATTTTGATAGTTTAACAATTGTTTTGTTTGTTTTTACTGTGTTTTGGACATCTAGTGGCAGAAGCGTGAAACCAACTCATAAGGTCAACGTTTCTACCTCCTCACCACCAGTAGACTTATTCGCGTAGAGCAGTTAACAAATCTGGAGACAGACTTTCAGTTTGCAGCTAAAGAAACTCAAATTCAGCCATTGCAAACTACAACCATTCGAGTTGGAATTTCATGTGTTAATATAACATGTAGAAAAAGGTGTTTCAAGATTTGAATTTTAAATGAATCTGCCAGCCCCCCAAAAAGTGGATTACATTTTCAAGTGCTGTTTCTGACTTCAATCACGTAACTTCTTTGCAGAGTGTAGGTGTCTTGTAGGGTTTGAAGGACAGCTATACGGGAAAATCAAAGGAAACTGCTGACATCTCCTAATATTAAGGGGATAGGGAGAGTTCACAAGATTGAACGTGAGAGAGAAAGGAAGAGATGTCTGTGTTTTAGTAAAAAATAGGTGGAGAAGGAGTGAAAAGTTAAGTGATGCATTTCTCAGATCCTCTTAACATCCACTTGTCCGTGATGCAACATCGCTTTGTATGCTGTCAGTGCGTCCGTGATTCCAGAGCAGACAATCACTGAGGCTTTGTGTGATGAAACTTTAAAAACCTGTAATCCCTGCATAGTCATACACTTGTCAAGCTGACATCAGCCCTTTCATGTTTAGCTAGGCTACATGTTGCCAAGCAACCCACGTAGCAGTATTTCTAAAGCGCAGGAGCAATTATGTTTGCGTTATTTATAACAAAAGATCAAGGATAAGATACATAACAATAACAAGACAATTATAACGATTTTCAAATTGAAGACCTGCAGCTGTGTATCCCTTCATGTATCCTAACAAGGGTGTTCTTGCTTTGTTTATAGGATTTCTTTTTATTTATTGGGTGCCACATGATATATGCAGAGGAAGACTTAGGAGTGGGAAAGAAAATGCAGCTCCTAATGTGGTCATCCATCACCTGCATAAATCCCTATAATCATCAATCATAACACTCTCAGACAAACATCCATGTGCATTACATAAACAGCACAACGCGACATTTCATCAGGAATGTGCTCAGTTTTTTCTTCTCCCAGTGTCAACTCACGGGCTCAGATTTCCTCGGGGAGATCGTTGAGTTCTACCTTTTAGACTGTGGTTTGCAATTCTTGCTTACCGCATACACACACGGAACGTCTGTCTCTTTAACTTCAAATGATACTCTTTGAGAGCTGCTTATTCTCACTGGCCCACTTACATATGGGTCACTTCCCCGCTTCTAATGAAATATATTATGTGTTGTTCCGTACATGCATATTCGGGAACACACTTGTGCTTTTTTCTCTTCTCTCAGAAACTGTAGTTAGTCACACACTTGGGCATAATAGTATATTAAAAATGTACATGCCAATCAAACTCTTCCGTGTAAATCTAGTTATTGCATGTAGGTTGAAATTATGCATTTGTGATATTATATCCATACGGTTTGTTTACCATCTGTTTTGCTTTATTGCTGCCCTGCAACAGTCTGAATGCTTGCATTGCAAAGACTGCATTTTTAGTTGGAGTCATAAAGTATTGCTTGGAAGCAAAATATTGCACATTCTGTCAAGTGTTATATATATTCATAAATTCATGCTGTCAGCACCAATATAAATATGGGTACACTTTATTTATGTATCGATAAAGAGATGGGATGCATTTAAAAAACAACACATTGGTGCAATCTACTGCATGTGTTTTAATTATCAACCTTTTAATTGGTAGAAGACCATATCATCCATGAAGTGGTGTCTGCTTTTTAAAAAAAAACAATTTACTTTTCCCATAATACATTTAGCATGACTGCTGTGTCCCTGCTGAGAACACAATTGGAACTGTGTCAGACCATCAGCTGGAGTTCCTGTCTGTCAAAGAGTGGATGCCAATTATTCCAAACTAACTTCTAAAGACAAGTACAGAAGTCTTTGTTCACAGCGTTCTATCTACCGCTGTTCTTTTACCGTCTACTGACACATCAGACAGGAAGTCATTTCTATAGGAATATCACACTGTCTTGGTTAGTCAGAGGATTCAGTATTTGTTTGGGTCAAAGAGAGATAATTCAATCAGGAGAGACGTGACGTATGAAATACATGTTTATTACCGGACACATCATATGAATTAATAATGATTGACGGATTACAACAAGTGAATGAAATGATGTTTGGCAGTTAGGCCCCGGTTTGCAGGATGATCATTCAGTAGGGGAAAACCGCTCCGATGAACCCCCCGGGGTCTAGACACTGGTGGTGGTGATAAGTAGTTCGGTCTGGTCTGGAGGGAGAAGGTTTATTTTTTTTCTTGGCCCTGTATTAGGAGACAGGAGGTGAAGGGGTGGAGGAGGGTTGTGCGTTGACACCTGCAATGACAACTGACAGAGAGGGAAGAGCAGATTTAAAGGGGTTAGCGGGTGCAATGATTGGCTAGCCGGGGAGTAACGCCCCTGATCACTTAATGAGAGAGGAGAGAGTATTGAAAGGACGTGTAACACCAGAGGATATTGGTCTTCCTGATTGAACTTCCGCTAAGCTACATTAGTCAATAGCTAAAGAATAAGTGTGTTGCTAAGATCAAGAGCTTATGCAGGCGTCAGCTCCTTCAAGAAGAGTGTCCTTAATGATCATTGTTTCTCTTTAAGCTGAAATAAGCTCTTTTGTGGTGCTTTAATTTAACCTCTTTTTGAAATTATGCCGGGATGGCATCGCGTAACGCTTGTCCATAGTGTTGTTAACCGGTTGTCCACAGTGTTAACCGGTTGCTTAAACCCCTGGTTGCTTACCGTGCTAACTGGGCACATGTCTTTAGCAATGTAGAATGTGATGGCATCTGTTATATCTTTGTGTCCTTGTGAGCTGGTTGAGTAGGCCGTTGCACTGTAAAGCGCGTCCTTAATTGATGACTGTGATGTGGTGGATGAAGTCGAGGGGGCACGCTCGTGAACTGTCAACGGGGGGGCGGGGGGAGCCTCGATGCGGGGAAACTGTGGACCTCTGTCGCCTGTCAGTGCAACTGAACTGATGACGTTTAAAAAAAGCGTGCCGGCCCGGCCGTCAGCAACCCGGGCGTCTGTGATTCTCCAGAACTCACAGATGGCCAGTCTGCCCCTGCTGCACTGTACTTTTCTTTGTTCCACTCCTTAAACCCAAAGTATTTCCAAACAGCGGAATTCGTTTTACCTTTCTTGTTCACGAGTTGCTCTTGTTCTGCCATCTTCGCTCGCACTCAACTCACAACTAATGTCACTGACCACTTGACCGAGAGGGCTTTTAGGGAGGGGCGAAAGCGCACGCAGCTAAATAATCGTTTTATTATCGAGATTAAAATACGATTAATTGCACATCCCTAGCCATGATAAGAGCTGTTCAAAATCTCTGGATGCTAGGAAAGGAGCTTCAATACTTCCCTTAAAACCTTCTTTAGTTTAGGATACACTGGATCATCCTTTACCAAGGTACATTTTGTTGCTACATTTTTATTTAAATTCCAACTTTGTAAATGAAGAAAATCCCTGTTGTTTAGTTTACAAAGCATAACCATAAGAGCAAACGGGGCACAGTATATATATGTGCTTATAATAGTCAGCTGTATGGAACATTTTAGTTTCTCCACGGCTGACGCACATCACTAAAATCCGCTGGCGCATCATAATTACGTTTCCCAGAGTTAGTGGAGTCAGATTCTCTAAGCACCGCAGTGGACCTTTGTCCTGATGAATTAATCGTTCTTTTAACCCCATGATGTTTTTCCCTGGAGTTCAGGAATAGTGGTAAGAAAAAGACATAGCAGATTGTTTTGCCAATTTGGCCGCATCCCAAGTCAACTCATTGGACAGATTGTGTGAGTCCAAAATAGACATAACAATTCACACTATACATATGCACATACTGTACATGATCATGAATGAGCAGCTGTGATGACGCAAGAAAACATGCTTGACATGCCTGCATCTTCTCGCTGGTGCTTCAGGGAAATGAGGTAAACATAAAAAGTCACACTATCACACAGGTGTGGGGGTGGGGGGTAAGACAGGGTAATTGGAGCTCCGAGAGGAATAACAGCCTTGTGATCCCTTTGCGTGTGGCTTCTATACGTCTGTTACCTCCAGCTGTCCTGACTGAGAGCAAGCTAATTACATCATGCCTGATAATTAGTATTCTAATTAAAAGAACACAAAGGCGTCAGTGGGGGTGGATTAAAGTAGGGATGGCCTCAGATATGTAACCTGGGTTCTTGCAAAGACCGCAACTTACTTTTCAGACGTGGTCCGTTTAATTTTGGAATTCCTACTTAGGCAGGGGAACAACACTTTTAATTATGCACCTTTCAATTATGGTTGTTGGTGTTGTTTTGTTGTCCATGCAATTATTTCAAAACATTGTGGACAGAACAACGCAACTGAGTAATAATTACATTCAGATACTCATAGTTGGATAGATTTATGCAGACTTTATGCCAGATTTGATCTCCCCATAAACACCCAAATATTGGTTTCTTGCCATGACAAACATGGTCTTCTCATGATGTTTAAAGCTTGGATAGCTTGTTATCTTATGTGACATTCTAATTTAGCACAGAATGCTTTTTGGTATTTTGTCACATATCACAATCAATGTAAGTGGGTTTTTTGTTTTACTGTTGCCTCTAAAATTATATAAATCAGAAGCAATGTTTGCACATTTTATGTCCAGGCAGTTAATTATACTGTACATTTATTTTCTAACTCTGTATTTCTAACTCACAGGGCTCAGCTTTCATGCCAGTTTCTTTACCTGTATGTTGGCTTTGCACAAACATTCTTGCCTAAAGGTGGACAGATGGACACAGCTGAGGTGTTTCGCTGTAGAACAGATTGCTGAGACATGCAGGGCGAGGTTCATATCATGATACTAACAGAGAAAGGAAAATCTGTCACTAGGCTCATTTTTTGGTAGCAGAGGTTTGTTTGCTGTAAACGGAGGTATGATAAACTAATAGGCTAAATTATAAAATCAGAGTAGCACTGCCCAAATTGTCCTGTTTGTTCAGTCTTTGACTTTGCTTTATTTAGCCATGACAAATTGTGATTTGATGAAACATTTTCATATGTCTGTTTAAATTAGCATGAGTTAATACTTTCATCCATTAGATTAATTGGATGTACGTACATACATTAAGTCCATCATAAAGAATCAGGAATCATTCAAACTTCAACATTGTCTCTACACTATATCAAGTTTTAGAAATAATGGGTCAGTCCCCCCCAAGGTTGGATGCTGTGCATGCCATTTATCCATTGTGACAATGTGTTCGGGGCTTAACAGCATGATGCCTACATATGCCAAGTAATCTTCGCCTATCGAGCGAAAGTTGTCCAATCTGTAACCACCAGGATCCCCGCCAGCTTCTCTTGTCTTGTTTTCCAACAACTAGCAGCTCATGCGGGGGAAGAAAGTCATAAAGTATGAAAACAAAATCCTCTCCAGGGTAGATGTCATTGGGTGGCCTGAGAGCCACAAAGGGCAGTGGTTTTTTGTCCTTTGACGAAACAGACATTATTTCTCTTTCTAAAATTCTTAATAAGCCTTGAATTGCAGGATGTATCCTGTCAGATTTTGGCTTGTCTTTTAGGTGATTCCTCCTGGCCAAGCAACAAAGGTTTTCTGAGATCTCACAGTGTGAATATAGCCGACAATTACACTTCTACCACGCGCTGCCATGATGCATTGTTGGAAAAGAAGGAACTCTGACCATAGTATTGGCCAAGTTGGTTCTGGGCCTTTGCCATCTTGTTATACTGCTTACTTTGGCTTAAAGAGAGAAAGCTACTGTGGCCCTGCTTTCAGAGGTGACAGACTTTTCTTCATTTATGCTAACACAATCTTCTCCAGGGTAGATGTCATGCCTGATATCCACAAAGGGCTTTGGCTTTTTGTCCTTTAGTCAACGTGTTCTTTCTCTTTCCAAAATTGATGAAACATGATCGTATCTTGTCAGCTTGTCCTATCTCTTGGGCATAAGAGATTCCTCTTGGCCGAGCAAAATAGGATCTCTGAGATCTCGAAGAGTGTAAATAGCCAACAGCTACCTTTCTACCACACGCTGCCATGATGCATTGGTGGGAAGGAAGGACCACTGACCATGTTGTTTGCCAAGTTTGTTCTGGGCCATTGCCAGCTTGTCGTATCACTTTGGCTAACGGAGAGGAATCTACTTTTGCCTTGCTTCCAGAGATGACAAACTCCCACTTTTGTGCTGTCTTTGGTAAGTTGAAGATGTTATGTTGGTGAAAAAAGACAATTGCTCCTTCAGACATATTAAGAAAGTTGCTCTGTTAGAAATGCCACTCTTTCTATCCAGGTTTCCCAAAGATCAATTCTAGTGAAACGCCAGCAGAAAAACCCTTCTTCCAATAAAAAGTTCCACGTGTTCCAACTATTCTAGCAAAACTGTTCTAGCAATTAGCCAACAGTTACACTTCTACATTGCATTGGTGGAAAGGACCATAATAGAGATGACAAACTCTTCTACTGTTGGGCTTTCTTCAGTAAAGTGAAAGGCGTAATTGCTGTTGACAATTGCTACATCAGATATATTAAGACAGTCTATCTGATGTGAAAGAATACTTTGTTTATCTAGCTGTCCCAATTTTAGAGAACCGGCAGCAAAAAGTGTTTTTCTTTTGCCACTGCAAAGTTTGACTTCTGAAAGAGTAAAGAAGGGAAGAACATGTCCCTGTTGACAGAGACACAGCCTCCTCATAGAAGCATCAGCACGTCTTTATTGTCACAATAAAGAAAGCGAGCAGTCATTCAATGCTTGCAGCAAAAGAGATGTGAATTAGTGGAGTCTGGGGACAGAAACATTTCAAAGTCATCCGGTCCTTCTACGCAAACTGATGTAAAAAGACCTGTCTTGTTGCTTCCTGTTAGCTTACCTGGTAGATCGCACATCCCATGTACTAAGACTTAGTCCTTACCACAGACGCCCATGTACAACTAATAGGTGATTTATATATTTGTATTTATCATTGTTAAAAAAAGAAAGCAAGTATTTTTTATTGAAAAGTCTTTAATAGCTTTTATGTCATCAATGCAGAATTGAAGTCACAAGTCAAGTAAGATAAACCTCATTTTATGATATTTTTTTATTTAATTTAAATATTCTTTAGTGTGTATTATTGAATATTGTTATGAAAACTCAGTACTTTTTAAGTATGACTTTTTTTTATCTAATCCATGGAACTGGCTGTTTGCAATGCACGTTTTGAAGAGGTGTGAGCAGCAGAGTGAATTATAGTTCCTCTAATTAACTAAGCACTTAGAGAAATCATGTCGGATGAGTATAATGAGTTTCTGCAAATAAAAGCTCAGCTGTGTCCATGAAGCATAGATTTAAACGGCTTCTGAAATGGCTACGCATGGTGACAGCAAGAAAAACGAAACGGTAAAGTAAGATATTTGGTAAGGTTGTAAACAGTATGTGCTCCTACCATCAAACAAAGCATAATGAGCCGCACAACAGTTGACCCTGTGACCTCAATCTAACAAGCAATGCACTTAACAAAAAAAAAAGGAACATCTCTTGGATTCACATGTAAGAGATGCGACTGCAATTACTTGCTGCTATGTCGGTGCATCTACAAAGCACTGAATGTATTTTTGAGTTTGTTATCACCAGAAGGACCCTTTGTTACAAACCTTTATGTCCACTTGTTACATTACATTTCATTTAGCTGACGCTTTTATCCAAAGCGACTTACAATGACCAATTACAGGGACATTCTCCCTGGAGTAACTAAGGACTAAGTGCCTTACTCAAGGGCACACTAGTGGTGGTGTTGCTGGCAGGATTTGAACTCACAACCTTCCGATCTTCAGCCCACCTCACTATCCATTAGACCACCACTATCCCACTTGTCAGAGATTTAGACTCAACGAAGCCCTTGTATGCTCCTTTTCAGGGTCATATTTCTATTTTGTGCTGCGAGACATTGTAGGCTACATGTTTGAAAAAAGCTCTGTATTTTTCTCTTACGGCCGTTGCCGCTTCACCTCTTTTCACCCTCCGTCTGAAACCATAGCCCAGTCTGCTCTGATTGGTTAGCTGTCTGGCTCGGTTGTAATTGGTCAACTGCTTGGAGATGTCCCGCCCCTTAGCCTACGTACAATCTGTTCAGGCGCTAGCCAATAGAAGTAAACGAAGGGCTACAGTAGTGTTGTGGGAGATGTTTTTATACCCCTTAGACTCTTGTTCTTGTCTACTCGTCTGTCGGCTGAGGAAGCGTCCAACCATTTGCTTCTTATTTACGTGTTTCTTTACTTTCTTTACCCTTTAATGTCAAATTTGTTTATATTATAAACAATGAATATTATTATGTGTGCACCCTGCCATGTTTTTGCTTACATAATCATGTGTTTCCAGTATCTCTTATTTGCTTAGTTGTACCAGTTAAACAAGGCTGTCAACACCAGCGCATGCTCCATTACCAGTTTCAGTGGGGCGAACATTTTAATATGAAATACAGAGTAATGACAACATCTAGACGGGTAGATGATCGCCTTATTACATCATGTATTGCATCCTTTATTCCACGACCATCATCAAAGGGTGATGTGTTCCTGATGTGTGCTTTTGTGTCCGCATCGTTGCTTGAAGTTCAGATTACCACGCATGTGTTCACAGCACAGCCTGAGCTTTTAGCTGCAAATTGTGTGTGTGTGTGTGTGTGTGTGTGTGTGTGTGTGTGTGTGTGTGTGTGTGTGTGTGTGTGTGTGTGTGTGTGTGTGTGTGTGTGTGTGTGTGCCTCTGCTTAAAAATGAATTCAAAGCTTTAGTGTGAGTAAAATGTCAAAATGCCTCGAGAATTAGCAACCAGATCTCAACAAGTTTGAGTTGACCAGCGCTGACATTTAAAGGTCCCAAATTATTCACTTTCTAAGTTTCTATTCCTAGTGATAAGAATATTCTTTATGATAGGAATGAGCCTGTCTTTTCAAATAAAAAACTAAATCTACAGTTTGTTAGAACGACTGCAGGAATGTTTCCACACATAGCATCAGGAATACATTTACAATGTATTAACCAATGTTCAGGCACTCTATTTATGTATAATTGAAAATGAAAATTAAATGCTTACGATTTAATGCTCTACATGACACGAGGGACTCACAAGAACTCAGATGCACGATTCCGTTGACTTCAAAAAAATATCTTTTATTAATAAAAGATTATTCAAAAACAAAGATCGCTAGGTTCTACTAGGACCCTTAACCAGATCTCTAGGTTCCACTAGGTTTACTGAACAGATTTCAAGGTTTACAGACATGGCTCGACGTGGAGACAAGACGAACCGACAATAGACAAAAGGAGAGCAGGGCTATAAATACACACAACGGTTAATGGGGCACAGGTGAAAACAATCAGGGGCGGGGCTGGTGATGATGAGCACATGAGACACACAAGCTGGCAGGTGACACACAACGACATGAAGTGTGGACACCTGAAAAGAGAGGGTAGAGTCAATAACAAAATAACATGCAAGGCCACAATAATAAACACAAAAACAATAAGCTCACAGACTCTAACGCTGAAACCTTACAGTACCCCCCCTCTTACGGACGGCTCCAGACGTCCCTGAAAGCTGAGACTGACCTCTATCGAAGTCCGATATAAGGGTCTTGTCCACAATAAAGCTGCCTGGGATCCAACACCTCTCCTCTAATCCATACCCCACCCAGTCGACCAGGAACTGTCTACCTCTGCCCCTCTTCCTTTCCGACAGTATTTTGTCCACCGTGTACACTTGACCCCCGTCGACAACCCGGGGAGGTGGAGGGGACGTGGAGGCGGGGACCAGTCTGCTCTCTTTGGCTGGTTTTAACTTGCTGACATGGAACGTGGGGTGGACCTTGATGGATTTCGGAAGACATAAACGGACAGCAACAGGGTTAATCACTTTGGCTATGGGAAAGGGACCAACGAACCGGGGAGCCAGCTTCCTGGAGGCGACATGGAGAGGAAGATCCTTGGTGGATAGCCACACTCGTTGTCCGGCCTGGTACTTGGGGGCTGGACGTCGTTTCCGGTCGGCCAATGCCTTCATGCGAACGGCACTCCTCTGCAACATATGGCGAACTCCCGCCCAGACCCGACGGCAGCGTCGAACCAGAGCATGGGCTGATGGTACCGTGACCTCCTTCTCGAGCTCCGGAAACAAAGGAGGTTGGTACCCATGGACACATTGAAACGGGGAGATACCAGTGGCTGATGTGGGTAAGGTGTTGTGTGCATACTCCACCCAAATCAGACTCTTACTCCAGGTGGTGGGTTTCTCGGACGCTAGGCATCTCAAACAGGTCTCCAAATCCTGATTCATCCTCTCTGCTTGTCCATTTGACTGTGGGTGGTATCCGGAGGTCAGACTAACAGTGGCTTGGATTAGGCGACAAAACTCCTTCCAAAAGCGTGATACGAACTGTGGGCCTCGGTCTGAAACGACATCACTAGGAAAACCATGGATCCTGAACACATGGGACAACATGGCCTCTGCTGTTTCCTTGGCGTTAGGTAACTTGGGCATGGCGACAAAGTGTGCCATTTTAGAAAAACGATCAACCACAGTGAGTATGGTGGTATTACCTGCCGATGTTGGTAATCCTGTCACGAAATCCAACGCAATGTGAGACCATGGTCTGTTGGGAATGGGCAGAGGTTGGAGAAGACCTGCCGCAGCTTGCCGAGAAGTTTTGTTCCTGGCGCACACAGGACACGCTGCTACATATTCTGCAACATCCTTCCACATCCCCGGCCACCAGAATCTGTGTCTCACCATGAAAAGGGTCCTTTTGTTTCCAGGATGACAGGTAAGTACCGACGTATGGGCCCAATGAACAACTTGCCCTCGAAGTTGCTCTGGCACAAACAAGCGATTCTGAGGACACCCTCTTGGGACAGGATTCCCAACGTTAGCCTGTTTGACCTTGGCTTCAATGGGCCAGGTCACACTCCCTATCACTCGGTCTGGCCGCAAAATGGGATCTGGACTCTTGGGGACTGGCTCAGGATCATACATTCTGGAGAGTGCATCAGGCTTTCCATTCTGCGAACCAGGTCGATATGACAGAGTGAACCTAAATCTGTTGAAGAACAATGACCATATGGCCTGCCTAGAGTTCAGACGTTTAACCTTCCTGATGTATTGCAGGTTTTTATGATCCGTCCAGACCAGGAAATCCTGCTCCGCTCCCTCCAGCCAGTGCCGCCACTCCTCCAAAGCAATCTTCACAGCCAACAGTTCCCGATTTCCCACGTCGTAATTCCTCTCAGCAGACGATAGCATACGGGAGAGGTACGCACACGGATGAAGCTTGTTGTCCCCTGCTGACCTCTGGGACAGTATAGCTCCAACGCCGTCGTTGGAGGCGTCCACTTCCACCACAAACTGTCGGTGGCGATCAGGTACAGTCAGGATGGGAGCTGTGGTGAACCTCCTCTTCAGTTCCAGGAAAGATTTCTCTGCCTGTGGATTCCACACAAACTGAACCTGGGGAGAGGTAAGGGCATGGAGAGGAGAGGCAATAGCACTGAAATTGCGTATGAACCGTCTGTAAAAGTTAGCAAACCCCAAGAATTGCTGAACTTTCTTTCTTGAGTCTGGCGTGGGCCAGTTCTCCACGTCACTGACCTTAGCTGGGTCCATTTCCACCTTGTTAGGGGAAATCACAAAACCCAAAAATGCCACAGAGTTCACATGAAACTCGCATTTTTCGGCTTTCACAAACAAATGGTTAGCCAGGAGTCTCTGAAGAACAAGGTGAACATGGTTAACATG
This sequence comes from Harpagifer antarcticus, assembly GCA_902827135.1. Lineage (NCBI taxonomy): Eukaryota > Metazoa > Chordata > Actinopteri > Perciformes > Harpagiferidae > Harpagifer > Harpagifer antarcticus. Next base: position 3,569,976 of record CADEHL010000394.1, read on the forward strand.
AATATTCTCATCTGGAGAAAAGATGAGAATATCATCGAGATACACAAAACAGAAAACATTCAGGAAATCTCTTAACACATCATTAATTACATTACATTACATTGCATTTAGCAGACGCTTTTGTCCAAAGCGACTTACAATAAGTACATACGACCAGGAAGACACAGCCCAGAAGAAAAACAGAATCATATAAGTACAACAGGTATCATAGAGCCACACATTTCAAGTGCTACTCAGCTGGCTATAGATAGGCCAGTCCTATGTTAGTATATAAATGCTTTGTCAGCTGGCTATAGATAAGCCAGTCCTATTAATGAGGGCTTGGAAAACAGCAGGTGCATTACAAAGTCCAAAAGGCATCACCAAATATTCGTAATGTCCCGTAGGTGTATTGAAACCCGTTTTCCACTCATCCCCCTCCCGGATGCGCACAAGGTGATATGCATTCCTTAGGTCAAGCTTGGTAAATACCTTGGCTCCCTGTAACAGTTCGAATGCCGTAGAGATGAGTGGAAGGGGATATCTGTTCTTAACTGTGATCTGATTAAGTGGACTGTAATCAATACAGGGCCTTAATGAACCGTCCTTTTTACCTACAAAAAAGAAACCTGCTGCTGCTGGGGATGATGATGGCCGAATCAAGCCAGCTTTGAGTGATGATCCGATATACTCTTCCATGGCCTTCCTTTCCGGACCAGAAAGAGAATACAACCGTCCTTTGGGGATAGTAGAGCCCGAGAGAAGGTCTATAGGGCAATCATACGGTCTATGGGGAGGCAAGGAAGTAGCTCGTGTCTTGTTAAACACCTCCTTAATGTCAAGGTAACACTCTGGCACTTTGGATAAGTCAGGAAAGTCAGATGGTTTAGCAGACGTGACACTGTCCCTATCTGACGCCTGTTTAAAGCTCCCAGATCTGTGCGGTCTACTCGAAACTGTATGAGAGGCTAAACAAGAACGAGAGCACTCACTCCCCCACCCCTTAACCTTTCCTGTAAGCCAGTCCATGTGAGGGTTATGTTTAACAAGCCAAGGGTAACCCAAAATGAGAGACTGTTGAGCTGAGTTAAATAAATGAAAACTAATATGCTCACGGTGCTCCTGATCTATGACAATTTCTATGGGTTCCGTGCGATGAGTAACTGTACATAAAAGGCGGCCATCCAACGCACTAGCTTCTAATGGCTGATCTAAGAGGACAATGTTTAAGTTCAACTCTTTAGCCAGCTCCCAGTCTAACAAGCTCTCATCAGCCCCAGAGTCAATTAATGCATCCTGAGTTACAGTTTTATCCTTCAGTTTCATTTGTACCTGAGTCAGTCTTCTCGAGGAAGGGTCGAAAGAAGTCATTCGGCTCACCAGCGTCCCTCTTCCCACTGATGAGCCTGATCTTTTGCTGGACAGGCTGCCAGAACATGACCCTGCTGGCCGCAGTAGAAACACCGCCGCTCCCGTAGGCGGCGCTGTCGCTCCTCCGGGGTGAGTTTGGCTCTTCCGAGCTGCATCGGTTCCTCCGCGGCGCTAGGGGGCGATGGTCGCTCTGGAGACGAAGTCCGGGTATTCCTCCGCCAACCGTAGTGTTCCTTCTGTAACCCCCGTCCGAAGAGTGTAGTGGAAGCTGCTTTCTCCCCCCTCTCCCGACGTCTCTCAGCTAGACGTTGGTCCACCCGGATAGCCATGGCGATGAGCGAGTCCAACTCTACAGGCAACTCTAATGGAGCTAACTGATCCTTTATGGGATCCGCTAATCCATGCAGAAACGCATCAAAAAGAGCCGCGGAATTCCATCCGCTCTCCGCTGCCAGGGTCCGGAATTCGATCGCGTAATCCGCCACCCTCCTCTGCCGTTGTTTGATGTTTACCAGGGCTCTCGCTGACTCTCTCCCAGGTGCTGTCTGGTCAAAAATGTTCTTCATTGAGTCCATGAAAAACTTTAACGACTGGCAAACAGGCGAGTCTCGGGCCCATTCTGCTGTTGCCCAGGCTCCTGCTCTTCCCGTCAAGTGAGATATTATGAAAGCTACCTTAGCTTGATCGGTGGGAAATGCTGCGGGCTGATGTTTGAAGTGGAGATCGCACTGTATCAGGAATGGACGACAGTTTCCCGAATCCCCGGAGAACTTCTCCGGTGAAGCGAGGCGGAATGAAGACGATGGCATGGATATTTGCACGGGGATCAACGGGGGGGCAAACCCGACCTCTGCTGGACCGGAAAACTCTGCCGCAGGAATAGCAGGACGTCCCTCGAGGTGCGTAAGTATGTCACGCATCTTCTCTGCCAGGTGATTTAATTCTGTTGTCACTGTTACTTGGAAGTTGTGCTGACGGGCATTTACGTCTTGAACCCCCTGCTTCATTGTTGTCAGCTGCTCCTCCTGCTGACACAAGCGTGTTCCTTGCACTTGCAAAGCCGTCTTGAACACGGTGGAATCGGCTGAGTCCATCTTGTTTGGTCGGTTCGTTCTGACACGAGGGACTCACAAGAACTCAGATGCACGATTCCGTTGACTTCAAAAAAATATCTTTTATTAATAAAAGATTATTCAAAAACAAAGATCGCTAGGTTCTACTAGGACCCTTAACCAGATCTCTAGGTTCCACTAGGTTTACTGAACAGATTTCAAGGTTTACAGACATGGCTCGACGTGGAGACAAGACGAACCGACAATAGACAAAAGGAGAGCAGGGCTATAAATACACACAACGGTTAATGGGGCACAGGTGAAAACAATCAGGGGCGGGGCTGGTGATGATGAGCACATGAGACACACAAGCTGGCAGGTGACACACAACGACATGAAGTGTGGACACCTGAAAAGAGAGGGTAGAGTCAATAACAAAATAACATGCAAGGCCACAATAATAAACACAAAAACAATAAGCTCACAGACTCTAACGCTGAAACCTTACACTACATTAGTCACTTACAAGAACAATCTATTTGAGAATACAGTGCATTTCTCAGGATATACAATTATAGAGAAAGTACATTAATTGCCGTTCTAAAGATACAATGCAGTTCTATAGATTGGTGCAGAGAAGACATATTGTTGTAGGCCGGCAAAAAATGTCATAAATTCAGCAAGATCTATTTCACCAATGAAAACCATTTTTCAGATTCTTAAGGAGGCCCTGTTATGCTTTTTAGGGTTTTCTCTTAACTGCACTGTATTATATAGATTTGTGTGCATGTTAATGGTCTTCAAAGGATTGGGGTAGGCTCATGGGCAAAACATCTCTTAGCGGTTGACCAATCATAACAGAGCTGGCCAGCTAACCAATCAGAGCAGACTGGACTCTGGTTTCAGACGGAGGGGGAAAAGAGGTGCTGCAGCACAGGCAGTATGAGAAAAATAAAGACCTTTCTGAACATTAAAACAGGGAAACATGTCACAGTGGTGAAACTAAATACAAATGGGAACCTGAAAAGGAAAATAAGTGTCTCTTTAAAGCATAAATGCTATTGCAATAGGTAAAATGCTAACTTTAGGCTATAAATGTAACACACGGTAGCATGACTTCATGTCACCTCCACCGAGCTAAAGGAGGGCTCGTGTTTGGCATGATGACACTTAATTGACTAATTTTGCCAATTGTTAGCAATAGGCAAGGCAAGGCAAGTTTATTTATACTTGTCTGTACGCGACAATTCAAAGTGCTTTACCAAACAAATTTAAATACTTTTTAGGAATAAATACATTAAAAACACATTATACAATTTTACAACAGACATTACAAAGTAAAGATAATAAAATAATAAAAATAAACACCACAGGTATACAGTACTGTAGTTCGAATGAGCATCTCAATTAAAAGCAGCGGCAAAGAGATATGTTTTTAGTCTCGATTTAAAAATAGTAAGCGTTTCTGCGGACATGCATGATTTGGATAGTTTATTCCAGAGTGTCGGGGCATAATAGCTAAATGCTGCCTCTCCATGTTTTGTTTTTATTCTTGGAACCGAGAGCAGACCCGTCCCAGAAGACCTGAGGCACCTTGATGGCTCGTAATTATGCAGGAGTTCAACAATATACTTTGGTCCTAAACCATGTAATGATTTAAAAACTAGCAATAGTACTTTAAAATCAATTATTTGGCAGACTGGAAGCCAATGTAGAGATTTCAGAACCGGACTGATGTGATCCACTCTTTTAGTGTTAGTGAGGACACGTGCAGCAGCGTTCTGGATCAGCTGCAGTTTTCTGATGGATTTTTTTGTCAGCCCTGTGATCAATACACTATTGCAGTAGTCGAGTCTACTGAAAATAAAAGCATGGACAAGCTTTTCTAAGTCCTGTTGTGACATTAGTTTTTTAATCCTCGATATATTCTTCAGGTGATAATAAGCAGACCTAATGACTGTTGTAATGTGGCTGTTGAAATTCAGGTCTGAGTCCATCACTACACCCAGATTTCTGGCTTTATTAATGGTTTTGTAGTCTGCCGACTGAAGCTCTGCGATTACTTTTAATCGGTCCTTCTTTGCTCCAAAAACAATGATCTCTGTTTTTTGTTTGTTCAGTTGGAGAAAGTTCTGAGTCATCCAGTCAGTGATGTGCTCAATGCACTTGCTCAGTGTTCTAATCGGAGAACAGTCTCCTGGTGTGATTTTAAAATAAATCTGGGTGTCGTCTGCATAGATGTGATAACTTAGATCGCTCTTTTTAATAATTTCAGCCAGAGGTAGCATATAAATATTAAAAAGCAAAGGTGCTAAGATGGAGCCTTGAGGAACCCCGCATGCCATATGTAGCAGGGTTGATGTGTAGTTGCCTATTGAGACAACGTTTTTTCTGTCCTTTAAGTAGGTACTAAACCAATTTAGAGCTGTTCCTGAAACTCCCACCCAGTTTTCTAGACGGTCTAGCAATATGTTGTGGTCAACAGTGTCAAAGGCAGCGCTGAGATCTAGTAATACTAAAACTGATATTCTGCCACTGTCTGTGTTTAAATGAATGTCATTTAAGACCTTAACAAGAGCAGTTTCAGTGCTGTGGTTAGGTCTAAAGCCTGACTGAAACACATAAAAACCGTCATTTAAAAACATGAAATGACTCAACTGTTGAAAAACAACTTTTTGAATACATTTGCTTAAAAAAGGAAGGTTTGATATTGGCCTGTAATTATTCATTACGGTCGTGTCCAAGTTATGCTTTTTTAGGAGCGGTTTAATTACTGCAGTTTTCAGGGCCTGTGGAAATACACCTGATTGAAGAGAGTTATTTACTATGTGTAGTATATCTGAGGCCATACAGGGAAAAACTGTTTTGAAAAGTCCTGTCGGAATAATATCAAGGCTACAGGAGGAGGATTTCAGAGGTTGAATAATGTCTTCCAGGTCATTAGCATTTATCAGACGGAATTGTGACATGATGTCTGGATTGGCTTTAGGTGGACACAGGGACAACACATTTGCTGTACCTGATGCAGAGGCACTGCCTGCAGACTGCCTGTCTAATTTGCATGATTTTGTCAGTGAAGAAGGAGGCAACATCATTGCAGGCCCTGGTGGATAGAAATTCTGAAGCTACTGACACTGGGGGGTTAATATAATGTATTATCTAATGACATATTTTATTTTAACAAAACATGTTTTAAGCTAGACCTTTTTTCAGGCATTTAAACAAAATAATATTCAAAGACTCAATTGGCTTTGTTAATTAGAAATGCAAAAAAATGCTAATACTTTCTTTTCGGACCTGCTGCTCTCTATGATATATTTAGAGCAGGAATACAATTGATAACCTAATTATAGTTTGCATCCAGCTTTTGTTCCAATGGCAACCAATGCTGAATCGAGGATAATTGGAATATCTACTGCTGCAAACAACCTGAAACGGGTGAATCTTTTTTTTATTTGAGCAGCTTCAATGGAACGGCTTTATTTAAACGTAATTATTTCAGTTTTAATTGAAATGTTGAACATGTTGGAGTGTTGAGCTTTCATTTAATCTCTGAAAGACACTGGGGAAGTCTCTCCACCTCAGCCTTTTCTAAGCTTTCTCAGTACAGAACAGGATTTCATCATCTGCTTAATTGCACACCCTAATTTGCTTTGCTGGCACTGTCACAGCCCCATTGTACCGTTATCAAATCACTGGACACTGTAATTAACTTTACATTGTAACCACCACCTCTGTATCTGCCGTAGCCCAGCTGTTAAATGGTTTTAACTTTATTGTCTTTCTGTTCTTCTTTCCTCGCAGAATGAGTATACGTGCCCACGCCCGCTACCTGGTGCCTGGCTGGGAGATGTGCCTACGATCCATTAACCGCTAAAAGGAACTGCTTTGAAGGAAAAAGGAAAGAGACATATGCAGAGATCTGGATCCTACTCACATTATTCAAAGGATACATTTAAACGGTCCTCCACGCTAACAAGGGCAACCACTGACAAAGACAAAGAGGAGATAAAACGGTCTTTTTCTTAAGATTTTACATTGTATTTTTTTTCCGCTCATAGGCTTTGCTGCATCCCATCATGCTCCATCACTAAATGAATAAATGGTTGTGGAAACGCAGTCCTATGGTAAATAGCGGAGCCTTGGAAGAAGACTCATGAGCGCTGATGGATGGTTATATCCAACACGAGAGCTTATTGTATAGACTCTAATAGCCTATTGTCTCCCTGAGGACAACATGGCATTGTTTTAAACCAAGGAAAGAGACTGTACAAATTGAAGAGGCTTTAAAAAAAATTGTAAAACCCAGCAAGGAGTTTTTGACAAAAAATGCATTGAGCAGCTGGAGCTGAGCACTCTGCTAATGCAATTATGTATCATTTAAAGTGTGTTTCCATACTTTGACTTCCCCACGTTATCACCTTTCAACCTTTTTTTTTTTCGTAAGAAAGCCCAATTAAAGGCGAGGATGGTGTAAATGTGCCTCACTGGAGCAGAAACATTATTGAAAAGGAGCTTCGGTGCACCTGTCAGGAAAGAGGACTCCGCTCCATCAGGTGGAAATCGAGCAGCAGCTGGAAGATTGCTTTCGAAGCCTGAGAGGAAAAGCAAACTATCCCCCAGCCACCTTTGGTGAAGTCTTTGTGGTTTGTTTGCTTTTTTTTAAAGAACATTTTTCTAAGTTGTTTCTAATTGCAATCAAACCTTGACTATATCGTTTGATTTGGAAGACCTGAGGGGTCAATCAGAAGCAAGGGGAAAGTAAAAAGCCCCTATCAAGGGTATACAATGTAATTTTCTGCAATTATAATGTTGTTAATGTTGTACTTTATGAATATGTGTTTCTGCTATTTTCAACACCAAATACCAAAGAGCCAAATGGAGCACTTTTGGCTCTCCCAATTGGGTCGTAACAGATCCAGGATTTGATCTACGAAAAATCTAAAAGAAGCCTCAACTCGCATCATGTCCAGTAGTGCTCCATTACCCGATTGGCTGTTTTTATTTTCTACGTGTGTAATTTGTACGTCTTTGTGAACAAAAGGTCTTGCAACCATGGTCACTAGGATGATCTTGTCTTGAAAGATTACTTTGGCACTGCTTGCATTTTACGACTTGCGTTGAAAACATGCTTCACTTTCCTTTGAATAACCCCCTCAAAGAGAATGCAGATGTTGCTGCGCGGCTCCGCGTGTGCTTGTGTTCCACCCATTATAAGTTCTTGATTACATTTGAACCACGTTGTGAATTGTTTCAACCCTCAGACATCTTTCTACACTGGAAAATGATCATTTTCTATTGTAAATGTCTGCCCCCCCACCCGTTGTTGATATTTAGTAAGCTGCTGTGTTCTTGGTTCACTTTCAACAGTATGTTTTTTAATGAAAATAACGACTTTGTTGGTGAGCAATATGAATTGATTAAAAATATTCATTAATCATTTCCTTGTCTTCCAGCTCTGTGTGTATGAAGCAATTTCTTATTGAGTGTGCGCTCCCTGGCCACAGTGATTTAATAACACTCCTCCGTGTCTCCACTGATGCCTATTGAAATCCTTCCTATTCCCCGCAGATCGCCGGTGACAAGGCGGTCACATCAACATTAGCCTCATTCATTTAGAGAGCAGAACATTGATCTCTGTTCGACCGTTCTGCTCAGTGACGCTCTCTGCGGGCCCTCACCAGCCCTCTAATTACGCCTCTTGTGCTATGTGTTGTATATCTCAAGAGGGGGCCCTGCTCGGTGAATTTGCTCCACGTTCGCTGCACTTGGAACATGTCAAGCTGTCAGCTCGGAGGTCCAGATGGCCAATCTGCCCGGCCCTCCCTCTGGTGTTTTCTCATCCTCCTCTCTACCTATCTCCCCGTTCCTACTCTCCCCCCTCGCTCGTCTTGTGTTCCGGGTGCCCAAAATTCACCAGCTTTTGGTTTATTGTCAGTTTTCTGCAACTTTATGTCAATTTATTCCTTTTTCAAACTATCAGTTTACCCAAATTAAAGAAATGTATCCTCTTAACTCCGGGGGTAGAGCCTTGCAGATGGTGACTGTTTTACACTCCTTATTGGAATAATTGCAGGGCTGATATATATACGTTTTAGACAACTAAGCTTGTATAGGTCCCCTTAGCATCGCTTTTTAAACACCCTCCCTAGCTGATACGGGAGGGTGTTTAAATCCTCCATTACGCTTTCGGTAAACAGGTGGTCAACGCTGAGATATCAAACAAAACTATCTGATCATTTTGAGGAAATTACGTGTTTCGGCTACTACTAAGCGGTTTACCAATCAGAGCAGACTGGGCTCTGGTTTCAAACCTTTTACTTCATTATTGACGGACAGGAAGCATCAAGAGTTATGAAAGCCACATGCACTAAAGTGTATTTGCCATTATTTTAACAAACGATTATGCTAACTAATAGTTTAGAAAATTGTCATTCTAATTTCCAGTCCAATGTGACACTTTTAAGACTTTGTTTTGACAAACAGACCGAAACCTAAATTCATCAACCTGTACGTCTTTGTCTTTTTGGGCTGTTTAATGCGGCGAAAAGTAATTTATTTGTAGACACCGCCTAGGCTCGGCTCTGTGTAATTGTCCCATTTTCTGAAAACAAATCAGTAGTTGCAGTGGTTTGTGAACATTTTAATTTGAGTCAACTGACCCTTCAAGTATCTTGTCGTTTTATTTCACTGTCAAGAGCATTGCACATCTCTTTGCTCCTGTTTCTCCTCTCTCCTCACTGTGTCTGTGTCTTCTCTGCCGATGTTCACTATGATCTCCGTAACTCAGTCTCCAGCACAGACAGGGCTGTATGCCTGTGAGCAGACACCATGCATTATTCATGTAGCATGGGCTCCCTCCTGACCCGACTCCTAACAGTTGGCAGTCTGTAATACTTCCGCAGAAGGCTTCCACAGGCCCCTGCAAAGAACAACCATAATCAAAATATACTAATGTAAGACACTGCTTTGTCTCTATACACCATATCAGATGAGATTGTACTCTGTGAAGCAAAGACAAGCCAGGCAAGACAATGGGTTACCATTTTGAGACCTTAAGAAAGTTCAACAGATGATAAGAAAGAGCATCTAATTTTATTCTGATGATTTCATGGGGAAAACTATGGTGGCTGACAGGGGCAAAAGCGCTGCAACGGCCATTTCAGAAACTATGCTAATTTTAAAAACCGCTGCCTAAACAAAACGCTACAAGAAGCTCAAAACACAATGGAAACTGGGACGCTAAAAGTGATTCACACAGCTGCGACCAGAGCGCTTGTTGATGTTTGGGGATAATAAAGTTGGCCAACTGTCACTGGAAACTTAACATTTAAGTTTTATCTTAATTTAACAAATGATCAAATAATTCCTTCCGATATAATTGCAGATCTGCTGTAAACTAGCTAGCTAAAGTAGCTATAGTCATTTCAAATATACTGACTAAACACTTATAATATGAAACTGACTAACTCTCCGACAGTGGCACTTGTCCAACTTTATAATCCCCGAATGTTAACAAGCACTCCGGTCCCGGCTGTGTGTGTCACTTTCTGTATCGTATTTTCCCCTGTCGGCCTCTGTAGGTAACAATAAAGCAAAGGACACCTAATACGAAAGGACCAGCTTCAAGAAGATCAAAAAGCTAGCAAGCATTTTCAGCACAGAGACCCTTTTGAACCATAAGTTATTTCGATTGGCAAAAATGTGAAAGGAAGCAGAAAAACAACGCCCTTTGATTCCTGCGTTCCTCTTCCTTCTGGTGTTCTTGGCTTCAAACAAATGTTCCACTAATAACTGTTGACGACTGACTCAAAGATGAATAATGTTTTTCATGTTGGGCATGTTCATTTGATTTGACACTTCAATGCACGGCTTTCTTCAGGTGCGTTTCTATTTAGCAGCAAAATGTCAGACTGAAGGAAACATTCGCTATCACTCGTAACCTTATGAAATCTCCAACTTGACACAAAGTTCAATGGTGATCAGTTTAATTATGACTTGTCGGGGCAATTAGTCAGTGACGCATCAACTAAAATGCCATACTCCATCATCGGACTGAATGTCAACCCTTCAAGTAAGCTCCATCTTTTTCAAAACGCAGTCACTGCCTTTGCAACCCACCCTAGGAGGGGCGTTGGACAGATCATGTGCTCCAGCCATCTGCTCCTGAGTGGGGGGGACCACAGGGTTCTCATGGAGATCATCTCTGCTGCCATCATCGGCCAACTGCTGGTCTGGTGCTTCCTCCTGTTTCCGCCGCCTTCCTTAATCTTGAATCATGTTGAGCAAACAGTTCCATGGAAACTAAGGATGGCTTTGCTCTTAACCCGTGTGCCATTGATTCCTAGTGTGCACTCTCTAAAGTTACAACTGTGAGTGAACCTCCAATGCTTTAAAAGCTGATTTAAAAATACCAGGTATCTTGGGGGACATTTTAGAAAGTCAGTCAAAAATAGCTTTATTTACCAGGGCCATTGTACATACAAATAAAAAATACAGAGCCAAGGGAAGGGGTCAATTCATCCGAGAAAAAAATGTATTTCATAAAACAAACGGGAGAGTTATGGACGCGTTGGGCAAAATACAGCATAGGGTGTATGGTGTATTTTTAGACATGTGCCAAAGTTCATATTTGAGGCTTTTTCTATACATTTTAGTCTCTTAAATCTATGACGTGGACTTGAATATCTCCCTCCACGGCCCCATATTTATTTATTTTGTATTCTTCTACATGCCATGGCCCTGATACATCTTCATAGTATTTCAATTAGATAACTTATAACAACTGGATTTATTGACTAAAGTGTGCAGATATGATATCTTTGATCATGTCACGCCCCACAAGAACACTCAGTGCAGCAGTGTGACAGTAAACTTAATTCCTAAAACTGCATATGATACAGTTATATAAAGCTACTGTATGGTATGATATAATTACCATCTGCTGGAGAGAGTAGCCACAAGAAAGCATCTCCAGCCACTGCAGGAAAATATACACTACCCTGAAGTGAAATGGTTCAATTTATTTGTAATAATCCACCTGATGTCGGCAGCAGATGATGATCAATGTACGGATATTAGAATCAGAAATTCATTCCGTGGGGCAGACTATAAGAAAGGCATGTAGTGTTGACAGATGCTATATACTGTATGAGTATAAACATAACATGAACTATGGATGAAGCTGAGTGGAGCGGCAGAGTAAACCATCAATAGGAAATGGCTTTCTAATGTTGGCTGAATATAAAGTGTGTGGAAAGGACTTGAATACTTCTCTTATATTGATTTTCCCTCTGAGCCATTTGTGGGGAATAATTACATGAATGGGCTGTGAGCAGAACAGAAGACATATGTATGCTCTGAAAGCCAATTATTGTGTACCAGGAATTTTCCAACAACAACCAGCTCATAACAATCAAACTCAAGTACTTATAAATAAAACTCACAAATGTGGCATACAATCATCACAATGCTCCCGACAAACAATAACCTAAAAAAGAAACATGAGCTCTGTCACACCAAGGGATTAACTCCAAATCTGAATGTGTAACTAACTATCGCACAGAAGACAAGCGTAGGCAGTTAACACACACTGATTAAACACAGCCCAGGCAAAGGATACACATGTTAGCAGAAGCACCACCACTTTCTCTGTTCAAGTGAAACAGTGAGTGACCCCTGGCCTAGCTGATGATAACCCCCACTCTGGGAAATTCTAGGTGCTGACAGCAGGGCTCGAAAAAGACTTCGCTTTTGGGTTGAAGTGGCATTTGAGTCAACACCGCTGATTTAAGCCCCTGCCCTTTGAAGAGTCAAAACCAGAAGCCTGTTATTTCCTCCAGAAACATATTTGCTCTATCCTTACCCTACTTCTCTCTTTAGGGTTACAATATAGCCAACAACAAATCTTAACCCTAAAAGGTCAAGGTCAAGTAAAAGGTCTACCTGCACAATCAATAAATTACAGGGTTACATCCAGTGGTGTGAATATTGATGGTGGCTGTTAGGGGCATTTACAGGAAGGTCATTTTTTGCTCCTATTTTGAAGTATTTAAATTACCAAAATTAGTTGTTAACACTAACAATATGAAGGGGCAGAAAGACCAACCTGCATTGTGAAAGTAGAAATAAAACTAATGCAGTTTAAAAACATGGTTACTGTTGTGAATTGACACAACTAAGTTGGTTACAGTATGTTCATTTGTGTCACTTTATATAATAACTCTAATGGGAACTTTGGGATTTTAGCCTTTGCAGACCATTTACATCAGGGTCCAAACTATGGCCCGGGGACCAAATGCGGCCCGCGGACCATTTTGAATCGGCCCTCAGCTAATTCAAAAAGTATAATGGAATATGGCCGACAAATGAAACTTGTGCTTATCTTATATTGTACTTCTTAAATATACATGTACACATATATTACACAGTAGTATTCATGTGTTAATAAGACCACTTTTAAAATACCTTCAGTCAGCTAAAGTTGGAAACATTTTCTAACATAGCTGCTAAGAAAAAAGACCAATGACTTATTTACATAACAAGCTTGACATACACCCTTCCTATTTCTCCTTATTATAATCAATCTGAGGCTTCTGTTTTAAGCGATGAGCTGCCAACACTCACAAGCAAAATGTACCTACATTTGATTGATTTTGCTAACTTATAACTGAACTTATGAGGCAATATACCTCTAGTGAGCGGCTCAGCCCTTCGTATATATTTTTCTGTATGTATATATTTTTCTGATTTATATGCACATAAACCTATAAAATACACTGCAGGAAAGGAAACAAAACAACCAAAAATAGGTCCCCTTTAAGGCTTTGCTAAGCAAAAGGCCCATATTATAAACTTCTATAGCATGAGTAGGGGATCGATGATTTCAATATTTAGCAAAGTTGCCTCATTGTACCTCTCATAAGTTTCAAAATGTGCACTCACTGTAATCTGTGTCTGGAATGACAAATGGCTTCTCAGTTCAGGGCAGGCTGTTATATTAACATTGATATATGCTCTCTGGCTGCTGTCTGTGGCGCTGATTACAGGCTGGTCTGAGGAAGGGACTTACATTGTGGGTTTGGCCGTAATGACATAGCAATTGTCTGGAGAGGATGTGTCCGTACCGTGCGTATGTGCTTGTGTTTGAGGCAAGGCACTAAGAAATTATTTGCATCGGGCCCAATTACAGTTATTTTACACTGTCGGTTCTATCCATGATTGCCATATTCAGGGCTGACAAGTTTTTCATGTAATTTGGAGTGACATTTCAGTGTTAGTAAGGTCAATGCATTTGAGAAGGCGTTCTGTGATATTACCCGACGCAAAGCCCAGGGTTAAAGCATTAATAGGTTAAAATCCAAGCCCATACTCGCGATCAACGATTAATAAGTGTGGCTGTTCAGCATACTTGCCAGACTGCACTAAGGAGCACTTACTCTTTTCCACTCATGACTCAGGACTGTACGTTCCTGCCAGTCTTTGACTGCGGCTCAGCACGTCATGTTTATAAAAAGGAGAGGCTGTCCAAAGTGAATACTTCTTTCATATTTGTATTTTGTGTCTCTATTGTGACATGTTTACATGCTTTAGTGTTCAAAAGGTCTTTCGGCACCTCTTTTCACGCTCTGTCTGAAACCAGTCTGCTCTGATTGGTTAGCTGGCCGGCTCTGTTGTGATTTGTCAACCTCTTAGAAATGTCTGACCACTTAGCCCTATCACGTACAAAGTGTATCGCTATCCAATATAATGTAAGTCTTACGTAGTGATTTCATTATGTTACAAGGACTACAATAAAGTATGTATATCTCAGTGCACTTTGATAGGCGGTAATGGGCAGGTGCATTCATATAGATCAGAACACCATAGTCCAGCACAGGTAAAAAGGTCACAGAGACTAGCCTTTTCCTGGCCTCAAGCGAGAAACAGGACTTGTTTCTGAAAAAGAAACCGAGCTTCACCCTCAGCTTTCTAAGCAGATTATTGACCTGAAGTTTAAAAGAGAGGCAATCGTCAAGCCAGATACCAAGGTATTTATAACAGACAACCACTTCAAGTACTTTTCCTTGCGCAGTAACAATATCCAAAGTGGTCTCCGGTGTCTTTTTGGCTTTAGTTCAGAGAGCTGCGTCTGGATAATATTAAAAACAGCCTGCAATGTAAAACCAGCCTCCTTAATGGAGGGACCTGCTCAATACATCACGGTATCGTCCGCATACAAATGTAAAGTTGCTCCATGCACATTTTTACCTAAACTGTTGATATAGATGGAGAATAATAGTGGACCTAAAACAGAACACCATTTGTAATGTTTAACCACTCAGAAGTGAGCCCATCAAAGTGAACACATTGGGACCTTTCAGAGAGGTAGTTCACAAACCACCCGACTGCATGGCTGGATATGCCAATACTGGCCAGCCTCTGCTTCAGGATGCGATGATCGACAGTATCAAACGCTTTGGAAAGGTCAATAAATAGGGCTGCACAGCTCTGCTGTTTGTCTAAGATACCTGCAATATCATTCACCACTCTGTTTCTTATCCTATATCTAATAGAACTGCTCGGGTCTTGATAGATTGAGTGGGGAAGTTCATGAGATCTTTCTAGAGGGTTATCAAGAATAACTTTTATCCAATGACCTTTTCCCTCTCTGTCTGTGTCTGTGTATTCTCTTGTTCCGATTAACCCAGCCAAATATCTTTTCTTGTTTTGTATCTATATCTACGCCGGGATCCGGAGTCGAGGCTGATCCTCTTGCTGTGGTCCTGTGTCTTGGATCCTCTATCCTGAGTTCTGGATTAAGTCGTGGATGTTCGGGTCGTGGCTGAACCTGTCTCTGTGGTCCTGCCTTGGGTCTCGTCATGCTGCTTCCCTGATGGCTTCCTCAGGATTGTAGCTGACAATCATCTTCTTATTACAGACACATGCATTTCCTAACATTCGGTCTATATGCTGTAAAATGTATTATCTCTTCGATTTACACACGGCATCTATTGCACGTCTGTCTGTCCTGGGAGAGGGATCCCTCCTCTGTTGCTCTCCCTGAGGTTTCTCCCATTTTTCCCCCTTAAACTGTGGGTTTTCTCTGGAAGTGTTTCCTTGTACGATGTGAGGGTCTAAGGATAGAGGGTGTCGTTTTTCTCATACTGATATTCTGAACAATCTGTGCTGTGGTATTTGCTGTAAAGTGTCTCTACTGTAGGCTATTTTTATATGTACAGCACTTTGGCTCGACCAAAAATCGTTTATAAATGTGCTATATAAATAAAACTTGGTTTGATTTGATTTGACCACATGCATTGTGGCAGTGATGGTGCTATGTTGCTTTCTGAAGCCTGATGTTTAGACAGGATGTCATTTGTACATAAAAACTCCTTTACCTGCTCACTCACTAGGCTTTCAAGAACCTTGGCCAGAACTGACAATTTAGAGATGGGCCTCTAATTATTTAATAAGGTGGTTTGACCTAATGTCCGTCATCTCTCTTGTTATAACTGAAGTCCAGGGGTGTTTGCTGCAGTTACCATGGACATGTGTGCTTGAGAATAGTGTACACATGTTATTTGTTAGCTAAATTAACTGAAATTCTTTAGATGGACTGAGATGTTTGAGCCTTGAATTATTAAAAACAAATCATTATTATTATGTGCTTGAAAACACACTGAAACTTAACTCATTAAAAAAAGGACATAGTCCACATAGTTGAAAACAAAAGAATACATCAGGTAGCTAAGTTCAAATGCTGTCAAGTTTATCAGTAAATCAAGGCTGAAAACATCCATGTGCATCCGATGAAACTGAATGCTGTGCGCTAATGAAAAGAGTTGATCATCCAAAACGTCTGATTCAACATGCGCAGCACCAACATTATGACTTTCATGGCCATGCATAAGACCAATTGAGAATAAAAAGCACGTTGCAGATTTGAATTAAAAAGGCTCTTCCGCTGTCGAGACTTTGTATCCTGAAAAGCCTGAACTCTCTCTGGAATCACTTACAGTTTTCTATGAAGTAATGAGCAGAAGGTCTGTGCCATCCAGCCCATTTAAAGCCTTCAGAAAACAAGCAGCAGAATTCAAAGTACCAAAGAGGTCATGTCCTCTCCCTTGGCAGAGAGAGCTCAGCTGTAGGATAGACATGGACAGGGAACTAATCATTTCAAAGATGGAATTAACTTTGTTACAGGTGAACTGTAACAAAGTGTATTTACTAGGGCTGTCAAGTTAACGCGTTAATAACGCGTTAATGCAAAAAAAAATTAACGCCACAAATTATTTTAACGCGATTAACGCATGTGTATTTTTTTCCCTCGGCCGCCCGGTAGTTTCAGAGCGCATCGAGTTTAAAATACCAACGATCCACACACACACACACACACACACACACACACACACACACACACACACACACACACACACACACACACACACACACACACACACACACACACACCACACACACACACACACACACACACACACACACACACACACACACACACACACACACACACACACACACACACACACACACACACACACACACACACACACACACACACACACACACACACACTTTGTATTGTATTATTGAATGAGAGAGGTTCCAGGTTGAATTGAGGCGAATATTTGTAATGTTCCAGGTTGTTGTGTTTAATATTCATGAGAATATTTCTCATTGTTCAAATGATAATAAACATTTGCATAAAGCATAGTTGTCCACTCATATGTTGATAAGAGTATTAAAAACTTGAAAAATATTCTTCTAAGGTACATTTAGAACAGATCAAAAATGTGCGATTAACTATGGACAATCATGCGATTAATCGCGATTAAATATTTTAATCGACTGACAGCCCTAGTATTTACTCAAGTTCTTTATAGTAATATATATTTTAGAGTATAATTTGTCATACCTTTCCTCTCCAGTGAAAATAACATGTTTTTATTTATTTTTGCACACAAAGTGTTCCTTAATGGGTGGACGCAACTGTACTACTTCCTATTAAGCTCAATGAACTCAAATGTCAAATGCATCGTCACAGAGCAGAAAAAGGGGGCTGTTTTTCACAATTGTTTGAGGTAAGTGGTGTCATTGGGCAGAATAAGAATCAGAAATCCTTCATTATTCCTGCAGCCGCAACATTTACAGCACTAAAGCAGAAAGGACAAACATTTGCTAACATATTAAATATAAAGACAAGCACACGTTAGTAAAACAACTTTTAATAAGACAAATAAGTATCTTAAAAAACAAGTAGCAGCATTGCACATAGCATGGTTATTTCATAGTGACATAGTGATGTCATTAAGTTACAGAAGTTATCAAATGAGTACAATCAAAGTGTTTCAGACAGGGGGGGAGCATGTGGGAGAGAAACTTGGGATTGGGACTTTGGGATGATAGCCTTTGCAGACCATTTACATGCACAAAATAACTATATAAAAAACGACAGGAAAGGGAAAACCCCCCAAAACCACAATAGGGCCTCTTTAAGCTGAGAACTGTACGGATGTATTTAGTTACTTAGGATCCTATAGGCAAAAGACTGAAGCAACTGTGACCACCATCAGTCAAAAACATGTCACAACTAACCACAGAAACTTCCCTGACAGTTGTTACTATCTCCATCTCACCCCCATATATGAACACTTCTCATCCTTTATCTAAATAATGTGACGTGGCTTGGAGCTCTGACAAAGCTCAGTTGAGATTTAAAGGTTGTTTATTTTATATCTAGAGCATTATAAAAAAATAAAAAACATATTTTTGCAAATATGTGTGTGTTATCTGAGTCTCTCCTTTCTTCACCCAGCCGGATCGTCGGTGCGTTCACGTTAGTGCATGTGAGACCCACGGTGTTGAAGCTGTCCTTGTTTGCACTCTTGTTGTTGTTGCTTTGTTAGCATGCGGCTCAGCTGTGGCCATGTTCAGTGTTATCTGGAGACAATTCTTCTGTGGAATTGAAATCCTTTTAAATTTAAATTATGTTGTCCCTCATTCTGTTGACAGGGTCAGGAATACACGTCCATGCTAAAATAAACTACAAAGGAGTGTTGGGAATACATTTAAGGTCCAGTAAGCATTAATGTGGCTTTTTTTTAATGGAAATAATTATGTTATGTACATAGAAATTGCACTTATTTAAAAAAACAAAACAATGAATAAACACATTGTTTAAAATATTCATTTCATTTTCATTTCAAACCTTTATTTAAACAGATAGGTCCCTTGAGATCATGGATCTCTTTTACAAGGGAGACCTGCATCAATTTGTTCCACATGAAACATAAAAACAAACAATAGAGGACATCATATTTACATATTCACCAACACTTACAAACGCCCATAGTGTCATAAAGCATTTCGTGCAGACGTGCCTTAAAAACATTCAGAGAAACAAGGGTGAATAATTTCAATTTGGACTGTAGGCTGTTCCAAGCAAGTGGAGCTGCGCACATAAAAGCTGTTTTACCTAAGACAGTCCTCACTCTTGGTACATCTAATAAGACTACATCCTGTGATCTCAGACAATAGCTGCTTGCAACTTTCTGCTTTACCAGAGAACAGATGTAATACGGGAGTTTGCCCAACATAGCTTTATAAATAAAAGTGTACCAGTGACTGAGCCTCCGTTCCAGAGAGTGATGGTAAACCTGCCTTGGTATACAGGGTACAGTGATGAGTAAGCGTTTTACAATGAGTGACAAATCTCAGAGCGCTGTGATATGCAGCATCCAATTTGCTCAGGTAATTGGCAGGTGCATTCATATAAATCAAATCACCATAGTCCAGCACAGGTAAAAAGGTCACAGTGACTAGCCTTTTCCTGGCCTCAAGCGAGAAACAGGACTTGTTTCTGTAAAAGAACCCTAACCTAACCCTCAGTTTTTTAAGCAGGTTATTGACATGATGTTTAAAAGCGAGACAATCATCAAGCCAGATACCAAGGTATTTGTAACAGGCAACAACTTCAAGTTTTGTTCCTTGCGTAGTTACAATATCCGAAACAGGCTCTGGTGTCTTTTTAGCTTTTGAAAAGAGCATTACCTTTGTTTTATCCACATTTAAAAGAAGCTTTAATTCAGAGAACTGAGTCTGAATAGTGTTAAAAACAGCCTGTAATTTAACAACAGCCTCATTAATGGAGGGACCTGCACAATACATCACAGTATCATCCGCATAAAAATGTAAAGTAGCTTCATCCACATTCTCACCTACGCTGTTAATATATATGGAGAATAAAAGTGGTCCTAAAACAGAACCTTGTGGTACACCATTAGAAATGTTTAACCACTCAGAAGACAGTCCATCAAAATGAACACATTGGGACCTTTCAGAGAGGTAGTTCACAAACCACCCCACTGCATGGCTGGATATGCCTATACTGAGTAGCCTCTGCTTTAAAATGCGATGATCAACGGTGTCAAACGCTTTGGAAAGGTCAATAAACAGAGCTGCACAACTCTGCTTATTATCTAAAATACTAGTAATGTCATTTACCACTTTCATTGTCGCAGTGATGGTGCTGTGTTTCTTTCTGAATCCTGACTGGTGTTTAGTCAGGATATCATTTAAACATAAAAACTCCTTTACTTGTTCACTCACAAGTCGTTCGAGCACCTTAGCCAGAACTGACAATTTTGAGATTGGCCTATAGTTATTTAAAATAGTTGCCTCCCCTCCTTTCAGTGAAGGCAAGACATAAGCAGACTTCCATACTTTTGGGATTGTATTTGTGCTGAGGGAGAGGTTAAAAAGAGAAGTAAGAGGAGGAGCAATAAAATCTGCAGCTATCTTTAAAAAGAAAGGTTCTAAGTTGTCCGGGCCGGCCGGTTTCCTAGGATCTAACTTGGATAATGCTTCATGAACAATACCAATAGTTAAAGGAGTAAAACCGAAAGGGTTTTCCAGACCACATTGTTCAGAGTCAAGGATTGGAGCGTTCACAGAAGCAGAAGTACAGTCAGTGACAGAATCAAACAGGGAGCCACAGGACACAAAATGCTTATTAAAGCAATTTAGCATAGTAGCCCTGTCTGATATAATGCCAGATGCTGTGGTGAGGCACGGAGGTAGCTCATTTGGGATGTCACCAGTGGAAATCGATTTTATGGCTTTCCAAAATTTCCCAGGATTATTCAAATTTTCTGTGGTAACTGACAAATAGTACTTTGATTTTGCACTTTTTATTTGAGATGTGAAGCTATTTCTCAGCTGCCTAAAACGCAGCCATTCTACCTCTGAGCCTGAATTCCTTGCCTTAGCCCAAGCATTATTTCTCTCATGAAGTAGACTGGACAGCTCAGCAGAAAACCAGGGATTGTTTCGTCCCTTCACTCTAAATTTACGCAGGGGTGCATGTCTATCTATAATTTTCATAAAACCAAGATAAAAATAAGACCATGCAGTTTCTACATCAGTACACAGATTGATCCTACCCCAATCAAAATCAAACAGATCATGTAAGAAACCCTGCTCCACAAAGTGTTTTTTGTCTCTCTTTGTGATGATACGTGGTTTAACCTTTTGGACCTTAGTGTCCCTAATGGTGGCTACAACACAGTGGTCACTCACATCATTAGCAAATACTCCCACAGATGAGTATTTATGTGGAACATTTGTTAAAATTAGATCAATTAAGGAGGATTTATTAGGGGACTTAATATTTGGGCGAGTAGGACTGTCTATAATCTGGGTAAAGTTCAAAGAGGTACACAGGTTTTTAAAATCCTCTGACACAGAAGTTAACCAGTCCCAATTAAAATCACCAAGCAGCACTATTTCCTTGTAGGAAAGTTGTCATAACAGTTTTGCTAATGACGATAAAGAGTCCTTGACAGCCGAGGGGGCCCTGTAGCAGCCCACCACCATGACCTGTTGACCCTTTGTTACCTCGATATTCACGGCTAAAAATTCTAGCTGTTTACTAACAGATTTGGAAACCATATTAGTTACACAAAACTTATTTTTCACATAAATGGCAACGCCACCACCTTTTTTAGGCCGGTCAGTACGATATACACTGTAACCATTTATGTAAATGTCAGAGGCCAAAATAGATTTATCTAGCCACGTTTCTGATAAGACAATGACATCAGCATCAGTCGAACTCGCCCAAATACGGACAAAATCTAATTTAGGTAACAGACTACGCACATTTAAATGAATTAAACCTAGCCCAGATCTAGATATAAAATCAGCAGGAGTAGCTATTTGACTAATACTGCTAGGTGGACCTGGATTTGGCTGAACATTTCCTGATAGTAACAACAATAAAAATACCAAGCACCTTTTCCTCTTAATCAACACACATACATTGTCAGCTGTTCTAGAGTCACCAGCAAACTTCGCGAAAGTGAGATTAGAGTTTAAAAAACAGCTCTGAAGGACCATCGTGGCAGGCATGTGAGAAAGACAAACATTTTCCGAAATGAATGTCCACGACAGTGCAACCAGCAATTGTTTGTGCAACACCTCCGAAACTGAACAGGGGATGTCCACTGCAGGCGGCAGAACATACCCGAATCCAGTAGATTGTTCAGGATGACTAGCGATCTTCTCCTTGTCCAGCACAGCCAAAAAAAGGCACAGCAGAAACACGACACCCGCCATTCTCCCAGACCAGCACAACAGTATCCACGCTGTTCCCGGAGCAAGAACCACGCCAGTCAGGGAGGCAGCAGCGTAGCAACTCTCCAGGTTTCTTCACAGTATCTCAGATCAGGCCTTCGCACCCGTAGAAGCAGAAACAGGCAGGAGCAGGCCTTCACACCGGAACCAAGACAGGTGGATGGCACCAGAGCAGGCCTCCGATTCAGCAGAACACGGGCCCTCCTCCGTGACTCGTACAGGAGACTCGTACAGTAGACTCGTACAGCAGAGCAGAGCTGGCCCCGGTTCCTCTCCGGTCCGAAACAGCGACTCCTCTCCCTCCTCTTCCCCCGCCACGACACGCTTATTCCTGGCACTGTACTGCTGAGGCGGACGAGTAGTCGTGTTGGTCGTAGCCGCAGGTTTTCTCTCGAGGCGGAGAAACCAGACGTATGGTGATGCATGGACTAGACTACTTCTATATGTTTAAACCCATTCCCTAGTGGTTCTTCCAAAGCGGGGCCTGCACTTTAGGAAACTGTTCCACTTACTTCCTCATTTTCTTTGCAATCAAACCAACATTTATGAGGGAATGTTTCATTAAGGGACATAAATGACATACTAGTTCAATAGAAATGAATAGGGGGAAAGATGTATCAATCTCACAATTGCAGGGGGGTGTGCGCAGAGCAACCTCTATAGTTAAAATACGTAGTCACGTTCTCCTGGCTTAATATGAATGGTATTCTTCTGCAGGCATTTGGTGACACCTAAAAAGCACCAAATCCTCCATGTGCAAATGAGGATTTCTTTCTCTTCATTTAGTCCCATTGTATTGGTCTTCTAATTAGCCTTCATGAACATTACCTTGTCTCCTATTGAAACATTAAGCTGAAAGGAATACTTGAGGCTGCGGTTTCTGAAAAGATAAATCGATGTTTGGTGACAATCATGATGTTTATAAAGTTTCACGACTCCTTTTTTTTAACCAAATGATTGTGTTTGGAATGTGTCATGGTGTTTTTCTAGTATTCCTCTGACCACACTACACATATTAAATGTTATGATGTTTGAATGAAGCACCATCATCTCTACTCTTGTCCAACTCTGCTTGTTGTGTAGCCTTGAAATGTTATTCATGCAAAGATTACCAGGCTTCTTTCAAAGCAAGCACATACTGCTAGCCGTCAAGGCTGCTTAGCTGCCTTGACAGCTAATGCGCATAATTGGAGTGCTATGACATATGAGACCATCAGATCATAAAACAGTCATTATTTGTGTAACATGTCATCCTCAATGAACACGAATATACTCCTCACATAATTATACATTTAAAAAAATACATCGCCGTTGTATAAATCCATGGCCAATGTTTCAGTCGGTTTTTTGGCACGACAAAGCCCTTATTGAACTACTTTAATCACTTCATAGGTAATTGAACTATCAGTAAGATACTGCAACATGTATTTTAACTTCTTGCTTTAAAAATATGTAGTTCCCCACTCACCAACTCTGATAAATAGCCTGATTCTAGAAAAAACGTATGATCATTATCAGGGCCGGTATTTGGCATAGGCATAGGCGGTCGCCTAGGGCGCCAGATCTGGGGGGGGGCGCTGGTAGTTCTTGGAGGGAAAAACACTTTTTTGGCTCATCCTAATTTTCAGCCTTGATGTAACAACATTCACAATTAAGTCAAGGTAACACCCTTTTCCCTTTTTCCCCCACTTTTCAAAGTGGGGGATGTTGACTTATCAGGCGCACGCACCTCACAGCCAAAGTGCGAGCGAGGCTCCGAGCGAGCAAGAGAGAGAGAGAAAGAGAGAGGGCGCGCATCGGTACCACGGATTGTTGTTGGATTGAGGCTGATAACTACAGCTCAGTGAGGTAAAGGACTCTTGAATGTTTAGATAGTTCACTTTTGTCTAAGTTATCTCAGTTGGTCTCAACTGTTTTGATCACAATTCATGTAAACAAATATTTCCAAGGCACACCTTTAAAATTATTAGGATAAATAAAAACAGGTTTGAAATCATTCCAATGTATACTATAGGACAGTAAACCAAAAATATCGTTTAAAACTGGAGATTTAAAAAAATAAATGCACGAATAAATACATAAAAATAAAATGCGTTACATTTATTTGTTATTGGCTGTGGTATGTTATTGGTTATGTTCACATACTTATTTGATTATTAAAATGTAAACCGATCTTTTTTATATGGTGTTTAGAGCTATACCCCCTAGATCAGTGCTTCTCAAAGGTCCGCGGACCACTGGTGGTCCCTGAGCGCCCCCTAGTGGTCCGTGAGCGCCCCCTAGTGGTCCGTGAGTATATTGGTAAAATTTCACATTTGAAATAAATAAATACATTTAAGTTTTCCGCACTCTCGCGCGAATATTTCCGCAATGGAGCGAGCTTAAGTTTCACTTTCGATTGCATCATATAGCCCAGCGCAACACCTTCATCACACATGTTGACACTTGTTTGTTCCATTTTCAGGCGATTTGTAATCTGTTATAGAAAAACGATGTGTTTTTGGATATTTTTGGAGTTAGGTGGTCCGCCAGTGTTTTTTTATTGGTTGAGTGGTCCTTGGTATGAAAAAGTTTGAGAAACACTGCCCTAGATCTAGTCTCTAGTCATTCTGCTCAAAGTGCATCAGATTGAAGCATTTTACTTTAAAATGTTAAAAACAAAAAGTCTGGGGGGGTATTGTATTGGTCTTTTGTAGAGATTTTTCATTTATTCTTTATATATTCTATTGCAGTGGTTCTCAACTGGTCAGGCCTCGGGACCCACTTTTTACTTGGTCAGTACATCGCGACCCAACATTTTTTGAAGCACTCAAATCTATTCAACAAAAAATCGTGCTGTACTATATACGCTTTTCAGCATACAATATTAATAAAAGTGAAGTACAGTGCATATATCCCTTATATCCCATCACAGAACTAAAGTATGCTTTTAAAAAACGTTTAATGAGATGATGGAATCATAGCTGAATTATATAAAAAGGCACGCATGCTGAAAACCCAACCCCAGCAGGGGGGTCTGGGGGGATTCTCCCCCAGGAGATTTTTAGAAATACTAACATAAACTATGCATTCTGGTACACTCTGAGAAGAAAATAAATAAATCTATTACTACCTAACATATTAATTTCATTTCATTTCATTTCAAACCTTTATTTAGACAGATAGGTCCCTTGAGATCATGGATCTCTTTTACAAGGGAGACCTGCATATATTAATATTTCATGCCATTGTTTGTTTTTCACTTTGTTCTGACATCTTGCTGCGAGAAGAGTAAAGAGGAGATAGTCTGTGTGACTTACTTTAAATTGTGGGTAAGGGTAGATAGCTCCCATTATTTTGGTGTGTAAAAGTGAGATTACATGTGTAGATGATTAAATTAATCATTTATTTGTCCCACAACGCAGACATTTACAGTGACATGTTTGTGTGTGTGTGAGAGAGAGAGAGAGAGAGATCGAGAGAGACTCCTTCTGCAACCTCCCAAACTTTATTTTTATGTGTGCATTGTTATTTGTGCTTGAGCAACATTTTACATTTTACCACCAAGGACCAGCAGACCAGCATCACTACAGCTGCCTCCACCTCCATCTGCGGCTGCCACCAGGTCAAGATACACCTCAGCACAAAGGCTCCACCACAGCCATCACCTTCAACTCAGCCAGCAAGGAGGTCTCGTGGAGGTCTCGTATAGCACTTGTACACCCCACCTACACAGCAGCCCATGCACCATCACCCCCATCTTCACAGCAGCCAGACCCACTGTCTTGGAAGACAGACAAAAACCTTGACACTGTCTTGACATTTATAATGAATAGTTGGTTGAAAGTTCTGATGTTCAATATTGTAAATAGTGAGATTTTCCAGTTTCTTATAATTATATAAATAGTTGGTTGAAAAAAACATATTTATAATAAATTGTTGGTTGAAAAAAAGGTTGAATGCTCAATTTGTATTTGTACACATCACATGAACCTTGGTATGTAATATGAAGTCATTATTCAGTCCTAATGTATCTCAGTCCCTGCTGTGGTGAAAGTAGAGTGATAAACACCTATTTTACTCAAAATTTGAATTTAATTGTATTCATTTTAGACATGAATAACACATTTATATACAGTGTAATTCAAATATTTCACTGCTTTTGGGATCCTAGGACTTTGGTAATCAAATCTAAAACTCCAAAACAATTCGATCACATGAGTACATTTGTGTTTTCACAAGAGTTTTGAAGATTTTCCAAAACTCGGATGTCACATTTTAAGCTTTTGAGCTACGTATCTCATCAAACAGTGCTCTAAGGTGAGCAATATGCATATATAGCAAGACCAGAGATTGTCCTGAACATTTTGATATTTAACACATGGGGTGCCATGTTAAAAGAAATACATTTAAAAGGGGATTTAAGAAAACATCTAAAAATCGAGAAAATACCCTTAGACTCCAGAGGGTTAAGAATGGTAAAACTGCGCCCCCTGGGTTGTCATTCCTAAATTATGAATGACAGCTTGTGGAAAGTTTGCTAGACTACTGGTTGCATGGCAACTAGGCATCTCACGAGTTGCGGTAATTGGTTAGTACAATAAAGAACGGATTTGTTTTGGAATTATTTTGTGTTCCGTTTTTTCTTGGGCGGCCCTCAATCCAATATTGGGTACCTAAATTGGCCCTCACTCATCAAAACTTTGAGAACCCCTGATGTATAAGAAGAGTTCTACCGCAAAGTTATTCTCCGTGGGGACTTCCGGCAACAATCTTGATTCTGATTGGCCAGAAGACTCGAAAAAACATCAGCAAAGATATTTTATTGAGAAGATGATCACTATGGGACAGAAGTTTTCAAAACCGTTTATGATCTCCGGTACTTCCAGTCCAACGCCGACTGCATGCACAGCGTTAGAAAATCGGGCCTTCAAAATAAAAGTTTGACTTTTCCCCTCACACATCCGCGACCCACTCGAAACGGGAAAATCGCTTATTTAGTCCCAGCGAAGATAGCAAGAAGCTATCCCTTACCTGCTAGCATTTAACAGGTGCATGCAGCTCGTTAACTCTCGCCTTAAACCTGGACTGCTGCTGCATTCAAACGTTCTCCTTTCTTTACTGAGACAAAGTTTCCATTCGCACCATGGAGTCCTGTTTAATTTGCAGAAGACACTCTAAGTTCATCTGAAAGTTCGAGAAGAACAATAATGAGTGTGAAACTGAAGATGTTATCTCCACAAAGCACCGACACCTCGCCGCCTGCAGCTCGTTTAATGGTGAGTGCTTTTTTATAAACCGCTGGCATCACCATGGGCTTTTGTTCTTTTGCTGTGATTAAATGTGTACTTGCTCATGCATGCTTTCCTTTGCTTGTATTCATTACTGTCGCTTTCCTTGGTCCTGGATGGATCTGCGTGTTTATTGTCTGAGGTAGAATAAGTATTCAGGGTCTTTTAACAATACAAGTACATTAACATCAAAATACTGCGTAAGAAGTAAGAGTCCTACATTCTAAAACAATCTCTCAGAAACAACAAGTTCTTAAAGTATACAAAGTCAAAGTACTAATTCCGCAGGAAAAATGCCTCCATATGTGATATATTAACGTATTAGACAATATTAGAATGTTGCATCAAGTAGAATTTAACTGGTGTAGACTAACCTCAATGTATTCATGGTTAGGACTTTTAGAAGTTTGTGTAATAGATACATAGACATTTTTGTGTCTCAAACACTTATTCCCCTTGTTTCATGTTTAGAAATGCATTATGCAAAAAGTGTATCCCATGTTTGTAATGATACATCTTAATCTAAAAGGTGATTTAAGCCTTATAATAAATGTAGTGCAGTAAAATATATGATTACCCTTTTCAAATGTTTTGAAGCAGTGGTATAAAGTAATATTTTAGAGTTCATTTTGGTCTGCAGACCATTTTCATGCAAAAAAACCCTATACAACACACTACAGGAAAGGAAAGCATAATACGGCCCCTTATAACTGAAGCACAAGTACTTCAAAGGTGTACTTAAGTACAGTACTTGAGTAAATAGGCATAGTTGCCTTCCACCACTTGTTGTGTATTCATGAATGTGAGTTGTAGTTAGGTTCTGGATGCCCTTTTGGTCATTTCTATTTGTTTACCCCTCTGAGGCTATATATTCACAGTATTGCCATGCAGTTGTCTTATGTGTGTCCAACACGTGTACATCTGAGTGGAAATCAGATTTGTTCTGCACTGTATATAAAGATGTTGGGTTGTTGGCCTGGACACAGCCTGGAACAGCTTAAATGAAACCAGGCAGCAGTTGATCCAGTGCAAGCTGGTGATAACAAAGACAAATAGGAAGCCATACTGTTCAGTGGTCAGTGGGCGTGTGAGATCCTCCCTAGGAGAGAAATGGGGGCAGACAGAAATCCTTTCCATCAGCTGTGCACTCGAGTGATAACGCTGAAACTCACTTTCTCTGGGATGTCTTTGTGTATTATTGGATCATGCTGTTATATCAGTCTACAATCCTGACTACCTGATCTTCGTCCCCTGTGATTTGTGTAATATTCCCTTGAAAACACCATGATATAAAAACGATTAATTTTGCAGCTGGCTTTCTCTACTTTTCAAACAGAATGTTGATTTCTAGACAAAAGATTACAGAAAAAGAGTTCTAAATCAAAAGTTTCATTACAGCGTGTTTCAATACTGGCTGATAGCACATTGTGCCACAAGATTTTGAGATATTTATACATTTTTCAGTCAATTTGAGACAATACCATATATATGCTCGTTTGACCTAATGAGTTGGCTTTATATCAGCTCTGAAGAAGCAATTCAAATTCAATACTTGGCTCTGAAGAACAAAGGAACTTGGACGGATAAGGTGTATTTATTATAAAAAAAATAGTTGTATCTAAAGATGATGATATGTTGACGTTTCCTTTTTAATGAATGACAATTAGAATTTAAACCGCACATCATTTCAGACCACCAATGATGTTAGAGTACAATTCTAAATCACACAAGTTAAGAATATTGTTATAAAAGGAAGCCAATTAGTGCTGTGGAACCATGCAGTTTGCACGAAAACAAACAACAACAATCACAGCAACACAAACAAATCATTCATTCGCACAATATCCCTATAAAATGCACGATGCGTGTTAAATGTAGCAAAGCTTCTCTGGCAAAGAGAAGCAGCGGCCATACGTAAACCCATGCCAACATATTAACTGAAAGGCCCTTGATAGAACATTAGCATAACAATGCTACGAAATGCAGGCGAAAATCACAATTGCCGGAGTAAAATCAACCCGGGGCAGACATCATTTAAAAATAAACATTATAAGCTTCACAAAGGCTGTATTTATTCCGCTGTTGCTGAATTGCATTATAGTACTCTTGTACTTGTCAGCATGACCTGTATAGTATGATCGCCACATCAACTTAAACAAATAGGGTTGTTTTTCCACTGGGAAAAGAGTTGTTTATGGTCACAGATATTGATTACTCTGCAGCAATGTATGTATTTTTAAAGTTGAGGCTATGGCCTGAAGGCAAACACTAAGGCGAGCGCTTTGACAGGTCGAGGCTACGGTAATTACAGCCTCATCCCTTATCCAAAAACAAAAAGAGTCCAGCGTGCAGAGCAGAGGGTGATATAGGGGGAAATATGCTGAGGCCGCTATTCTGTTTTTTATTTGTGCCATGTTGAAAAGCTTTCATATTTTCAGGAGCTGAAACATTTATAATTGCGCTCATGCTTATCTTGGGAGCTTCAACATATTGAGCATCTGTCATCGTCCTGATTTGATGTGAAACACTGCATTCTAGGGCTTTCTGCCAAGACAAAACGTAGCCAGCAATGGTTGTTCAGTTGCTCTATTGCTTTTCCAACCCAGTTTAGATTCAACCACGCCCTTTTCCACATTGATGTAGCTCTGCACGACTGTGTCATGGATGAACAAAGAGAACGTCATTGTCCCTATCTAAGTAATATGACATATTTATGAATCCATTGGCAAATTAATATTAACCCTTAGATGCATAAGTGGGTCTTTTTTGACCCGGTGAGGTGGTTTTCTTGAAGTATCTTTGTAAATACATTTTTTTATCATTTCATATACCAGCTATTCCTCAAAAAACATGTTTTGGATATCATGCCATTCACATTTAAAATTTACATTTTAACAAATTGTAGTTTTTGTATTTCTACCCCAAGCTTCCATAAGTGGGTCAAAAATGACCCGCATGCATTTTCTATGGGATCCTCTGGGAACCTTTGATTCTTATCACCTGTGGCTGTCAGGAATACATTCACTGTGGACCACACAGACTACATCACAAGTGACACCTCTCAGGAAGATTATTTTACACAGCAAGATCTGATACCTGTCAGTATAATAATAATAATAATAATAAATTATATTTGTATAGGGCTTTTCAAGGACTCAAAATCGCTTTACAATATAAGGGAAGGTTAGGGTGGGGGGTATAGGACTATCAAACTTGATCAACCGGCATGGATTGATGGGGGGGGGGGGGGGGGGGGGGGGGGCGGCTATGAGTAGACAAGAGGAGAAGAGATGAGTTCTGAAAAGGGACAGGAATACTGTGAGGGTCTCAGAATAGCAGAGATCTTTGCATCAATATCTTCAAAACGTTTTTTTTCAAAATGTAAAAAGAATGTCAAAAAATTAAATTAAAATTGTGAACCAAAATATAATATATTATACAAGTGATTTTTCTTAACCAAAATGACAAAAATGGCATAATAACACATATTATTCTAATACGGGTCCTTTTTGACCCACTTATGGAAGAGTGTAGGGTCCAGTCACTCGGGCATCTAAGGGTTAAAAGATGAAATTACATTTACTCAGCTCTGCATATCTATGATCGTCAGTTACATTATAAAAGAGTTATTTTCATCAATTTACTTTGAAAAAGTTGCTCGATTAAGCGACTGGCTGTCAAATTCATATTTCACGGGAGGAAAAAACGTCAGGAAACACGTTTTCAGCTAATAAGCACTACACCTACATTTGACTAACTCATTGTGCGGTTAATCATTGATTTAATGAATTATCTATATATTATCTCTGCGCTCTAAAAGCATCGATAGACATTTGTGTAGTCTCAGTGGACTTTGTTTTACTTACTTGCAATCCTTACCGGTGATTTCCAAGGTCTTCTGGAGGACCCTGTTTGATGAGAAAGTCCCTGTCTGTGCAATCAGTGCAATTAGGAATGCGTTTTTTGGCTAATCATTTAGTCAAACTGTGAAGATGTCCTTCTACTGTGAAGGACGCTGGCATCTGTTATTATAGGACTGCATAGAACGATGCAGGCTGCTATGTGTCGCTGTCAGTAAAATTGCATATGGAACTTTGAACAAAATCAAGGTGACAGTGGTGAAATGTGAACATGTTTTCATCTACAATTTATTATTATTTATTTACATTTCTCTGAGATTTCGAGCGGCAATGTTGTCCACTGTTAAACTTTGACAGTAGGCTTTAAATAGATGAGCAATGTGTGATTATATAGTTAATGAAGTAGAATTAGTCATCCACACAATAGTCTAGTAAACAGGATTGCATTAAATGAGGGGTCAAAAGGTAAACACACTCTTTTGTATTTCTACATGATTGTTAAAACTCAAATCCACATCATTACTCTGACTGAACAAAAGGTGAGACGTTAGGAGATGTTGTGCTGTCGGTCTAGATCCAGCTGGGTTGAGTGAAACCTGGGGAGAACAGGCAGCTGATCCAGCGCAGGCTACTGATAACAAAGACAAATGGCAAGCCGTGGCACCAATGGAGTCACAGACTACCGTCCAATGATCAGTGGGCATTTGAGACACTCTCCGAGAGACACAGGGACTGACACAAATCCTTTCAATCAACCGTGCAATCAAGTGATAGCGATGAAATCACTCTCTCTGGGACGTTATCATTGTGGGGCCAGTTCATCCATCTTATGCTCATTCCAACGTCTGCTGGTGGTTTTGTGGGCGCACAAACGCGTGTGTGGCTCCGCTCCAAGCCTCTCAGGCAGGTTTTATGGCTTTCTGGGAAACAATGCAAGGCATGCCGAAAGAAAGCTCACTGTGGTTTAAAGTGGTTTAGACACAGCATGATCGCTCTGAAGCTCTAAGCCTGCAAAACACAACCTACATTTGAAATGTTCAAAATTCATTCATTTGTAATGAGCCACAGATACAATGAGGGTCATGGAGTCTTCAAGAAATGTTCTTTCAGACTATAATAATCTATAAAAAGGAAACTGAAATGTTATTAGATCAACAATTGATGATGCAATACATGCAAGATCGCGGTATAAATATACTGTATTAGCAAAAGCAATATGGCAAAGAAAATGCATCAACTCTTTAATGAAAACAGTTTTTTTTAAATGACTTATACGTGGCACCCTTGGATACAAATATTACAATTTGATCTGATACAATATAACGAAAATATTTTTAATTGATTTGAACTTTGTTATTAAATATACAGTTTAGTATAGAGTAGTTTGTTCCATGTTGAATCCATACAGGTGGGAAGCACACCTGTGTTTCAGGTCTGCGTTATAATACAAATATCTTATGCCTTGTTGTTGTAAATGCATTTGTAAAATAAGCTTTGGTATTTAGCACTGCATTCTGATTCCGTGCCAACAAGACAGCTGCACTTATAGCCAGTGTTGCTATGACCACAGCCTTGCTGGTGCACAGGTAGCGGAGTTTGGACGTTGGTGTTTGCTTGGCTTCATCAGAGTGTTTGTTCTGCACAGCGTCCTGCTCCTCCCGAGTCAGGCTCGTCGGGAAGAGCTCAGCCAGAACCTCCAGAGCTGCCCGTTGACCCGCCTGCACCGCCCCGCTCATGTAGCCGCACCACAGGGTGGCCGTCTCCGTGCCTGCCCAGTGGATCCTGGAGACCAATACAAGTGAGAGATTTACTAAACACATGGCTTTGTCTTGCTGTTTGAAAAGCCTTTGGTTGTATGCTTTTTTAGCACATTTATATAATATGTGAAGCCATTTACATTACCAGTTACCAGTGTTCACATATGAAGCTTTTTTTAGCAACTGTTTTTACCCTTTTCTGTCTGTCAAGATGCTCCGTGTTCCCAAAACTCTGATACAACAAGCTCACTAGAAAAAGCAGAAAAGCAACAATGCTTCTGTTCACATGTATTCTGCGCCATGTCATGACATTGAATTCAAGGGTGTCGTCTTTAGAAAGCTAATAAATCTCTGCCCATGGTAACAGCAGTTGTCGTCAGTCCACAGGGCTTTGTTCTTGGCAAGCAGCTGCAATTCTGAGTTTGATTGTGTAACAGACAGAAGAAAAAGGGATAGGAGTTGAAGCTTCGGAGGGAGAATATGGAAGTGGATGTTGCTGCTGCCAACTGCCAGCCCCCCCAGAAGGTTCAAGACAATGGCTGAAAAACTGAAGATGATGAATTAGTTACTTTTTACCAGTCACATTGTGAAAACACTACCATCTAAGGGCAGCTTAGCAGCATGCTATCTGCTTTATCTCAAAGACCCACTTCAATGGCCACAGAGGCAAGAGGTGAGAGATGTAGGGCCGATCTTCTGGCTCGTTTCTATGACCCATAACTTATGAACTTGTGAAGTGGAGCCGAGTCACAGCGCCACATGAATAATGCCTTTCAATTTGATCCTCCCTTGGGCGGCTACTCTACCTGTAACGGACAGAGAAGCAGAACAAAAGGCGAATATGAGAGATTCAAAGCTTCTGCGCCTCATCCGACCACCCTGCAGCCTCTGATGGATATGATCATATGTAATGGCATGGTCTAATGGAGCCGAGGGACACTTTGAACGTGTCATTTCATGTAAGAGAAAAGGGGTCGCTAACGGCCTCTAAAGAAAGAAAGGGGGTTAAAGTATTCTACCGTGCGTGCTGGCTCCCCTGTGAACCCTTGCGACTTCCAATTACTCATGACTGCTGTATTGAGTGTAATCACACAGTATGTGGTACATGTGTCCCGGGAGATCCATAATCCTCGCCTTACTATAGCAAGCTAAACGAACATGGCTACCTAAGCGTCAGGTTCACAGCAACTATTTCTATATTCCACTAAAGCTGCCTCTACATCATCTGTGGCTTGACCCTCTGTGCTTCACTTCAATGTTCCAATGATGTAAACTGGGACCCCGAAGCCACTGTCCTGTCAAAGCGCAACGACCGAGATAGATATGTTGTAAGAAGCGAAACAGGAAAGCAGGCAAGGTAACCATGGAAACAAAGCTAACTAGCTGTCTTCACAGCAAGGCTCTGCGCCTGCAGTGAGCAACAATCTAATCTTTTTTAATGTGAGGGAAGGCAAAGCTCCATGATGTTCCACTCACTTATCATCCGAGGGATAGTATACAGTATATCCAGGGAGCAGCTGAGGCTCAGAGCCATTGTCCAGTCTGTGTTTCGATCCCCAGCCTCCTCTGCCCACCTTTACTATCTATACTTGATGTCAGGGTGAACAGTGTATGAACGTGTGTCAATGAGTGAAGGCCGACTTGTGTAGACGCGCTTTGAATGGTTGCAAAGAACAGAAAAGCACTTTATAAATGCAGTCAATGTACCTGTGGATTACAGCTTGTGTACTCGCTAACCCATCACTCTTACTTCAAGGCTCCTCTGCTATACCAACCCCCCCCCACCCCTGACCATCCATCAGAGGAAGGGCTCTCCCTTAGCACCTTTAATCTGGCCAGCATCCTTGATGATTAATTGATGTTATCTGAACAGCAGAGTCCTCAGCAGCAAACAAGTTTCCCCGAGTACCGAGTTCACACACTTCTCTCATGCTGTAAGGCGGGATATGACAGCGGATTTCACAAAGGGACCCCTTACTATTCAGTAAGGGTCCTAACAAGAAATGGATGAGCGCTCAGAAGTGAAGAGTTGTGCCAAAGCTGCGATGACAAATGCTCAGAAGTATGTTGAGTGTACAGACCAGCCTGCGAAAGGATGCCACTTGAGACTTCATCAGCAGAATATCCCAGAAGATGAACCCAGACTGAAAGGACTTTTAGTAACATGTCCACAAGCTCTGAGTTTCCTTCCGATCCACTGAGGGTCTTAAGGGCCCGATTGATCTCTTCAAACTGAAACTTTAAAAAAAGTAGAGATTGTTAAAGATCTGTATTCAACACATGTATGGTGCCATACGTATACAGCAGCGAAGAGAGACCCAATATTTACTTAGATATAATGTATGAAAAGGGAAAGCAATGCATTTACCAAGTAAGGAAATCAAAACAACAGGCAGGAGGGATGCAGGGAGAAGTCAATCAACCCAAACATTACAGCAAGGTGGCAGGATAACGAGAGTGAGAGATTACCAGATTCAACAAGGCTGCTCTAGGAACTGCAATGCAATAGGATTTCCAAACAAGCAAACCGGAAATGTCAAAATGCTAACCCATTCCCAAGTGTTAGAACTCATTCCTGCACCATTCTTAAAAGTGAAACGGCTTTAGTTCTCTGTCAAAATAATGTTTGTTTTAATACGTTGCTTTGGCACATGAACATGTTGCTCTCCACGTTGGAGGATATCCAAAAACTGCACAAGTAAAGGATTAATCCCTTCTCTAAAACGGGCCAATAAAGATAAAATAATCCCTCTGAGTTCGTGGAATATCATTTTGACCTCTAGCTGTACGGTATACAAACTGTTCTGCTGTGTTCAATCTAATCTCATTTCCCAGTGGGCTGAGTCAGATACTAGAACAGCAGAAGAACACAATGCATGTTGTCACCTTACGCACAAATAAAGACTGTAGGAAGATGAAAGCGTTCATTCTTTTCTGTCGTA
This sequence comes from Harpagifer antarcticus, assembly GCA_902827135.1. Classification (NCBI taxonomy): domain Eukaryota; kingdom Metazoa; phylum Chordata; class Actinopteri; order Perciformes; family Harpagiferidae; genus Harpagifer; species Harpagifer antarcticus. The sequence continues at coordinate 3,605,839 of CADEHL010000394.1, forward strand.
AACCTTCTCAAGCATTTGATCACAGTGAGTGAAGCGTTGTCTGGAATAACCTGCCCTCTGATTGGCTGTACTGTATCTGGAAACACCATGTTTTGTGTACACTGCCTGACTGACTGGAATTGCAGTGCAACATCTGCAAACAAAGCCCAGTATACCTAATGGTTTCTTTATCCTTCCTAAAGAGGACTTAATGACACATAATGGGGCCGAGGGCTGCTCGATTATGGCAAAAATCATAATCACGATTATTTTTGTCAATAATTGAAATCACGATTATTAAATACGATTATTCATTGACTTTGAAAACATCCATTTATTGAACTTTAAAACAAATAGTAATTTGAACAGTATCTTTTTAACTGTTGATTACCCTGAACGTATAATTCAACTGAAAAACCAATACAAAAATAAATTAAATAAATGATACATTAAATAATAATAATATATAATACCAAAAAACAAGATCAACAAATATTTTGGAGCGCACTTCCACAAGCTACTAAACATATATAAATAAATTAGACTAAAATTAATTAGATCAAATATGTTCTAGTGCAGTGGTTCCCAACCTTTTTTGAGTACTGTACCCCCAAAGCATTTCAAGCCAACCTAAAGTACCCCCTACTACGCAATCAATCGTGGTGATCCCCAGGATATATTAATAGTGTGTGTGTGTGGTGTGTGTGTGTGTGTGTGTGTGTGTGTGTGTGTGTGTGTGGTGTGTGTGTGTGTGTGTGTGTGTGTGTGTGTGTGTGTGTGTGTGTGTGTGTGGTGTGTGTGTGTGTGTGTGTGTGTGTGTGTGTGTGTGTGTGTGTGTGTGTGTGTGTGTGTGTGTGTGTGTGTGTGTGTGTGTGTGTGTGTGTGTTGTGTGTGTGTGTGTGTGTGTGTGTGTGTGTGTTGTGTGTGTGTGTGTGTGTGTGTGTGTGTGTGTGTGTGTGTGTGTGTGTGTGTGTGTGTGTGTGTGTGTGTGTGTGTGTGTGTGTGTGTGTGTGTGTGTGTGTGTGTGGGTGTGTGTGTGGTGGCAGCACATATCAGCACATATCAGACCCGGGCCGGGGCCACATGACCGGGCCCTTTAAACCCAATAAAGCTTGACATTATATCGGGAGTCCGGGGTGGTAATCTGACGCTCGTGCGTAAAAAGTCGCTCAGTCAAGATTACAATTTAAAACAACGTTTGAAAGAAAAGTAACCAAAGAAAGGTGTAACATTTAATATTTCGTTTCTACAAAGGGTATTGAAACGAAATATATATCAAATAATAATATAATATGACATAAAGTCCAACAAACCACAAGGACAACGAAAACATAGCCTAATAATATGACTACATTTCTGACACACCATTCACCATGGATAGCCTCCAGCCACCATGAGATAACAGAGCAGTGTATAGTCAAATTGGCACGGCGGCCCACATTAAAATTGGCACAGTGGCCCATACCTGTGTGTGTGTGTGTGTGTGAAATGTGTGTGTGTGTAGCTAAGGTGAAACCTGGGAGTGGAAGAAGGAGAGAAGTGACGAGGAGAGATAGAGAAGGCTAGGATATTTTTGTCTGTGTGACCCAATGCGATAATTAATGTGACACTTAAATCATATTCTATCATAACTAATCATATACATTATAATAGCCATTGTTTAAAGACATAAAAAAATAAGTAAGGTAACTCACCAATTAATGTGACACTTGAGCCTGTTTCTCCCTCATCAGTTTTGTGAGTCTGGGGGAGATTGTTGCAACAGCTGTGACCAGGTTATTCTCCAAGTTGAGTCTGTTCCTGTGTTTAGTCTTGATGTGGGTCATGGCGGAGAATGTCACCTCACACAGGTATGTGGACCCAAAAGGCAACAGTTCATTCAGGGCATGTTTCCCCAATTCAGGATACTCCTTCTCCACACCACAACAGAACTGTGTCAGTGGTGTGCTTGAGTACCTCATCTTCAGGCTCCTATCTGAGGACACATCTATGAGGTCTTCTTGCAGTCTGGCGGGAATGCTGCTGTTAATGCACGTCACAAATGGATTACGCACCCAGTCCAGTGTGGATGACTTGTTGTCAATATCAGGGAAGTAGGAGTTGAACTCATTCTTGAGCTTGGACAAATGTGTGTGTACTATTTTCACAATTGGAGCTCTGTCACATTCACCAGTAGCAATGTATGCGTTCAGCTGCAGGAAACAACTTGTATCCGCTTGTTCACATTTGCTCTGCCAGAGCTTGATCTTCTCCATGAATCCACACACTTTATCATACAAGCTAAGAACATTTGTGTCTTTACCTTGAAGAGAGAGATTCAGCTGGTTGAGTTTGCTGAAAATATCAGAGAGGTATCCCAGCCGAGCTACCCAGTCAGCGTCGTCGAACATAGCCACAAGTGGGTGTGTGTGCTCCGACAGAAATGCCCTCACTTCATTGCGTAGCTCGAACAGCCGCTGTAACGTCTTCACTCGGGATAACCAGCGGACGTCAGTGTGAAGCAGGAGCTGTTTATGTTCTGACCCACCGTCTTCACAAAGTGACTGAAACAGTTTATGATTCAAAGGCCTGGACTGTATGAAGTTGATCACTTTTACGGCATCATTCAAAACATCATTTAACTCTGGACTCATTCTCTTGCTAGCTAATGCTTCTCGGTGAATCATGCAGTGCGTCCATGTAACGTCAGGGTTTACCTTTTTTATGTGGGCCATTAATCCATTTACTCTGCCGGTCATTGCCGCAGCGCCGTCTGTGCACACATGAGAGCAGGATTTCCAATCCAGCTTGTGTTGAGAGAAAAAATTGTCAATAACGTTAAAAACGTCCTGTCCGGTAGTTCTCCCCGTGAGTTTCTTGCAAAACAGAATGTGCTCGTTCATCTCCAAAGTGTCTTTGTAACGCACAAACGCAATCAGTTGTGCTTCCCCACTGACATCCGTTGATTCGTCCAACTGCAAAGCGAACGTACCAGACGCTTTACATTTTTCCACCACTTGGTCAATAATGTCAATTCCCATGTCGTCGATCCGATGGCACACAGTATTATTTGACAACGGCACTTTCTTCAGGACATCAGCTGCTTTCTTATCGAGCATAGTTTCTGCGAGAATTATAGCAGCAGGCAAGATTAGCTCTTCGGCTATGGTAAATGGCTTTTTCGATTTAGCAACGAGTAGCGACACGGCATACGATGCCTCCAATGCCTTGGTTGAGACCGATGTCGCTTTCTTTAGTTTTTCTTGGCTTCCCTTAAATTCAGCCAGCTTTTGGTGGAAAAACTCTGCAGGCTTACCCACACAGGCGGGATGTCTAGTACTAAGGTGCCGATGTAAATGGGATGGTTTCATGCTATTATTAGAAAGCACGTCGCCACAGATGAAACACATTGGCTGCGGTGGCTCTGTAGTTGTGACCGTAAACCCGGAGAGCACATAATGTTCACCAAACTGACGATTCTTCACCTTCTCTGTTTTCATTTTCTTGAGAACGGGTTCTCCTGATTCAGCAGTATCACCTGTGCTGTTGTTTCTGGATGAACCAGCACGACTCAGCCATTGATCCATAATGATTATGTTAACAGAAATTTTGATCTCAATAAACACCAGCGCATTCACTTGATAGGATGTTGATATTTTTGCTAGCTAGCAAGAAAACCAGCGCGCCACTACAATGATGATGATGATGTAACACCTGACAGTCCGGCAGGAAGCTGAATGCCGCACCAATAATAATATATCGCCAGCAAATTATTACTTAATTTGAATGCCCCCAATTTTGGTTACATTATTACAGATTATGCATTATTCATTATTTGGGTACAGTTTTCCTGGAAAAATTTTAATTAAAAAAAATCTAAAATCAATTAATTTTTTTATTTTTTTACTTTCAAAATCTTTTCACGTACCCCCTGGGGACCACCCACGCACCACTAGGGGTACGCGTACCCCCGGTTGGGAAACACTGTTCTAGTGCACTGTCACAACCTAGCAAAGCTAAATAAATTTTTTTTTCGATTATGTTGTTTTCGTAATTGTGGCAGGCCAAAATCGTAATTGCGATTACAATACGATGAATTGCACAGCCCCAATAGGGCCTCTTTAAAAGATGTTCTGATTCTGCTCAAATGTTCCTTTTGGTTGCCTTTACTGCACAGTCTTGTCAGTAGGAACCCATATGAGAAATGTTCTCCATTTGATGTACTTTCTAAAGTCCCATGATGCGTCTGTGTGGTAGTGTCTTAGTGTCATGATCAGGAGTAGATGTTTAACCAAATTAATTCACAGCCCCACACACTGCCTAATCTTTGTGTGTTTTGGAAAGCTTCGTTATTCCCTAGGATACGGGCGGTGGTACTGCAGTTCACATCTTCCTTATAATTGAAATAAATGAGTAATTTAGTTGTTGTTATTCCTCGTGGGATCTTGCATATCTTAACTCGTTGTTGGTACACTGTGTCAGAAGGTTCAGCAGGCGTGGGTTGTATTGAAAGATAAGAACACTTGTTCTTGTCTACTTGTCTGTTGGCTGCAGAAGCATCCCACCACTTGCTTCTTGTTTACTTTTTCTTCACTTTGTCGCCCTTGGAAAAGAAAATCAACGAGGCACTTTTTTTTTTTGATTTATGCCCTTGAATTAACAAATGTGTTTGGTTCAGCCTCTGTGCTGGCATTTCACAATCATATTGAACGTGTTGGCAGACAGGAGGAGGAGATGTGTGCGAAGCTTCTCTGTGTGGCCTGTGTTCATCACTTTGGACGCTTTGGATGCTGTTGCTTTGAGATTATACCTTGAGGCAAATGTGTTGTGAGAGTAACTCGCTCAGTGCTGCTCAAAAACTAGGGCTAGGCGATAATGCAATACAATCATTTATCTGTTATTGGAATAATATCCAAATAAAAGTGTAGATGTACACATTTGAATACAGAATGATGTCATCTACATTGGTGTTGAATGAAGCATGTACTACTCTTGTTTACAATTCCAAGTAAAATTGATGCAAAGTATTTTGAGGAAATACCCTTTTTGAATTCTTTCTACAAAACCAATCCTTGAAATATAAACTTCACTTTTTATCCTTATTTTCAGTTGAAGCTGATATGTAAATGTGGCATTGATGTTCTTAATAACATGATACATAATGCAGTCATCTTCATTTATCAGATTGTACGTGTGTTTACAAAAAGAGGCTCACCATGCAGGTATTTCCTATAGTCTATGTTTTAATTGAACTCTATATCGTGGTTTATATGTCAATGGGAGATATGACATAACCTCAGGAGAGTAGATTGTGGCAGTATCACCCAGCCATAGTTTTAACCTCATTGAACTTGGATCCATTTTGCTATTGACCTTACTTAATCCCTGACTTGACCAAGAACCTGAAATAACTTTTTTTGGCCACCAGGGGACAGCAGGAAAAAGTTGAAATAAAAAAACTGAAATAATCTCCTTTTTTTTTATAATTTATTGACCAACTTGTTATGAAACCATTGCTTATTCAGCATTATAGACCCCATTTGTACATGCAGATCAAATATTAACTCACTTTGTCTACATTTTTTGCTTTTACCATCTCCCGGAGGACATATCTGGCTCGAGAGCTGCTTTATGCTCCACTTTGTTCACCAGCTAGTCACTAATTGTGTCTCTCTGCTGTTGAGTACGGTGGTTTTTATAGCTGTGCAGAAAACAGCTGAATGCTATGTCTGGAAACTATGAGAGCTGTGAGCTTGCAAAGAGGATAACAGTAATGTTGCTTTATAGCGAGCTAAACACTGAAGTGAAACTCCATTCTAAAGGTCCATAAAGCCAAATGGAGCAGCAGATTTAGTATAGACCTGATACATTAATATAGACACACATTAAAGCTGCCTTTTAAACAGGGAGAAATAATCGACTCCAAAGAGGTTATTGGTTGTTTACACCATATGTTAATCATAAGTAAACAAAAGTTAATATTTATACCATAAATGATGTAAACAGTGCAGCTCAGAAACCTAAGAAGAACCTTATCGACTTTAAACATGCCATTTATAGATGAACCATAAAGACCATGGTTTTAGTATAAAGACTTGAGTGCTGTGACCTTTTGTTTGTTAGATGTGTTGGTGTTGATCAACTCACGCTGAGCTTTGTTGGTTTACAATCCTTTTGATTCACGCAATGGGGAAGTAACCATCAGTCATTGCCCTTTTTAAAGAAGCAGACGCCCTGGTTTAGAGAATGATTTGAACATATTGCAAATCTACGGTTTTAATAACAAGGGGCTCACTGAGGAATCATTCGGGTGTTTCAGGATGAGGAGCAGAGCTGCTGCTGCCCTTTAAAAGAGAGCAGAGAAAGACTAATCCTGAAATAGCTGGATGGATGCAAACCTGACCGTGTTGACACAGAGATCAACAACCCTAAGCCCCTCCGAGATCCCCAGTTATAATTATCAGAGTAAGGTGTGTAATGGAACAACGTGTTTATAACATTCAACATGTATTCTGTAGCAGTCTGTGTATCATGGGTTGAATGAGCTAATCCTTGAGCAGCCAAACATATTGTATTGTAGTTCTTTATTACAGCATCCTTAAAAATAAAACTCTTGCAATTGTGAACAACATTTTGTAACTAAGTAAAGCATGAACCCACTCGGGTCAATATATTCGTGGCAGCTTTTCTTTCATTCTCATCTCCCCTCTCTCTACTAACCACAGCTACAATCCAGTTGGGAGCTCCTCTTTGTAAAGGTCTCACATACTGAGCACTCTGGCTTCCACCTCGGAGAATTACTCTAATTATATTTAACGACAGTGGGTCAGCATTGAGATTCATACCCCATCATTCACCGGACTCTCCCTTGCTGTAAAATACAACTCGTTGAAACACCAGCAGCATTTTAGCTTAACCAAAGACCGGCTTGCCTTCATTTCACGCGCTGGAATCGTGTCAAGGTCACAACGTGTCCTTGAGGATCCATTTTCCATATGGGGTAGGAGCGTGAGCCGCAGCCTAATGCTGCTGTTTGAGTAACGTTATGTAATGAGCTTCCTCTGCTCCCCCGTGGACTTAATGTCATTACTGAAATACATTACCTGGACCCCCCCCACCCCACCTCTCTCCTCCCCTCAGCTGTGTGCTTCTCAGAACAGCCCATTAGAAATTGATTAATGGACACTTTTCTATGAGGACACCACTGCTGACCACCTCGTGCTACTTCTTTAAATATTAAAGTGTACAGTGAAGGCATGATCACTCCCATGACTGCATGGTCTAAGACAGGGGTGTCCAAACTATGGCCCGGGGGCCAAATGTGGCCCGTGGACCATTTTGAATCAGCCCTCAGTAAATTCAAAAAGTATAATTGAATATGGCCCACAAATAAAACTTGTGCTTATCTTATATTGAACTTCTTAAATGTAAATGTAAACATATATTACACAGTAGTATTCATGTGTTAATAAGAACACTTTTCACATAAATGCAGTCAATTCAAGTTGGAAACCTTTTCTGACACATCTTAGTTGATAAGAAAAAAGCCCAATGACTTATTTACATAACAAGCTTGAAATACACCCTTCCTCTTTCTCCTTATTATAATCAATCTGAGCTTCTGTTGTAAGGGATGAGCTGCCAACACTCACAAGCATCATTGACCTACATTTGATTGATTTTGCTAACTTATAACTGAATTTATGAGGCAATATACCTCTAGTGAGGGGCCCAGCCCTTCGTATATTTTTCTGTATGTGGCTCTCGGTGAAAAAAGTTTGGACACCCCTGGTCTAAGGCATTCGGTGGTAGTAAAGTAATACCTGGTTGCAGTGTTGTAAACACATTTAATCTAGTACAAATGTGAGATACTTTTAATTTTGTGTTTCCATTGTATGATAATTCATAATTCTAATCCTCTACAATCTTGAAGAAAGTATTGTGCTTTTTACTTCATAGGTTACTAGCTACTTACAGATTAATTGTATTGATGACAAAATATAAAGCAACTAATGAATTATTATATATATATATATTGTAGATTATTTTACTTTATTTTACAAAAATAAATGTAATTCATTAAAGTTAGCTCCACCTTTACCAGCTGCAACATTAAAATAATGTCCACTATAATGGATCAATAATTATATGATATAACAGAATAAGTATACATTATAACAACATTTGCCATTCTGCATAATGAGAACCTTTAGTTTTGGTACTTTAATATATCTTTGGGGCGGTGTAGGGACTTGGCTGGGGAACCGAAGGGTCTCCAGTTTGAGGCCAAATCGGACCAAAAGTACAGAGTTGGACTGGTATTCAGAGTGGTGCCAGTTCACCACCTGTGCACTGCTGAGGTGTCCTTGAGCAAGGCACCAACCCCCAAACTGCTCCCCAGCACCAGAATACTAGCCCTTTGTATTGGTCATTTTGTGCATGTGTGTGCAGCTGGGCCTACAGTGGGGCAAAAAAGTATGTAGTCAGCCACCAATTGTGCAAGTTCTCCCACTTAAAAAGATGAGAGAGGCCTGTAATTTTCATCCTAGGTATACCTCAACTATGAGAGACAAAATGAGAAAAAAAAAACGCCCATATTTGCCTATAAGTAGTCAAAAAAACGCCCATTCATTCATTTTGACTGACTTTATGAAGAAGATCGCAGGAAATGACGACAGAACAGCTAAAAAAGACATCTCACACCGTGTCAGATTTTGGTTATTTTGGGGAGGTCGAGATAAATCATATTGTTTGGTGCATGCAGTTTAAACCAGAGTAGCAGCATGGAGGTCGGATCGTCACCAAAATAAATAAATAAGTGGTCCGAAAAAGGTTAATGACAAAAAAAATACACATAGCCTTCCTCAGACAGTGTGTTTATACCGGGGACAGGAAACCCCCCTTGATGAGAAACTCTAAGAAATGATCGGGGAATCCCTCCGGAGTGGAGTCATGACGACAGGATCTGAATTATATTTTCGTATTTGGTGGTTTGTGTCCCAGCTGTCGATCAGCTGTGCACAGCGTCTCCACTGCAGCCTGTGCGTCTCAACCCCCCCCCCCCCCTCCCCGCAGCAACTCTATATCCACCAGTTAGAGGAAATACAACTAATGTGTTGTGTTATATTAGCTGAACAATTTACCACATATGGTGTTCTTAGTTTACATACCTCCTGTGTTTTATGAGCGACTTATCAAGTCTTAGCAAACGGCATAAAACATGTTTAAACATGGTAGTATATAAAACCATGCTCGTACAACCTATAGAAATGCAAAACCGCATCATTTATGAGAAAACATTTCATAACATTAACACAACATATTCGAGGTGGTTTTAAATAACATATCCGTATTTATTTATTTCTCCAAGTTATGTGTTTGTGTGCACTGAGGAGTCTCAAACAGGCGTTTGTTTAATAATTGTAAGATTAGCTTTAATCAATGTTTGAAAATGAATTCTTTATATATAATAAATGAAGGGTAACATTTTATTTATGGTATTATTTCCACATATTTCTCTCCATTCTTCCTTCTGCCAACGGTGTCGCAGTTTCTCGTCTCTCCCGTTTTTGTGCTTAGTGCGTACGCATGGGTTAGAGTTTGCGTGGAGGACCGCATATTAGTATTTTATAAATCGCAAACATTGCGTAGAAACTGGCGTACGCCATTTTTTTGAGCGTATATATCCCTTTATAAATGAGGCCCCAGGACCTTGAAATGCTTCTTACGAAGCCACTCCTTCATTGCCCGGGCGGTGTGTTTGGGATCATTGTCATGCTGAAAGACCCAGCCACGTTTATCTTCAATGCCCTTGCTGATGGAAGGAGGTTGTCACTCAAAATCTCACGATACATGGCCCCATTCATTCTTTCCTTTACACGGATCAGTCGTCCTGGTCCCTTTGCAGAAAAACAGCCCCAAAGCATGATGTTTCCACCCCCATGTTTCACAGTAGGTATGGTGTTCTTTGGATGCAACTCAGCATTCTTTCTCCTCCAAACACGTCTAGTTGAGTTTTTACCAAAAAGTACTATTTTGGTTTCATCTGACTATATGACATTCTCCCAATCCTCTTCTGGATCATCTAAATGCTCTCTAGCTCTCTGGACATGTACTGGCTTAAGCAGGGGGACACGTCTGGCACTGCAGGATTTGAGTCCCTGGCGGCGTAGTGTGTTACTGATGGTAGCCTTTGTTACTTTGGTCCCAGCTCTCTGCAGGTCATTGACTAGGTCCCCCCGTGTGGTTCTGGGATTTTTGCTCACCGTTCTTGTGATCATTTTGACCCCACGGGGTGAGATCTTGCGTGGAGCCCCAGATCGAGGGAGATTATCAGTGGTCTTGTATGTCTTCCATTTTCTAATAATTGCTCCCACAGTTGATTTCTTCACACCAAGCTGCTTACCTATTGCAGATGCAGTCTTCCCAGCCTGGTGCAGGTCTACAATTTTGTTTCTGGTGTCCTTTGACAGCTCTTTGGTCTTGGCCATAGTGGAGTTTGGAGTGTGACTGTTTGAGGTTTTGGACAGGTGTCTTTTATACTGATAACGAGTTCAAACAGTTGCCATTAATACAGTTAACAAGTGGAGGACAGAGGAGGCTCTTAAAGAAGAAGTTACAGGTCTGTGAGAGCCAGAAATCTTGTTTGTTTGTAGGTGACCAAATACTTATTTTACCGAGGAATTTACCAATTAATTCATTAAAAATCCTACAATGTGATTTCCTGGATTCTTTCCCCCCATTCTGTCTCTCATAGTTGAAGTGTACCTAGGATGAACATTACAGGCCTCTCTCATCTTTTTAAGTGGGAGAACTTGCACAATTGGTGGCTCACTAAATACTTTTTTGCCCCTCTGTATGTGTGTAATTGCAAAATAAGTCAAAAACAGAATTTCTCCTCTGGGATCTTAAGCTTATACATAGTTCTTATATAATATTAAAGTATTGATGCTAATACTTTTGTATTTTACTCATACATAAAAAAAAAAGAATGCAGTTTTACTTACAATATTGTGGTATTCGTACTTTTACCTTTTTAAATGATCTGATTACCTTTTTCTAAGGTATGAAAATAGCTTGAGTATGCAGCAACCACAGTAATTACCTCATTATGTCATGTAGTTTACAATTACTGACCTATACAAATGTAGCTCTTCAAAAGATCGGCCTGCTGGTTTACTCCACTACTTAACCACTCTTACTCACACCATTGAGAGCCTGGAGGAAAGGTGACTCGTGGAGGAAAGGTGTGATGTTGTATGTCATCAGGGGGTGATTACCTGCCACAGGGCTTCCTCAGGCTGGGGTGGTAATATGTTAGCAGCCCTGGCGCCATTACATTAACAGGGCAGCCACCGCTGTAGTCCTCCTTAGCCCAGTCCTGTACCGCAGAAAAGTTCAATGACGTTAACATTGTACCATTTTTACATTACATTACATGTCACTCGTTAGACGCTTTTATCCAAAGCGACTTACATACTCAATGCTGTGGGCAATCCCCACAGGAGCAATTTGGGGTGAAGAGTCTTGCCCAGGGACACAACGACATGCTGACTGCAGTGGGGTTTGAACCGGTGACCCCCTGACCCGAACACCAACGCACTGCACCACACGCCTCCCCATTTCACAACACGGCACAAAGGCAGAGCTTGTTGAAACACACTGTTCAATCTAGTTTGTTATTAGAAGACAGCTCATGAAAACACACCATATTCCAGGGCCTCTGTTAGACACGACTGACATCTGTCCCCCTCCAAACGCCTGGTGATTCGTTATCTTTAGTAAGATGTCAGTACAATTATATAGTGTGTAAAATAGCCATTATTGTATTTCATCCACGGCTTATTTGAATACTTCTGATTTATCATTTTGGACATTTCAGAGGTTGTAAATTCTCATTATCAAACCGATACATTTTATCAGATTTACCAACATGGAAATCAACAGAATACCGTTTAGTTTCTCGTCATTTATTTTGTTTTATTTTCACTCTACCTACCAGATTCCTTTATTTTTTTGGTGTCTCTCTCACAGACACACTAGTAAAACATATATTGCAATACATGTACTCTACTGTAAGTTGAATACGTTTTATTTGTCTATGTACATGACTAAGGAGAAGTCATATGCAGTCATATCAACGGACAGAACATAGAGATGCACACGAGTGGAATGAAGCATTTTACCTGCCGGACAAGTTGGTAGGCGAATATATGTTTAACCCAGAGGGGCGGCTGTCACTGCAATGACAAGTGGGTACACCTTAAAGGTCAGACGATGGTAAAGTGACTCTGTGGACCTTAACATGGTTATGAAACTGTAATAATGACGCCTCTGTATGACCTACATAAGGAATGTAGACATCAGTGAGGAAAGTGGCTATTTCTGAATTTGCTTATTTGGTTGAATACGCCAAAAACTCCTTCGGCTCAGATTCCAACCTGCTGCTTGGATTGAACCCGAATTCATTATTACTGTACTAGTTGGAGAAATCAATTGGCATCAGTGCAGCTTATTCATGTAAGGCAGTTTATTTATACAGCACCTTTCAACACAGGGCATTGAAGGCAAAGTGCTTTACAAAAATGAAAGACATTAAGAGCATTAAGAAACATATTATAAAATGGCATTTAAAAAGACTAATTTGAAAGCAAAACTATTCCTCTTTTATATAAATGCACATTAGTTAAGTGTACCCTGTCTTTCTAGCCAATATAATGTATGCTCAAGTAATGTCTGAGAACATTGCATGCCCCAAAGTACCAAAGCAAATGCATCCCGTCTACCTTTACAGTCTCACACGGTTTAGTTGGCGGCACAACACACACCGGCTGCATCATGTAGCATTGAATATAACGTGTAACTACTGTAGTACTGTAGTACACACCGTGTTGTTCTGAGCAACCCAGAGCTCCTCATATGGAAATAACTACAGCATGATACACAACATTAATTAAAATGATGTTTGTGACTTCTCAGATATGTACTTAATTATAAATAGTTGAACGTGTACAAACCTCATTAGTATGAAATATTAAGACACTCACTTTGAATAACGTTAAATCAGGCCACTTGTGTCCCTCAACACTATACTGTCATTTCTACCGGGGTGTTTTTCTCTTCGCAAAGCTCTGAGTGGTTCGTATTGCCTTCTTCAAATGAAGGTTCCTGTTGAATCTCTACCAAGTGGAATCGTGTTGTGTCCCTTAATATCCATGCCTAATTTCCTCAGGGCAATTTGCCTTTCAGCGATGAAGTGTCCTGGGACTGAAATCATATGTCTGCATGACTAATGTGCTGTTTCACAGTCTACCAATGTGTGCTCGGGATCATTTAATGGGCCAAAGTAGCACTTCTGTATTCAGTGTGTGTGGCGCAACATGAATATATATGTTCTTTTCACACAACTTCTGCTTCTCTATCGCAGATTTGACACGCCAACTTTTTAGTCATTTGGTATTCGATTTGTTTTATTATTTGGCATACACGGTTTAATGAGCCTCCACTTTTTGGTTGCTGTGCTACTAGCAGGAAAGTAGATCTATTGTTTGTTTCCCACACTGTGCTCCTTATGGGATGCTGCACCAAAGTCACCTTTTTGTTGTTTGTCTCTAAGGCTTTTCCTTCACAACCGTCGTAGGACATAAATTGCCTTCTGTTGTGTCCCTGAGCAATTCCCAAATATATGATTTTTGAACCCATGCTACCTTACTATCAAAACGATTTAGGATGGCAACGTCATTTATAATCTGGTGTACCCAGTTGTGGTAATAACCATTTTTGACATTTCAATGGAGCCTTTGTTGTGTATGGATCTTGTTTAAAACCTTGGTGTGCCACATGTAGATGTAGATGAATTAAAGCTTTGCATTGCGGCATTTAAAAATGAGAAGCAATAGTTTTGTGATTAACTCAGGTCTGTGCTAGGGAGGCTACCAATATCTCGGCATTAAGACTATGCCAACTTTTGGTGATGGTACTTTACATTATAGTACATTATAATGCATTAAATCTCCATCTGGTAATAATTAGTACTTGGCAAAGATAAATAACGTTGAATGTAAAGTGAATTATTTTATGTTTTGGATTAGAATTGAATAAATACAGTTGTTTGAAGGGTTAATTTTATACTGCAATATAATATGGATATTATAAAGGAATTATGACCCTATGAATTATTCAACTTCCTAATGCTGGCTCTCAGTAGCTTTCAATACATCATTAAAGTTGGGTTTATTTTTGTTTTTGGTTCGCTACGTATACATAACACTACACTTAAGGTCTATAAATACTCGGACAGGTTTTCAATCTTTTGCTACACAAAACAGCTTTCCCATTTTAAGAATGCAGAAAGTCGTGAATTACAATTCTGCCTCAAACTTAAATAGCATTATTGTTTTTTTATGTTGGACATCTCTCACTGAACTACTTCCTTTCTCTTCATCGTGGAAGAAAGATGCGGCTTCTGTATTTGACAAGACTGGAAAGCACCTAATATATTGCAAAATGAATGTTGCTTGTAAAACATAATTCTTGGCGGGACACTTAAGGAAATACAGTTGTTTTCATAACAATATAAAATGAAGGATTTATTTTTACAACAATATAAAATGGATATGAGGGAGGGAATTATGACCCTCTGAATGATTTAACTGGCTCTAAGCTGCTTCTAATACAGAATAACATTTCTCATTTACTTTTTTTTTTTTTCCCAACTTATTTGCCAAGTATAGATAAAACTACACTAATGATCTATAAATACTCTGACATATAAACAAACAAAATAGCCAAAATGTCCCTCCCATCTGGAATGCAGGAAATAAATGACAATTACGTAATCTGTCACTTACTTTCTCTTCGTAGTGAATGAAAGAGCTGGCCTCAGGTCCCAGGTATTTGACCAGGCTGGAAAGTACGGCTTCTCTCCTCTCGCGACTCTGCAGACAGAAGGACACGCACGTGCATGTACACATCACTGTAACAGCAGGCTGCGAAAAATATGAATGCATGTATAAAGTATTCCAGCTGGACAAAGCACGCAGCAGGCCATTTGAATAACTCAGGCGCAGTCAGCACATGCTCCTGGTCGGATTAGTTCACATTGTGAGTTATGTACACAGCAGCTGAGAGTCCTGAGGATCAAATGGACGGATCACCATGAAACATGCTGACAGATGTTGCAAAACTGTCTCACATTCCTCATCTGCATGTCACTTTACCTTTGCTCTCAGCATACCCTTGAACAATAATTCATAGCTCAAACTCTCTTAATGCACTCTCTGCAGAAGAACAGACGGTGAAGTCAAGCATGGAGCCAAATTGCTTCCAATTAGAAATGTATAAATAAAGAACTAAATGTTATTTTGCTTCAGCACTCTTTTGCCATCTGCAACTCCTTAGAAATTACTTTTGAGAAGAGGCTGCACCTGTGCAAATCAAAACGTCAGCCCTAACCATAAGACACTCCTATGAAAGCCAAATAAGGGAAACAAATCATAAATACAATGAAATACAGCTAGATCTCCCTAAAAAGCTAAATCCTTGTATGACTGACACACTGATGTCCATTTGGCTCACACAAATGGACACTATAAACCTTTATTTAGCAGTGACGCAACAAGCAGAGGTTAATTATGTAGCACTCTGTGCAGTGTGGAACAGCAGGGCGATGACTACCCTTGAGCGATGTAGCATGTCAGGCTAATGACTGATACCAAAACAACAATAACTGAGATATATCTTTCCGGGTAAGAGGAAAGTACTGAAGCCACGTTAAAATGTCAACACTGAAAGAAAGGAAGGAACATGGGAGGATGTGGGCCAATTGTGCAAAAAGTGTTTTATTTACTGAATTAGAAGCAGATTATGTGAAATGTGACCTTTTATGAGTTGCATCAATATGTTTGAGTTTTATATTTACTAGGGATGTAACGATATATCGTGGTATCGCGATAAATAAACGTCTCAACACCGCCGTGAGACTGAGAAAATCTACCGCAATTTTTCTTTTTTTTAACTTTTATTTAACCAGGCGGTCCCATTGAGATCATCGATCTCTTTTTCAAGGGAGACATGTCCAACATGGCAGCAAGCAAGGGGGGGGCGGTGTTATGCCGTGCGCACCGAGATATGCATTCACCTCGGGGGAACATGCATGTTAAAGGTTAACCAGGCTTAGCCTTTAACATGCATGAACAAAGATTTAAGCTCTATTTGATGGTAGAGATCGAGATGCAAAAATAAGTAGATCTTTGTGTTCAAATATAAATTTAGAGTTAATTTAAATGTGAACACATAGATGTACCATACAATGTATGTTTAATGAATCTAGCAGACATTAGATAGTTACGTTTTGAAAACCATAATTTTCACCAAAGATTAAGAAAAACATGCATTTTAATTGTTTGATTTACAGAGGGCCCAAATATAAGTGAGTCATGTAAACAATTACACAATGTCATTGGAGATTGATGATTAGCATTAATATATGATAATTAAAAGCTATAGGGGATCGATTTCCTTTCATTCTAATGTTGGACGAGCACTACATCTGTGACTTTTCTTGGCTTGTCAGTGTTTTTATATTTTAATGCAGCTTCTACAATTAGCCTGACTTGTAACATTACAGCAGTTTGGTTTGACGATTGAAGTTAACCTCATTAGCATCACAATCGAGTCCCATTGATTCAGAATGACTTTATTAGTCCCACAGTGGGGCCATTTACAACGTTACAGTAGGTAAAAGAAGGCTTGCAATAATCATTTTTCAAAAGCAGACATTAGTAATAACACAACCATGGCTAAAAGAGATTTGTAGTAGCAATTCAACTTAGTGACATAATGGCAATTACGCTCTCCTTTCTCTCCGTGGATCACTTTTCTTTCACTTTCCTTTTTTCTGAGTAAAAGAAAACCCAATTGTGGATCCTTTTTGTTGTTGAACGTGAAATACACGGCACAGCAGCTTTAGATATGAAGAAACGATATTCCTCCCCTTAGAGGCGATCCTTAGTTTTCTCCTGAAAGTGAGCAGCGTCTTCATCGTGTGTGACATAGCGCTTATCTAATCTGTAACTCTATTGGATAACCCATTATCCTAGCCTTCCTGCCTTTCATTTTGTGCGACCAGTTTCTATCCTTTATCGACGTAAATATAAGAACACCAATAACCGAAAAAAACTATATCCTAATTTCTGTGGGATGGATTAACATGACATTTATAATGAATCACAATGGGAATTCAAACCAATGGCACAGCTGTGATTAGAAATGTTGTTTACATTATAGATAAGTACTAATGAGTGTATCTGCTTGCCACATTGATAAGACATTACCTCCTTGGAGCTCCATTGTGAAGCCTGCTGGCCGGCAATGAAGCCCACCAAGGCGGCATTACCGCTGGGGCTGGTGGCGTCAAAAGTGACACAGAATGGACACTCGGTGGAGGATCCTGCCACTATTTCCCCTGAGAAGCCTTTCTCCCTCCAAAAAGCCTTTAAAGAAAAAGAGGAAGTTCACACTGTGACGGAGCGGATCACATGAGTGACTGACTCCGCCACTGACAGCCGACACACACACACACACACACCAAACATTTCGGAGAAAAGACAGAGGCGCATCACTTACGTGTTTTAAATTCCTGATATGAACCATGCAATTTCTTATTTATTTTACGTTTGTTAATTATGGGGAATGATTATGTTAAGAGGTGGTTAACCTGTTTATGTTTGGGTCGGATTTTTATGTTGAAATGTGGTTTGGAGTTTAATTGTTGTCACTTATTGACGGTAAGCCTGGTGGGAGGGGCTATGGGTTAATAAGGGACGGGGTTGGCCCTGGAAGGGGAACTCGGGGAATGTTGCAGAGAAGGCAATAGCTGGGACGTGTTCAAGAGATCGTTGCAGAGAAGGCAACAGCTGGGAGGTGTTCAAGAGATCGTTGCAGAGAAGGCAACAGCTGGGAGGTGTTCAAGAGATCGTTGCAGAGAAGGCAACAGCTGGGACGTGTTCAAGAGATCGTTGCAGAGAAGGCAACAGCTGGGAGGTTGTTCAAGAGATCGTTGCAGAGAAGGCAACAGCTGGGACGTGTTCAAGAGATCGTTGCAGAGAAGGCAACAGCTGGGACGTGTTCAAGAGATCGTTGCAGAGAAGGCAACAGCTGGGACGTGTTCAAGAGATCGTTGCAGAGAAAGCAACAACTGGGACGTGTTCAAGAGATCGTTGCAGAGAAGGCAACAGCTGGGACGTGTTCAAGAGATCGTTGCAGAGAAGGCAACAGCTGGGACGTGTTCAAGAGATCGTTTGCAGAGAAGGCAACAGCTGGGACGTGTTCAAGAGATCGTTGCAGAGAAGGCAACAGCTGGGAGGTGTTCAAGAGATCGTTGCAGAGAAGGCAACAGCTGGGACGTGTTCAAGAGATCGTTGCAGAGAAGGCAACAGCTGGGAGGTGTTCAAGAGATCGTTGCAGAGAAGGCAACAGCTGGGACGTGTTCAAGAGATCGTTGCAGAGAAGGCAACAGCTGGGATGTGTTCAAGAGATCGTTGCAGAGAAGGCAACAGCTGGGACGTGTTCAAGAGATCGTTGCAGAGAAGGCAACAGCTGGGACGTGTTCAAGAGATCGTTGCAGAGAAGGCAACAGCTGGGACGTGTTCAAGAGATCGTTGCAGAGAAGGCAAACAGCTGGGACGTGTTCAAGAGATCGTTGCAGAGAAGGCAACAGCTGGGACGTGTTCAAGAGATCGTTGCAGAGAAAGCAACAACTGGGACGTGTTCAAGAGATCGTTGCAGAGAAGGCAACAGCTGGGACGTGTTCAAGAGATCGTTGCAGAGAAGGCAACAGCTGGGACGTGTTCAAGAGATCGTTGCAGAGAAGGCAACAGCTGGGACGTGTTCAAGAGATCGTTGCAGAGAAGGCAACAGCTGGGAGGTGTTCAAGAGATCGTTGCAGAGAAGGCAACAGCTGAACACGTTTACTCTCCGGGAGTGATGGACGGTCTGATTTGGACGTTTTTTTTGTTTGTGTAAGTTGTGGTGGTTCGCTATTTATTTTTTTTGCTGCTAAAAATAAAGTTTTGGAGCTTAACCCAACCGACTAGGCCAGTGTTTTTGAACGGACAAATAGAGCCCCACCCCACCATCAACCTTTATCAATAGCAGCAGCACATAACCCAATCCGAAAAAATACTTGCACATAAGTAGCTACATGTGTTCCATGTATTTCAGTGCTGACATTTGCATGGAGTGATTGAACAGCTGTATAGAAAGCTAAATGGAGCCACTCAAGTACCACATTCAACAGCTTTCACAACTGGACCCATTACCTATACCTGAAAAACACATTTCACCCAATTGATATGCCCGCTATGACATGGGCAAAGCTGCCTGAATACTGTACATTGTACAGTATTCAAAATACTCTTGACATAGTCCTTTATTATACATACACATGTGAGTGCAAAGCTTTCTGCCAGCTAACCAATCAGAGCAGACTGGGCTCTGGTTTCAGACCGAGAGTGAAAAGAGGTGCTGCAGCTATATGAGAAAAATAAAGACCTTTTTGAATATCAAAGCATAAACACATACAATTATGAGCCTAAAAATTGCTTTGTCCATTACACAATTCACTTTTCGGTGTTACATTTTATTACCCGGCTCAGTTCTGTCTATAGTAGATGGGTCCATTCACCATTATAACTGAATATAAACCCCCAATGCTTGAGTGTGAAGGAGCATCCTCCAAACTGAATGATGTGCAGTCAGTGCAACAGAGGCAGTATTGAACGCTGTGCACCGTGTTGAAGAAAAAAGAAACAAAATCACAGCATCAGATTGTTCTGTGTGAGGCAAGGATGCCATTTACAAAATAAACTGTGTACTATTCATCTAAGCTACCGTATACAAAACAAAGTATAAAAGCAGAAGTATGTATATTCTCGTATGAGTTGTTTATGAAAGGCAACACTCATGTATGCTAAGTGGTTTGTATGTTGTTGGCATAGTTTATAAGAACACATTTAATGTGTGCAGAATTTCAAACGTCATTCTACTGTACTTCCTAGGTTGGCACAATACCTATGCATTTATAATGTATAGCACATGTCTGCCTCATTATTAAGTATTTAGCTCTCTTGCACACGGTTTGTAACCTGCTGGCAACCTTTCTGCCTACCGTAACATGTGACCGTAAAGAATGTTAAAGTAAGGCAGGGACACTTCCACATTTATTATTCATACAAGCATTCTTTACGTGCTTGGCTGTTACAATACAAAGAGAATTACAATGACAACCTTTGTTTCCCTCCTCCTAACCCGTGTGGTTCTCTTGAGTTCATTGTGAGTATGGAACCTCTGATTGTGTCAGGGTTTGAGTTTGTGTGTGTCTAGTTTTGGAGTTATTTTGCTGTTCTGTCCTCCCTGCCGTTAGTGTCCCTGGTGTGTCTAGTTGTCTGATTGTGTTCACCTGTTGCCCTTGTGTTTCTCCTTCCCTGCCCAGCTGTTTCTCGTCTCGTGATTACCCCTCCCTGTTTTGTTGTAGCCTTTATTTAACCAGGTGAAAGCCCCTTGAGATCAAAATATCTATTTTTAAGGGTGACCTGCAGGACATTTAGTCTCTTCCTGTGTTCAGTGTTGGTTAATTATGTGTCGTTCATGTCTCCCTTCATGTTGGTCACAGTCCCTTTTTGTTTGGATGCTACCTCGTGTCTCGTACCTGTTCATGGATTCTTGTTTTTTCGGCTTTTGTGAATAAAGCTCGCCTTTTGTTCCATTTTGAAACCTGCTTCCTCATTCTGCATGTGGGCCCTATGTTTCCCCAACCCTGACAGATTATTACATTGTTTTTATTTTACCCATTACATATTCTCGTCCTCTACTGTGACATGTTTATTTTTCTCATACTGCCTGTGCTGCAGAGCCTCTTTTCACCCTCTGTCTGAAATGAGATCCCAGTCTGCTCTGATTGGTTAGCTGGCCAGCCCTGTTGCTTACAGATGTCTCACCCCTTTTAAAATCTACTGACTCTCCATTCATCTTTTCTACTCATTAGTTAGAAGACGAGGCTGAAAACAAATGTGAATGTCAGTTGCACTATGCTTGCACTTTCCAAAGTAGGGCTTTTAAAATAATGAAGACACAACATTTTTGCAATTTTATTCTATAATGAAAAAAACTGGCAAACACACTCTACATCAAAACTAACACTGCACCCTTTTTATTTAATTCAAGCTATTTCTTTATAGCCACACCAATCCACTCTCTGTACAGCACATCAGCCCTAAGAGCTCAGAGAGGATCATTTGAGTAATCAGCAAGCTTGAAGTATGAGGTACATGTCCAGCCTACTTTACACCTCAAGAAGAAGAAGGAGGAGGGGCACTTTCTTGCAGAACAGGTGCACATCATTCTGGACTTCTTGCTGGACTACCCTGCCCTGATTCGGTCTACCTGCATCCTGCTGCCCTTGTGTTTTTTACCCAACCCTTTTCAGCTGCGACTTGTCAATGTGAGAAGACCTGTGTTTCTTGTTTAGTTTTGCTACTTTGCCTTTGAGATGTACTACCTTCATATTTGACCTCTTGTTTGTATTGGCTTTACTAAAAACGAGCCCTATTATGCTTTTTGGAGTGGTTTCCTTCCTGTGGTGTGTTAAATAGCCTTGTTGCTCATGCACATGGTCTGCAAAGTGCAAAGGCTAAATCCCAAAGTTCACAGCACATGGTGGCATCACTGTAAAACACTAGCGCTCCGACACATTGTACATGATTTGCTAAGGAGCAGACTGGGCTCTGGTTTCAGACAGAGGGTGACAAGAGGTGCTGCCGTATGAGGAAAATAACAGTAGAGGCTCTTTAATTAAAGCTCACTTAAGTAATATATACCTGCTTCCCTTGTTGTCTCTTAGTTTTGAGTCGTACTGCCTTCCTCACCCGTTACAGTGTTGGATAGTAGTCTCTTCTGTCCGAACGACCTCCCTCAGCTGTATGTGCAACATGTTGTTGAAGAAGGCATGGACAGTACACCTGCTGCCATAGCCTTTGCCGTCACACCATGCACACACAGGCTCCTTCAGGATATACAATTTGCTGATGTTGGGTCTTTTACATCTGCAAGCTCCTTATGGTTCTGAGATACAGCTGCTGTCGGCGTTAGCCCTGACAAATGACCAAATGACATTGGGGAGCGTCGGCAGAGGTAAACAAAGTGACAGATGTGATGCCCACCCTGAGGCTGCCTTCTAGGACTTGCATCCTGTGAGGGACACGCTGTGTGCTTCTGGGATTGGCCTCCACCGTGGAGAAGATAATCCAAGGCAGGAATGCAGACTCGACTCTTTAGGCTGAAGCGATGTGGCTAGCGTTCTGCTCACTCAGCTGTTCACTTGTATTATATCTCCTTCCAGAGAGGTGCCTGCCGCCATCTGCTATCAAAGTGTTTCAGGGATTTCCCGTGGTCATGGGTTTTTAGCAAGAGGTTGGTTTTTAGCCGCTCTCCTCTTACAGGGAGTGAGAGAGCCATGTCCTGCGCTCACTTTTGTGGGCATTGCTGTTGGTTCATGATATCCTTTCAACAGAAGCTTTGTCTATGCATTATGCATATACCTCTCAAGCTGTTTCCAATCTAAACAAAGAGGCTGCTAGCTTTAATCTCAGCTAAAAGGATGAGCCAATTGCATGCCATTTCAACTATAGTAGGGACTAAGTGATGGAACACTCGAAGCTTCATTTGAAAGAGTTTATTTTCTACATGATGTCAGTCTTAATTAAAGATGAGGCCATTCAAATCTGGATTCATCTCATTGAAGGACATTTTTAAACACCTGCAACCCCAAAATAATGTGATGACCAAACATAGAAATAGGTGATGGTTAAGCCCCTCACCAAAATGTTATTTCAAATGAAAGTGTTGTTAGTGTTTGGTGGAGAGCAAATAAGAGCCTGGGAGATTCTAAAAATGTTAAACCTTTTATCACTGGATGATGTTTTGTCTGGTTCAAATCACACAAGGAGATTCTGACTTTAAGTGGGGGCTCAATCTTAGACATTTTAATTTTTTTCTTATAGCCTTTACAAATAACAAAACGGATAGGGTGCTAAATAATACCCAAAATGCTCAGAACATAAGTTTATAAACAGACACATCACATCATCCAATTTTGCATTTCATTATTGCCACAAGTTATATAAATAATGTGTTTCCTGTAGAAACTGAGTCTCCTGTTCTTCCATGCGAGACCTGCTTCCAGTCAATAACATGTTTGGGTTTTCAACCATGAACACCTTTTTTCATATGCTGAAGGTACACCCAAAAGCCCCTGTCACACTGTCCCGAAATGGACTCCCAATGGATACACGAAGGGCAAAATGGACACACAAAGTCAACACGAAAATGAACCTTCGCAAGGTCCTTCCCAAAGATTTTGCCACCGCTCCCGAAGTTGCTGCCGGAGCCTGAGAAACTCCACCGACGCTCATACGATGGCTTAAGATGCCCTCACGAATGGCCCGATGTTGTTACGATCAGAGCCGAATTTGAACATTTCCTTTATCGTGTGTCCATCGGGTGTCAATTTCGGGACAGTGTGACGCGGGCTTTAAGGACTTGGCCTAGATCAGTGGTTCTCAAATGGGGGTACGTGGACCCCTGGGGGTAAGTTGGAGTACTGCAGGGGGTATGTGAGATTTTTTTTATTTTAATGAAAAATATATAGGTAATACATTTAAACAAACTACTAATAGTAGATTAACTACTTTATTTAAAGGTTTACTGTAATTCTGGATAATAAAATGGGAAAAATAAACGAGGTGCTCTCTTTTCCTCTCCCTCTCCTGACAGCCCGTCAGTCTCGTGCAGCTCGCTGAACCTGTGATGAGTGACCCGACAGTAAAGAATACATATATGTATAACTAGTTTAGCTAGTTCCAGAGTAGATAAACTAACTAAGTGTGTTAGGTCTAACTCTTAGTGTATTTAATTTTGCTCCGCTCAACGGTCCGTCAGCGGCGGAGCTGTGAACATGCAGAGCTGCCTGTTCTCCGTCAGCAGCAGCTGATCTGCTCTCTGATCTCTCTCTCACGTACGGTTAGACTTCACTCGCGTTTATGTCCAAATCTATCAGATCCAGCTAGTTCTAGTTAATTATATGACTGCCTGCTTATCAAAGGACAACTAAACAATAAGCGTTGCTTGGCAACGCTGTGTGGCCGCAAAGTATAGCGCAGCATTATGCATATGTTTTATATATGCATGCTCATAAAACGCTTTTCTCTTCATTCCCCACGTCCCAAAATAAAGAAATAAATAAACCAATTTTAGAGAAAGTAAGGAAGTTTGAGCAGTGTGGGTTATATATGAACAGAGTTACACATATTTCAAAACACGAAGTGTAATAACTGCAGGTTGCCTCCCTGTCAGAATGACAAAGATCCTCAGTGAAGCACGAGCCCATGTTTCTCACTACATTGTAAGTACAACTTATTAAAAAGATCAGTTCAATGCAACTAATGTCATCTTAGTGTTATTGCATGATATAATTGGTTTGCCATGAATTTAGTGATGAATTGTAAAAGTTTGAAATGTAGCATTTAAGAGTTTATCAGTTACAAGGTTGTTGTTTTAATAAATCAGACACTGATGGTGCAACGCTGTGCTGTACCTCTTTATAGAGGCATTTTTTCCCTAACAAATATGTGTTGCGCTGATCAGGGGCTACATGGCTGAATTTCTTTTTCAAAGGGGGTACATTATTGAAAAAGGTTTGAGAACCACTGGTCTAGATGACAGGCCCGCAGATCAGAGGATCTTGTTCAGCTCAATAACCCTTTTTCAAGTAGCTTCATACCAAGGCCTTCTTTACCCAGAATACTGATACTTACAATTATTCGTAAGGGCAAAGGATTGTAAGGTATACCTTTGGGAGGACTTGATCTCATTGTTAAATCAATGTATTCAAACAGCCCTAATTATGTCGAGCTGTGTTGAGTTGAAGAGGGATTAGGCTGCTTTTGTTCTCACCTTAAGATGCTTGTGTAAAAGGTTTTGCAACAAATGAGAGCCTACAACGACTAAAAGATTGAGGCTAAATTTCGTTAATCTTAGAATAACACACGGAAATCAAAAGGTGATGTCTGGGATATCTCAACGATGGAAAGTATCTCACTTCCAGGAGGAGTATCAGAGAGACACAACTTCCTTGTGTTTTCCTCTGAGTCATTAAAGAGCTTTTGTGACGTGCATATTAGAGCGGAAAAACACTTTGAAGTGCAACTCTCAGAATAAAAACAACGCAAGAGCAGTTGTGAGGCCCCCATAGAGACAGGTGCACTCACAGTTCAAGGTTGATTTTAAGAACCCTTGCGTTCAAATGCGGTGACACATTAGCGTCTATTGGGGTTACAGATGGGGTCCACAACTAGCAAAGTACATGAATGTCTGGGAGCAAATTAATTGTATATGCTACACAAATATAGCCAGGATCCGTTGACATTTCTGAATATTGGGTTGCACATTAACATTTTCAAAAGCGGGGTTCGTTTAGCATGAAAAACTAAAGGATACGTTAAAAAATAAAGTACAAAGAAAGTGAGGTCATAGAACTATTTCTGTTAAAAAGTTAGCAACGATTGAGAGTCAGACCTAAACATTTCAGATGTGTGTATCCCAGGCTTCACTGTAACTTCAATTCATACCTTTGTTATTCATGTTTTATTATCTTTGCTTTTAAATGAGTGTTTTTAAATGCCATTTAATAATATCTTTCTTAATGCTCTTAATGTCTTTCATTTTTGTGAAGCACTTTGAATTGCCTTGTGTTGAAAGGTGCTATATAAATGCCTTGCCTTACCGTCATGTCGTTATGTTGATTATGTACGAAAGGAATGAAATGAATGACACTTGCATTTCATTTGCATAAGGCAAGCTGCAAGGTCTTGGTGTTATGGATGCTACCTCAATGTCATGTGTAACACAATGTATTGAATCCATGCTGTTGTTGTCAAATTGCCTCTATAGCTATTCTATAGCTGTGTCAAATAGTTAACTTTGGCAATTTGTGTTGAACTGAGAAGTTTTGATAAATATTAGTGCTACGTATCATATACTGTACATGTCAAAGGTTTGGATAATAACATGGGTAATCCTTCAAATTGGGGAAGTCTGCGATCAGATTAGAGGTGAACAGTGAAGTGTATTCTGCCACTTTATTGTAAACAGGCTTGTAAAGTGTGTGATTCTGATTAATAATCACACCCTTAATTTTCATCTTGCTGTTTTAATAGGAAATAACTGCATGTTCCAAACACGAGCCACGCTTCTGGCACAAACAACATGTCATATTTATAACTGCAGTTAAGGCAGCTCCAATAATGGAGAGCTGCATCGTCACATTGTACGATGTGAGGGTCTAAGGACAGAGGGTGTCGTATTGTCATACTGATATTCTGTACAAACTGTGAAGTCCACTGAGACAAATGTAACATTTGGGATATTGGGCTATATAAATAAACATTGAATAATGACTGAAACAATATTCTAGATCAGTGACGAATGCCTTTGTTTATTTAGAATCCATATGTCTCTTGGCAAGACACCAAGGTAGAGATCTAAGCGCTAATTACTTTGTGTTAATTACATTAGACACATTGATTCCAATAACAAGTTAAACACACATTTTGGTGATTAACTTTGTGGTTGAAAAGTACAAAATGGGAAAAAAATAATGCAATAAGCTCTTTGTAGATCCGTAATAGTGTGTGCCAAATGAGAGCTGTCTCCTTAGGCTTTATATTTTATTAACCAGTTGAGAAAGATCCATATTTTATAACAATTTTCACTCACTTCTGCTGTTGGGAGGCATTTTTCAATTTCACACGAAACATAATGTTGATATTGATGGACTTTCAAGTGTTTTTTAAGGTCCTGATTAGATGAAACATACGACTTAAGAGTTTATGTGGGGGTTATTGAAATTCAGGGGCCCATTTAGCTAAATCTGCACAATGAGGCCATTTTGATCATTATTAACATCCAATAGTTTCAGCCCATGGATACGCCTTGCAGGAATCACACTTATCTGCAATTTGCAAGCAGAAATCAATTGTGGAACGTGTCACAGCCAGCACTCGCTTGTAAGTACTGCTTGCAAATTGCTTAGGTGAAATGGGCCCCTATTAGCCGTTGTGAAATGTTACAATTGACAAGCATATTGTTATTATTATATAAATTGTATTGACCGTTTCCAGTGCACTCACCCCTCACAAATGCTGTTTTCTATGTGAACATAATTTACAAGAGAGCCCATGTGTCAGTGTGACCAATTTAATAATCCACCATAATAATCTAAATCGATGTTACTCTTTATGGATGTGAAGTATGAAGCATGCTGTTCAGAGGAAAACCCTTGGGGGATGAAAGATATGTGAAAATATGTAAAAAGCTGCAACAACAGTTAAGAGAAACAAAGTTGTTGTTTACAATGAATGTGCCTAATTTTCATCCTCATAACGTTATGCAAATGTAGTTCACATTTAGATTTGTCTTCTGTTACTCACCGTCTGGTATGTTAATATGAATTTTATCATGTGGCCCACCGGCATGTTCTGGGTAAGGAATTCTCTCTGGCTGGGCAGGGCTGGCTGGTAGTGGATCTTTGCTGTAGGGGAAAACAAGAGTACACCATGAATCTCAAAAACAAAAGCTCCTCTCAGTCTCCTTTAATCCATCTTCCCTCTTCTCACCTGGTTAACTTTACACTATAACATTCCAGACAAATCGATGCTTTATTTTTAGAGACCTAATAAAAGAGGGAAATTGAAATAAGTGAAGAACGATGGAACACTTGAGCTAATCCCTCTATTGATCAGGATGGTTTTATCTTGAAACATTGACTTGCATTAATGGCAAAGAAATCCCCATGACCTAATGCTACTCTGGCTGTGGCTCGGCTGCAGGGAACTAATCGCGTGTCTTACATCTGTAAAAGCTCTATCTGACTGATGTGAGAGCCGTCAAGTGTCTTCATCAGTACCGTTAGAGGTACTGTAAGTCGTGCATGCAAAGCAGCCTAACCGTTTCTCGCTCTGGCAAGTGGAGTGACATCTGGCCAGAAGCCAGGCTTTTAACAAATGACCCAGTGGAAGATGTGAAACATCATTTAGAAACTGTCAAGGGCCCGTCAGCAACCTCAACATAATGCCCTTAATGCTAAACAAAATTGATGAGCCCAGAGTCATAACATTGAAAATCACTGACATGATAAGTGGCTCAAAACTAATTTGACATAATCACTTAAACGTCTGAATGACAGCAGTGTACACATGACTTAAGACCTGCCATTGGTGTCATAACCATAAAGCCACTTGTTTTGACACCAAAGCTGAAAGCAGGAAATGCCTTCCACCTCATTATTTGCTATACGTGGCTAAATTAGACGTTTTCTAGCATCTTACTCATTTGAAAGCTAGAGTGCAATACACTGTCCTCCACTCTAACGTGCACACATCTGCTGTGACACTTTTGTGGAACTCAGCATCACAGTTAAAAGGAGATGACAAGAGTAAACAGGTTCAACATAATGGCAGTTTGTATAAATAGGATCAAGCATATCAGTCTGATACCCTGAGCTCCAAAGGCGGCTTTATGATAAAAAAGTGACACATCACTGCCTGTAAACAGCCATCAGTGACAAGGCGGACTAGTGTCATGCATTCTTTCTGGCTTCCAGCAATTTCTACAGTTTGACTTGCTCTCGAAGCAGCCACAGGATAAATACTGAGGATGTATTCTCTCAATAGAAGTGGAAGAAGCACTTGACATGACAAAATCATCAACATCAGTCCAGAGTTTGTTGTTATGTCGGCATTCATTCGAACCGAGCACACAAAACATACACATGGATACACACTTTGTTTGATGCTGGCAACAGACAAAATGTCAGAATTCTCCAAAAATCTAACTTGGAAAAGGTTGAGGAGAAGCATATTAAATGTAAGCCATGGTAGTGATTCGGAAGTTGATCTAACGCTTTGATCCAGACTAAAATATGAATTCCTGCTGCTCTGTCAATCCCCTGACTCTCCGTGTTTGTCTTTGAGTGAAAAAAGTTTGACGGATATGTTTTGCTGTGGGTTATAGGGTTAGGGCCCATGGTGCCAAGTTGACAATCCTTTACACTAGTGTCACTATAATTTATAAATGTAATGTATTATTATAATGCCGAAAATAGTGTTGTTAAAATATCTGAACCAACTGTGGGAGAGATTTACAGGACATTTGATATGCCCATGTCTCCTTCAGGATACATTGAAATGACTTCAGTCGCCCCCTGACTTCACCTCCAGAGCAAATCGGCTAAAAATGTCTATTTGTGAAATATATGAAATACATTGCACTTTTTTTTATTACCTGCAAATCATTCCTATCATCTTCAGATTAAGCATGCTGAAATGCTTAATATAATTAAACATGGAGGTGTTGATGTTGGTAATTAGCTCAATCCACCACTTTTCCGCAGAACCACATTTTAACACACACGATCAGAACCTGCTAACACTCCCAGATCGATCGACAGGTCTTTGGATATGCAGACTAATGCTGCAAGAACTAAATAGACGGTATTATTGTTATGTGATTACTTCACTTGGATATTTTTATTATGCAGAGTTAGACACATTTTGCTTGAATTACTACCTCTAGGTATTTAATCAGCCATTTGATTTATAATGATGTGATTTATCTCTTGGACATCATCAGTAACCTAAATCATTCGAGGAATAAGTATAATTTGACTATAGTGGATGAAATGTAATAAAAGTACAGGACATTGGTTTAAACATGTGACACACGCCTCATCTGCACCAGCCTGAACTGAAGTACTCTTATTTGACATTTCATCAGGCAGCGTTGAGCATCGCTGTGTCATCTTTGGAAAGTTGCAAGTTGCAAGTTCAAGCACATCTAATGCCTCCAGAGCAATCTGTACAACTACTGGATCCTGACCCTCGACACATCCCCGTCCCTATAGTGGTTTCCTCGAGTTGTTTCACCATCTTTCTGTCCGTCTCAATCTCACTTTCTCCTTTTAGCATCCTGTGACATTTCCATGCTGCCTCACTCCCCTTCTTGTTAATGCCCTACAGGACACCGTTGACATTGCTTTTTCAATTTCCTGTCACAGACCCGCGAGTTACATCTGGGCCTTTAGCGAGGGGCTTTCGAAATGTCCAATACGTTCTCACTCAGACCTTTCACCGTAGCACACAGGCACTTTCAGGTCTTTGACTGTCAGAAGGATGAGGAAAGTAAAAAACATGAAAAGCCACTCAAATCAAGACATAACATAAAAGGGATGACGATTCAGAGATGCTGCTTCCAGATTGCAATTTACAAAGAGCAGTGCAAAAAAAACAACTGTAATGGTATGACAATAACTAAAGCTAGCCAGAGCGGCAGTTTGCTTCGTGGCTGTTCCTGTGTACACTGTGAAATTGGTTCGTCTCTTTCATCCTAAAAAATGCCAATAGAGCAAAGCACATGATGTAGCAGCTTGTTGTGAAAGCACAGGGGTCGGCAACCTTTTTGATATGAAGTGCCATTCAAAACAAATTATTTTATCAGGGTGCCGACGATCGTGAATTATCAAGGGGGGGGGGGGGGGGCGTCAACAGGAGGGCGGGGGGAGCTGTGTGTGTGGACCTGTCAGCGCAACTTACATTATAGGGATGCTCCGATCGGATCGAGTGGGCGGGGCCTATGGGGATCTTCCATTTAAAGTGATGTTTAAAAATCAGTTAATGCTCATTCACTGGAGCTTCCACAAACAACAACCAACATAATTGTTACATTCAAATGATGTACATTATTCAAGTTTACATTCACTTTGGATAATAACACGGGAGAAATGAGCGGAAGCTCTCTCTGTTCCTCTCTCCCCCTCTCTCTGTCCTGACAGCCTGTCAGTATCTCATGCAGCTCACTGATCCAGTAATGAGTGAACCGACAGTGAAGAATAAACATATGTATAACTAGTTTAGCTTGTTCCAGAAGTAGATAACATAGCTAAGTGTGTTAGGTCTAACTCTTAGTGTGTGTTTCACTCACCGGTCCGTCACAGCGGGTGGAGCTGCAGGATTTCTGATTCACACACGTTGCATACCGCTATTTTATTGTCATATTCGGACACTTTAAAATACTGCCAGACCGGTGAAGCCATTTTGGAGAGCTTGTTTTGCCGTGCACAGAGACAAGTGTCATGTATTTTACGTCATGCGATCGGCTCTCGCGATCGGCATTTTTAGAGAGCACCGGCCGATCGATCGGAGCATCACTAACTTACATGATGCCGAATTTAACAAACACATTTAAATAATTGGTTATAACAGCATAATAATAATAAGGACGATCGTCCGTTCTGTGATTCTCCAGAGCACAGATGGCCAGTCCGCCCCTTTTGTAGCATATTATTTCACTGAGAGATGAGCAGATCGCCACTGGGCTTTCAACTAAAGACACAGCCAGGCAAAAACTGCGGCATTTGTACAGCTCCTTATGGGTACTGCAATTAGTGAAGTGCTTTCCTCTGTGGAGAAACAATCAGCACCACGGAGGAAAGCGGCAGAAAGTCACCTGGAGATAAAGAGAGCGGGGCTGCGCTGCGTGCATGGCTTCCTGCTGCAGGTAACGGGGAGACGCGCTCTGGCGGCGGTCTCGTTCAGGATCCGAAAATACAATTTAAATATTTTCCACACTTATTCCTAGTGTGCCAGTGGTGGCACGCGTGCCAGGGGTTCCCGACCCCTGGCATAGACGAAGAGGCAATTACATGCGCAGCCTCCTGCTACAGTAGTTCGCCGGAGATAATGGTCATGAAAAGCCTTCACTTTAGACTTCAAAGTGTCAACGTTTCGATCCAAACAATGATATGAGAACCACTTACAGTATGGCATAACTCTTAGCAATTACAAAAGCTGTAACCACAGATGAATACCAAAGGGATGAATAATAAAGGAAATAGACTCAGACCCGGCGGCAGACATACATCTCTGGGCGGGCATTTGATTTACCAGGGCGGGCCCACCACGACACTTACATTTCCCGGGAAATGTTAGATGCTCGCGATTTGTCAACGGGGGGTGGGAGGAGGGAGGCGCTCGTGAATTGTTGAAAGAGAGGGGTTTTAGGTTGCCATAAGGCTGTTGACGGTCTTATGTATTGTTAGGATATTATAGTGGATTTACGCACCACGTTTCAAATATCCCCGCGTCCTTCGAGAGCTGTGTTATATGGAAGGAGTTCAGTGCCACCAAGTCAAGAATAATCTACTTTAATGGTAATATCACAATGCACCAGAAATCATTACATTCAATACAAGAATACATACAATAATACAATATACTTGGGAACCCCAGTTACCTTGTGATCACGTCAGCCAGCCAGCAGAAAAGAGAGAGAACTCAGTTGTGTCTTCTGACTATATGCTGAAGCAATGGGAGGGATCTCTGATTCCCCTACTTTGATTGGCAGCCCCAATGTCCCCATCCCCCCAAATCTTGAGTTTCTCCATTCTCAGGTGGCAAAAGCATCTGCATACAGTGCAAGTCAACACATGCTGTAACCTCCCCCGCCAAATCCTTTGTCCTCCAACACCACATGGTCTTCTCTTTAGCCACATGTGCTTGCTCCAAAGTCCAGCTCAGTTTTAACCCAATCACTCATTTTTAAACTTATACATTTGGAGCTAACATGAATACATTCAAATATTCCCTTACAACTCCCCCTTTTGATTTAAATCTAATAAATCAATTACTTTCAAGACATTCACATTCGTTCTGGGATTCAGACTATTTAAACGTTCAGAAATGGCTCCACATATCAACTTCATACGACCGTGTTAGAAATACAAAAATATGCAAATAGCTCCATACATCAATTACATCACTTCATAACAACAAAGTTAAAACCCTTCAATTATTCTGATTGAGTATAGTCAATCGTAACAGAAAATCCTCTCTCCTCAGTGTCTAGACAAATCGTTCATCAATAGCACAAAAATAAACATACCAACAAATATAGAAGAAAGTAGTAAAATATATGTTTCCGAATAACCTTTTTTTTGCTTGCATCTTAAAGATTTGCTTCAGGACAATTATAGTAAAAACATATTTCACATTTAGGATTATTAGACTTCCACCTGAGGTATAAAATCTGGATTGTAAAGGTCCAGTTGAAATTCACAGTTTAAGGTATAACACTCACAGTGGTGATTCAATTAATCTGTAATCTGCAAAATTGCAGTGTCTTCAAGCTTTAACATTACTTCACGTATACTTCATTACGCTTTAGTCAAAAGTAAGGCACTTGTCTATACATTCATTTCAGTCAAATACATTGTTCAAACATCTGGAAAAGAAGAATCAGACATTTATGGCGTAGTGTAAAAACCCGAAAGGGTAAAATCTATATACATGTTCTTCATTTTGAGTGCCAATTGTAATCAACTTGTTATCAATTTTGTGGGGGTCCCCATGGCGCAGAGGCCGTGATTAAGCTCCACGGATCTGCAAGCTGGGCATCGTACATCAACACGGAGTCATTAACTGTGGAATATCCTACTAGTCTCTGTGGAGCCTGGATGACGGTTTTGGTCATCTTTCGTATGGCTAGTTTAACTACCGTGACCAAGCAGATTATCACAATTAGCACACCTAAGATAAACATTGAAACGGTTACTACAAATTTAACCAACCCCGCACCCCATGATCCAAAAGTTCCAGTTAAATCCCCAAGGGTAAACCCATGAGTTTCATGCAACTCTTTTATCCCCCTGGCGGTATCATGAGCCATATCCATCACCTCAGGTGTAGCATCAGAGATGAAAGAACAACACTCAGATCCAATTACCTTGCATGTGCCCCCCTGGGCGGCTAATAGAAGATCCAGTGCCATACGATTCTGTAATGCTACAGTCCTAACCTCCTGCAATTCTTTATGTTCGGCTAACATGGCGGTGTTGGATGCATTTAAGTGATTCTCCACTACTTGGGACAACGCCACTATTTCCTGCTGAGAAACATAAATACCGTACCATGGTAAAAATAGACTAGCCATCCGCTGTCCTTCTGTAATTGACCTACTGTTTCTATGTAGAGAGGGAAGTATAGCTGCAATCTCATCAGTCTTTACTTTCCGGATTAAAGGGATTAGATAGGCCAGGTAACAGGTGCCATAGAAAATGTCGTAAGGCATACAGCCATAGGCCCGGTCCCCACAAACTAAATAAACTCTCTGCGGGAGGGGCATTCTGGCTAACTGCACCTTTATTACGGTATTACAGTCGCTGTGACCCACATCTGGAGAGGTAAGAGATCCTCTTTCATTCTGGAAACAGATGGACACATTCTTCCACTCATGTACTATAACTGGGGGAACATAGACAGAACAGTCTCGGGTAGGGGACTTACCTAAGGGTAAGGGCTGCGAACAGTCATGTATTTTAACCTCAACCGAGTCCACTGTTCTGGAGCCAAACCAGGGCACTACTGTTACCAAAGCCTCAACTAATAAAGATGGAGTGTGTGGTTGCGGAGTACATATTGGACTGGTAACGTTAACCGAGCAATTAGTCTGGGCTAGAGCTAATTGGAATCTGTATTCGAAAGCTAGGTTAATATATTTCTTCATATATATTAGTCTTAGGACCGTCAACTGTTTGAACCCCTCAGGCAGGTAATCTTTATTTACTGTCTCAACAATGAGCGAGATTAGACCCTTGTATTGTAGAGGTTTCTCAGAGTTTATTGGGTACGAAGGAGTGTAACAATCCTCGGCCTCCTCTCCAATGCGGGATGCTATGTCATTCCAGCTAACTAAACCGTAGTCTGCTTTCGTGAAAGGAATTGGGCTAAACATGGGAGAATGCACAGATTCTGGCATATTCTGGCACAGCCAACAATTGCTAACATTGCGTTCATGTGCATAGTCTAACATTAAACTCATTGCCGAATTGGTCTTAGTTAGTTTAGGTGGAGCGATTAAGGCCTTTTTGGAAGAATCTACATCCTCTCCTGTTTGCTTAGGTGGAGTGGATATTGGGGCATTTTCTGAAAAACCTGTTTCATGATATGGTTCAATATATGTTGTAATAGAGGCGTGTCCGGCGACCCCTAAATTAGAAAAATCTGTCTTATTTTCTGATTCAGTAAATGCACATCCAGTGACCCCCGAATTGGGAGCTTTGTAATCTGGTTTCCTTGCCGGGCACTGGAACTCATATTTTAACTGTTCTGCCGTGCTACACCACAGTTCTGGGGGCATATTTGCAATGGTGTTGAGTATTATTCTTACCATCCGTGGTGAGACCCGGAACTCCTGATAGTGCGTCCTTGGATACGCTTTCCACACCGCGGAGTCGCCACCCTTGCTAAAGAACACAGGGTAGGCAACAACACAGTTTGGTGCGTCACATATTGCAATTGGGCAGTTAAAAGAAACATTCTGTGGTTCGTGAGCCGAGAGAGGGGCATTCCTCTTTCTTCTCTCTCTGAGTCTCTCTCTTTGTCTCTGAATGTTTGTGTGGTGATTGGAAACAACCTGTCTTTGTTGCTAGGCACTGAATGGCCCGTTGGTGTGATTTTGCCCTCAGGGTCTGAGCCCTTAGATAAGAGTACCTTCATTTCTCCCCCCGCGGGGCGAGAGCCCTCGCCACCTGTTGTTGGAATGGTCACGGCTTCATCACGCAGGGCTACCTTGGACAGGTACAGCAGGCCCAGCACGAGGAGGATGATGACAGCTTTCACACGCCAGCCTCCGGTAGAGGAGACAGACGCCATCTGGAAGTGTTGATCCACCCCGCTCTGCCTCGTTCCCTCAGTGCCGTTCTTCGACGCCCTCTGGTTCCTCCTCCTCTGTGCGGCCCGCGTCCGGGATGATGTCGTCTTGGGTCCTTCCCGGAGGTTTCCCCACTGCGCACTGATTCCAGTGGTACCAGATGTCTCCTTTCCCTTCCAAGCGGACAGCGTGAGATGTCCTCTGCATCACCCGATGGGGTCCAGAGAACCTGGGTCTCAGCCACTTGGGTCTGATCGCTTTCAGCCAGACGAACTCTGCAGTGTTCGCTTCGTGTTCCTCGGGTCCCCCTTTTGCCTCTGCAACCTGGGTGGAAAAATCTGCCACTAATCCCTTAAGTTGCTGGAAGTATGGTTTCGAACTCAGAACCTCTACTTCCTTTCCTACACTTAGGGCTCCTGGGCCTGGGAACTGGTGACCATGAGTGAGCTCAAATGGAGAGAAACCTGTCCCTTTGTTAATTGAGCTCCTGATTGACATCAGAGCTAGAGGCAATGCGTCTAACCATTTCATGCCTGTCTCTTCACATGTTTTGCTGAGTTTTTGTTTTAGGTTCTGGTTCATCCTTTCCACTTTTCCCTGCGACTGTGGATGATAAACTGCTCCAAAACTGTGTCTTAGCCCTAGGGACTCTTCTACTGTGCGTAGGTCATGGTTCTTGAAATGGCTGCCATTGTCTGACCTCACTTTCCTAGGAAATCCATGTAATGGAATGTAATGCGTGACTAGGAATTTGATCACTGAGTCTGCATCTTCTCTTCTGCAAGGGATAGCTTCTGGCCAACCTGTGTATCCATCCACTACTACTAACAAATATCTGAATCCTCTTACTTTGTCAATCATGTCAGTGTAGTCAATGATGATTTCTTCTCCTGCCATCTTAGGTAAAGGAAACTTTCCCTGGTGTGGTTTCACAGTGGCTCTGATGTTATGGGTTAAGCAAATGACACACTCTTCTAGGTGATTTGCTATCATGTCTGGTAGGTATGGGTGCCACCAGTGGGTCAGGTGCCTGTTCATCTGAGTTTTACCACAATGTGTTGGGCCGTGTGCTTCTTTAAGCATGGATCTTATCCACTCTGGGGGTATAACCGGTCTCCCATCTGGGGAGTACCATATCCCATCTTTATTGGTAGCTCCCCTGTTTGACCATAGTTTTTTGTCTTGAGGAGACCCCGCTTCTTGAGCTTCCTTAAGCGTCTCATCTGTTATTGCGGGCAGCAAGTCAGCAGATTTTAAGACAAGCATTTGATACCATGGAGTATATCCTGCCTTCTCTTTAGCTGCCTTGTCTGCTGCATTGTTACCCCAAGCCAAGTAGTTGTTTTCTGTGTTGTGACCTTTACACTTAAGTAAAGCTAACTTGTTGGGCAACATTACTGCTTCTGCAAGCCTTTTGATCTCCTTCTCATGCTTGATGGGGGTATTTGTGGATGTTACAAATCCTGCTCTCAACCATTGTCGCATTTCCACGTGAATTACGCCGTGGACATATGCTGAATCAGTGTAGATGTTTACATCCTTTCCTTTTGATAGCTCTAATGCTGCAATGACTCCCATTACTTCTGCCAACTGTGCTGATACTTTCCCTGTTACTTCCCCCGCTGATACTTCCTCAAAGTGTCCCTCAGGTTTTTGTTTTACTACGGCATAGGCCGCTTGGAGGCCGTTTTGGGGGTGTCTAAAACAACAGCCGTCTGTGAACAGGTTTTCTGCCTGTGGGATGGGCTCGTCTCTGAGATCTATTCTTAGCTTCACATCTTGGATGATTCTTTCCTCACACCTGTGGGGCTCTCCGCTACCTATGGTGTCTGCGCTGTTCACTCCTTCGTGTGTGTATGTGATGTGTGCCTTTGTCAGAGTTTTCTCCAGCCTTGTTTGTCTCGTTGAAGTCATTGTGAATGCACTTGAGTTCACAAAAGAGACAATGCTGTGTGTTGTCAGTACTGTCAAAGGATGGCTCATCACAATGTGTGAAATCTTGTTTAAGATTCGTGCTGTACCTGCCGCGTGTCTCATGCAGGGAGGTTCTCTGTTTTCCACTCTGTCCAATGTAACGCTAATATACATCAATATCGTCCTACATCCCCCCTTTTTCTGAAAAAGAATCCCATTTACTGTGTTTTCATTTTCAGAAACATCAAGAAAGAATGGCAATGCATAGGATGCAGAGGCGAGAGCCGTGACCTGGGACATGGATTGTTTGAGAGAAATGAACGCAGCTTCTGCAGCTTGTGTCCAGTCTAGCGTGGCAGTGAGATTGCGCATGCCTTTGTCATTGATGAGTTTTCTGAGTTCAGCTGTTCTCGGGTTATACTCTGGGATGTAGTGTCTGCTGTAGCCTGTGAGGCCCAAAAAAGACAACATGTCTTTGACTGTTTTGGGTTTCGGATGGTTCAAAATGTGTTCCTGATGCGCCGCTGACATGCCCGTGCCTGCTGGGGAAATCACTCTGCCCAAAAATGTCACCTCTTTACGGGTGCATTGTAGCTTTTTCTTGGAGACTTTGAACCCTGCCGTGTGGAGCCGCACCAGTAGGTTTCTGGTGGCCTCCAAACAAGAGGCTGCAGAAGGTGCTGCGATGAGAAGGTCGTCTACATACTGTATTAATACTACCCCTTCTGGCAATGTAACGCCCTCTAGCTGTTCCCTGAGTACTTTGTTAAATATTCCTGGAGACAAACTGAAGCCTTGTGGCAGTCTTGTGTATTGTAGTTTCTCCCCTCCTATTGTAAAAGAAAAAATAGGTCTCATACTCTCTGCGAGAGGTATGCAGAAGAAAGCGTTGGCTAGGTCAATACAGGTGAACCATGTATGTTCAGGTGAGATATTACAGATAGCCGTGTAGGGGTTAGGAACTGGTATCAGAGCTGTAGTCGTAATAGCATTAATGGTTCTCAAATCATGAGCCATTCTGTACTCCCCGCTAGATTTTGATACAGGAAGTATGGGAGTATTCCAAACGCTTTGTGAGGGTTCTAACACCCCTGCTCTCTTCAGTCCCTCAACTGCCTTGTCCACACCCCCTTTTGCCTGTGGCTTGATCGGGTATTGTGACCGGTTTACAGGCACAGAGCTGCTCACCTCAAATGTTACTGGTGTGGCTTTTAAGCAAAAACCTACATCATGAGAGTGCGACGCCCACAGGTCAGACGGGAGATCACGCAACATGTCAACTGTATATGCATGGTCAGTCTTTTCCCTACCATGATGTCTATCTACTTCGTGCCTCTCCATGTGGATGCGTTCTTGTGTGTAGATTTTAAGACGATAAGCTCTGTGTGAGGGAGAGTATGTCAGTGCTGCGATCTGCGTAGGTTCCCAATCTTCGACTTCTAGCAGCGTCTTTACCATGGGACCAAGTTCTTTAGCTTCATAACCCTTCCTGATAGCTAATGAAATGTGTGGTGTGGATTCAGTGGACAAACGGTACCAATACAGTTGTTCATCAGAGAGCTCAACCGACGCAGCCACACCCGCCTGCCCCACAAAGAGATTTGTCGTGGTAACATCCCAAACGGCCATAGACACCTCCTTATCATACTCATATCTGTTACTCAATTAATATGTGCACTTCGCTTTTATTTATCTGACTCAATTAACATGTGCACTTCGCTTTTATTCATCTGACTCAATTAACATGTGCTCACATGTATTAATATACTGGGCTATTGTCGTAGTTACTATTAACGCGCTTCCCGTCTTCAATACCGGTCAGCAATGTAATATTTAACCTCAACGCTTGAAGCTAAACTCATATAAGAATGTCAAAGGTGTACTACCCCCTTTCAGCCACTAGATGGCAGCAGCAGACCACAAATGAGCCTCACTCATCCGTGTGCTTCATTGAGACCTATAAATATTGAGTAATTACCATACCACAGAACTCCGGCTCTTAGCTAAAGAGCGTTCGTCTGTGCTGTAAAACCCCTCAGTTTTAGGCGGCGACCCGATCAGAAATATCGGGTTTCCAGGTTCTGTCGTGCGGTACTCAAAACACGCAACCCACAGACTGCACCGTCTCTTACGCCACTGTGGACTAGACTACCACAGATCCGCGCTAAACCGTTCTTATGTACGCCACTCAGGACTTTATCTACCTGTAGATCCGCGACAAACTGTAATCAATATGTAAATATCTATGTACGTCACGCCGGACTAATCTACCTGCGATCAACGACTATGTTTCTAAATATGCATTGTATATCCCATTTAAACTTTAAAAACACTGTGAAACGCCTTCAGACAATCCTAACATTTTAGTGTATTCAATCACAGACAATCGGTTTATACAACAGGAGTCTGAAATACCTTTGAGTTGTGAAGGGCCCTCGTGATTGTCTGAGGTGTTTAAAAGCGCTTATTCTCGACCCAATCCGGTCGTCTGAATCCTCCTCAGCTCATTCATTATCTTGTACGTCGGGTCACCATCTGTTAGGATATTATTATGGATTTACGCTCCACGTTTCTAATATCCCCGCGTCCTTCGTGAGCTGTGTTATATGGAAGGAGTTCAGTGCCACCAAGTCAACCATACTCTATTTAATGGCAATATCACAATGCACCAGAAATCATTACATTCAATACACTACACATACAAATACAGTATACTTACAACACAAGATACATATAACACAAATACACACAACACAAAACATACATACAACCTGGTGATCACGTCAGCCGGCCAGCAGAAAGAGAGAGAACTCAGTTGTGTCTTCTGACTATATGCTGAAGCAATGGGAGGGATCTCTGATTCCCCTACTTTGATTGGCAGCCCCAATGTCCCCATCCCCCCAAATCTTGAGTTTCTCCATTCTCAGGTGGCAAAAGCATCTGCATACAGTGCAAGTCAACACATGCTGTAACCTCCCCCGCCAAATCCTTTGTCCTCCAACACCACATGGTCTTCTCTTTAGCCACATGTGCTTGCTCCAAAGTCCAGCTCAGTTTTAACCCAATCACTCATTTTTAAACTTATACATTTGGAGCTAACATGAATACATTCAAATATTCCCTTACAGTATCCATTGGTTGGTTTTGTGGCACATTTGTAACGCTGTGCCAACTTGGGGCAAGCACGCTGGCAAACTTGAGCGCACACAGGGTGGAGAGGTGGAGTGAGGTTGAGCGATGGAGAGAAAGGGAGAGAGAGATTGAGCGAGGCAGAGAGCCTGTGCAGCGGTCTGCTTGCGCACAGAGCAGCAGTTTGTGAGAGAGCCAGCTTGAGAGTAAATTTCTCTTCAAAATATAATTGATTGCCAGCTGACTTGATTGCTCGTTGATAACGTAGGCCTAATGGTTCCTTCTAATGTGCTGCATCTGGCGCTGAGTTGCCATATTCCTTTCGTGAACCACTAACCTAGCAAGAGTAAACTAACTGACAGGCTGCTGTGCCGCATCTCACTCAAAACCCCACACGACTCAACCCAGCGAAAAACCAGTCTTGCGCGCAGCCTTTCATGACGCCGGGTCTGAATAGACTTCATCTGTAAAGCCATCAGGAAGCGGCAGCAATATTCACCATCTACTTAATCCACGGTAACGATGGATTCCTGTATCTATGGACATGTTACATCACCGATCTTTTATTGAATAATGTGCGTAGACCCTTGACACTTATTGAAATTGAATGCTATTGCTAGGTAGGTGCAGCAGATACACACACACACACACACACACACTCTCACTCTGCAGCTCTGACGTAATCTAATCATTATTGCTCTTAGTTCTGGACCAAAATAGACTCGAAGAGGATGACCCTTTTTGCTAAAAGTTCCCTTATTAGTTCAGGAATTCATTTAACTCTAGTTTAATATTGGATGGCTTTCCTCTCCTATGAATACATGGCCAACTAAACGTACTGTCGCTGGTAGACCACAAAGAGCAAAATGCATTTTATTTTGAAAACGTATAGGCGCTGAACACATTTCTTAATATGTTACAAAAGCAACACTGCTGCCAATCAAATCTGATCAAACCACACCAAACGAGGTCCCTTAGGAGCTGATCAATTGTGTTTGAGGTATATACTGTTAATTTATATCCTTTTTAATGGTTG
The DNA here is from genome assembly GCA_902827135.1 of Harpagifer antarcticus. Classification (NCBI taxonomy): domain Eukaryota; kingdom Metazoa; phylum Chordata; class Actinopteri; order Perciformes; family Harpagiferidae; genus Harpagifer; species Harpagifer antarcticus. The sequence continues at coordinate 3,647,690 of CADEHL010000394.1, forward strand.
CTATTTGGACACAATCAATACGATTCTATATATTTTTCGTTGCAATTTCTGATAAATAGTTGGGTCGAAAAAGAGCTAGCACAGGTTTTTGCATGTTTAAGACAAACTGGAACATGCATGTCCGACTGCATTGAGAAGAAGATTTGATAGTCAGTGACGCATGAGCAATTGGATAACTAGGATCCAGTTCTCAACAGACACCAACTATAAAATCTCCTCCTTACGGAGTACAAACTGTTTTTAGCCCCAGCTCTGGTTACAACTTTTCAAATAAAAGTATCCTTTACACAATTTGTTCGTGTCAAAGATGTGTTGTACAAAACAAATATTTTAGGAAAAATCCTCAAATAACAATAGAATTATTGAAATGCTGAGAGCTTTTGAAGAGACTAATGAGCATGGCATGCCCTTTTGAGATTGGAAACATTTTCCATGCCAAACAAAGTATTAACAAGCAAAATGTACTAATGTACGGTGACACTGTGGCTCAGGAGGTAGAGCTGCAGCTGCCACCATTAACCAGTTTAGCCCTGAGCCTGTTTTTCAGTTCTCAGGCTCGAAAATGACATTCCCAGAACAAATTACCATATATTCCCTTCTAAAAAGGGTTAAATTAATAATATTTTTCCTCAAAGTAATGATAAACCTGTGAGTTGGATGTAGAAGAGTCAGAACAATGTAGATTGAACATAGTAAAAAAACTGTAAATTATAATGTCCGTCCAAAAATTATTTTTTACTTATAGTGAAAACTACCCTTGGATGATGGTAAGGTAGACTATGGTATCAAGATTGATGCAAAACAAGTGACATTTGACCTTTTTAGAGAGGTTTAGCAAAAAAAAACTCCACCTCTGAGGTGATTTGGGTGGACATGGGGGTTTTACCGTTTCTCTGGAACCCATTGGTCGATTTTGGTGATTGACATCTCTTTCTGACCGTTAGAGCCAATAGAATCGAAGGGGAATCACACACATGGTAAAACAAAAAGGTGTGGGCTTCCGCACCCAGTTTTGCATGAGTGAAGCTGTCTCTAGGTCTGACATCTGGAAACCGAAAAGCAGGTTTATTGCTCGTGGATTATCAGAAATCATTTCAAAGGGACGCAGACACATTGGATTAACCTATGGATTAACTTCTCAGATCGTTTTAATGCCATTGAAGACCACGTTTGACCAGACTACGACACAGGTGAGCCATGTTAGCATTTTTAGCTAGCGCCACATGTTTTGTTTATAAAGTCGCGATTTCGTATAATTGAGTGATAATGAGGGTACCCTTCGATTCTGTGTCACCTCACGATGTGAAACGATGTGTTGTTGGATGTGCAAGGATAAATAATAAGGTTTTAAGAGTGAATTTCGTTGCAGTCTATTAGCATTTTTTGCTCATTGCTAATTCAGAGGCTCAGCGTTAGCATTGGGGGTTTTATTTTGAAAAAAGATAAAACAATGATCGGTTAGATGAGTTTCTTCCCGTTACATGGATATAAAACATTCATAGTTTATTAAATGAACATGCCTTCAGACACTGTTTCCTGCAAGATGTTGCGGCAGTGCCCCGGTACCGGGGTCTCTCGGGCTTAACAGGTCACCTATTATAGAAAAATCCACTTTTTCAAATCTTTTATACATAAACATGTGTCCCCTCTGTGTAAAGAGATTCTGAAAGTTTCAGGAAAAAAGATTCGCTCACTTTTTCTCCTGATCCATTTATATAAAAACCTGTCTGAAAATGAGCTGATCAGATTTTGGCCACTTTGTGATGTCATAAGGTTTTCTGGCTTGTGTAACCATTAGCCAATAACCAACCAAGGTAACCCCCCCCCCCCCCCCCTTATCACCTGAATCTCCCCCTAGAGCACCATTGTGTTCTTTTTAACCAAATATCTCTCAGAGGGTAGTGGGGAGCGGCTCCTTATTTTCATCTAAAGGCCCTGACACACAAAACTGACACCAAAGAACACGTCCCGACGGACCCGATTGTTGTGTCGCCTCACGTCTCTGGCGTCTTGGACAAAAAGTCGCACTGGAACACACCGCAAAGACTTCAGCCGACGGCCAAGTAGCACGTACGGCGTACGCACTGTGCATGCGTGAGTGGCAATAACTCTCCTTACCAGCAAGCGGCGGTAGTGTGTATTCTTAAAGGTCCCATGTCATGGCCATTTCTACTGATCATAATTCCATTTTTGAGGTCTACTAGAATATATTTATATTGTGCAATTTTCCAAACTCACATTGGTTTCTCATACAGTATCTCTGTATAGTACTGTATGTGCATTCACTCTGTCCTAAACGGCTTGTTGGAGCTCCTGCCCCCCCCCTCCCTGTGAGCCCATGCACTGTGCTCTGATTGGTCAGCTCGCCCAGTCTGTTCTGATGAGTCTAACACCGTTACAGCGGCGTTAGCAACCAGAAAATGACCCCAGTAATGACAAACAGATGAGAATGGGTGCCGTGTTGGCGGGACGTTGCGCGGCTCGCTGCTGCGAGGAGCGGACAGTGTGAGCTGGGTTAATTTCCTGCTTGCTGCTTGGGATAAGGGTCCATTTGGGTATGGGCCATGGATGTATAATAAGAACTGGATACAGCGTGAGAGGCGGGCCTCATTCATTCCTATGAGAGCTGCTCATTGGTGCATGATGACAAAATGGCCCAACTTTTGAAAGAGTGAAACGTCACAGATTACCCAGCATGCCTGAGAAGTACCCGTATGTGCGCTCATAGAGCATGCGCAACTTTAACCACGCCCCCCAAAAGGCTCGTTCACATCAAGCACGTCAATTTACATACAAGTAACAGCACCGTGCATTCTGGATTGTTATGATGGATTTTATATTAACGAATAACGAGGCGGCTGCGGCAGTTAGCAGCTAGCGGCTAGTGGCTGGGTTCCTCTGGCGATATATGGTATAGCTAATTAATCTGGGTCAAAACCTGTTGTGCCCACATGCAAATATCCAATGGTATTATAGTAATAGCAAACAGCAACGTTCAACTCCTTTAATGGTATATTGCAAGTGCATTAAGAAGCTACAGGGACGTTAATCTACGTCGGTAATATTAACTTTATTTAATACAATATTTACATCATACAGCCCATGTAGTATACTATTTTACAAATGATGAATTACAGCAAACATGTGCAATATATCCATTATTACAGCTCCGTGGCAGTAAGGCGATATGGGTCCGTTCTTATTGTGCATCCATGGGTAAAGGTAAAACTCATGTAGTACTGAACACGTCACATCACATGAACGTGCCGGGCGGCGCGGTCCCGTGGGTTAGATGCGCGTTCATAATGCCGAGGGAAATAACTCCCAGAATAACGTTATTAGCACATTTTTACAACTTGAGGAACAAATGTTTTTAATAAGGGCCATACAAGTGTTCATACTGGGTAGTTCATTTAGTTTAAAAAAAATTATCCAACGATTTACAGACCACTCTTTCCCCATGTAAGTCAATGGGAAAAAGTGTTTCCGGGCCTGGCAACCAAACGGAAGTGTAGTACCGCCTTTTGGCCACCACAAATATTTTCATCTGAGTCCGGCGCACTTCCTGGGGGCTTGGTATGGGCACGTCACTGTACCCAGGAAGCAAACAATGGAAAAAGAGAAATCTCCAACGAGGTGTTCTGGGGCAGCATAGACAGGTCTTTTCTGTGTTAGAGTTTTACTCCCCACAGGTTGTACTTTGAGGGTTTGTGACTTTGCAGATCGTTTACATGCATAAAAACCTTCATAACACACAAGGGGACGGGTAATAACCGGAAAAGCATGACATGGGACCTTTAATTCAAAAGAGGCAACCGGAAGACAGACTACGTGATATATACAAACAACAAATAGCGTGCGTTCCATTTTCACTCTTGTGCATCGCAGACTGTTTCACTTAACGACTTATCGAAAACATGTTTAGTGCGGTATTTGGAAATTAAAATTATAACCGTCTGTCAGTGCCTTTTTCACTTCCGTTTCGCTTCTCATGCACTGATTCGCTAAGCTGAACAGCCAATCAGAGTCATTTATTTTGCCGACAGCCTTTTGCCGACAGCCTCCCGATTCAGCGGAAGGTGTCGGCACGGCCGAAAAGCCACGACGGTGCTGGACACACCAATCTGAGTAGGGCGACAGGATGCTCATCGACGGCCAGACATCTATTGATGGCCGAAATCGGCCTGGTGTGTCCGGGCCTTAAAGTAACAGACGGAGAATCAGCACTTTTGAAACAGGGCTGAAAAAGAGGGGTTTATGGGATGCTACGATGCATGATCTGTTTGGTATTCAAGCCAACCACTTCAGAGACATGTTTTATATATATCTGATACCTATATCATAATAATAATAATAATAATAATACTAATAATAAATATATAGGTGAAAAACAGTATAATAGGGGACCTTTAAGAGAGAGTGGTTAGATCCCCAGACCCTGATATTTAACCCCACATTTCTCCCGATGGATCATCAGTGTGTGAATGTTTGGTATGACAGACTCCGCCTCTGTTTGTATATTTAAAAACTGCTTTGAGGGTTTGCAAAGACTGGTAAAGTGCTTTATAAAAGTAGTCTGTAGAAATGTTCCATCCTAGCCTATATTTCTAATCAGTAGACATGCGGAAAACACACCGTAAGCTTATTCCTTTCTAAAGAGTTGAACTGCAGCAAGATAACAATCCCATTGCGTCGGTTATCTTCACAATCACTCTAGCTCCCACTTCACATGTAATCCCTAAATGAGGCTCCATTAGTTTCATTCACAGCACAGTAGATACTGGCCTAGAATGCTGGCTCACAGTGTCACTTGGCAAATCATCGCTTAACCTGTTTTTCACCAGTGTAAACAAGCCTCTGGACTAAACGGTGAGTGGCAGATATAATAGTTTCCTCATCACTGCTCGAGCCCACTGTCATTACGCAGCTCCTCCTCCACGGGAAGATGGATAGCAACATCTGATAAAGTGTTGTTTGGCTGCCTGTCAAGTTCACTCGCAATCAGACGAAATGCCCTCTTTTAGTTTGTGAGCAACATCAAGAACTTTGCTTCATCCGCCATACATATCCTTAGACATTCCACGCATATGTGAACTCGCAGCCAGACAGTTGGCATGCTCTGTCAGGAACTTTTCAGGATAAGGAGAGAGTGAAAAAAAACACTATTTTCGTCTTACTGTACAGTCCCGGAAATAATCTACATGGGAACCGACTAAAATATGCCTAAACTTCAAGCACATCTTCGAAATTCAAAACATGGCCAAAATTCGTATTTCCAAGCTAATCTGTTTCATGCATAACAATCTCTGCAGTGAAACCAAACAGTTCATAAATCATTGAGGTGAGTGAGAGAATTGGTTACAAAAAAGTGGAAAAAACAAACTGACGGAGCTCATTATAAAAGATGGATGGATGAAAGGGGAGATAAATCCAGGAGCCAAGAACAGGACAAACGTGATATATTGGGGAACACACAGCTCATATCCAGCGTTCGTGTGCAATGGTGGATGTCTTTTGATGCCAAGCACCTATTGGAGCCAAGACAGTATTTCTTTGTTCATTCATCCATCTACCCAATCATTGACTCAAAAGCAAGAGACTTGAGAACTGAATCTGCCTCTCTTTGGCTCCCGTACTAAATGGAAAGTACTCCGGTTTACACTGATGACTTCAAGCAGAAATCCTCTCTTTTATTCACCACGGATCCTTTTGGGAAAGGTGACGTCTCAATCACTGGCCGGACTTTGGCTTTATAAAAAAGTCCATGTCAATCTCCCTGCACTGATTTAAGGCCAAAGAGTGACATCTGAGCCCGAGCAACCCATGCTACATTATTCAGCACTGTTCCCAAGCCTGTCTCATTAAGGATCCTGGCTATGGTCCATGCCTCTGTGTATGAGTCTTTCAGTGACAGATCTGTTGCCAGCTCAGTACAAACAGGCACAGGCCCAGTGTAAACCCCACCGAAGATCCAGCTTCGTCCCCTTCCAAACCTGGCAAAAGCAAGACTCCAGTGTGACAAGCACTAGCCAAACAGCAAACATGAACTCAACTCCAAGTCACCAATGGTTTACCCTCCAGATGGTAGCAAGTCGGAAAGGTAGGATTTGTTTTCTGACCTGGAAAAAAGTTGTCTTTTCTCGGTTCACTGCTACGCATGATGTCGTATGCACACGGCATCATGAGTGAACACATTTGTTTTTTCCCTAATGACTTCCAAGTTCCAACATGGCATGTTTTGAAATGCTACATTAGTTTGTTCAATTACACTTTCCGGTTCTTCCTAACAGTTACACTCTACCACAGGGGTCCAATTCCCCCCCCGCCCTCTGCTACCGAGATGATGACGTGTTTTACACTTTCAACCGCCAACCATAGCGATAATGTCACATTAGCCCCCCCAAGTTAAAGTTTTGCTCTGGTTAAAAATTCAATCCAGGCAATTCCCCAGCCCATAGCCCGACCTCAGGTGGATTCCATTCCAAACGAATTGACTGCCATACCCCAGAGCCCGAGAGATTTAGCAAAATCAAAGATGTATCTGCATGAGTGCACAGTTTGCCATGTTTGACTGACGTAGTGCGAGAGGAGGCTATTTGCCTTCTGCATCAGTGAGAATTTCATTTAGCGAGTGGACAGAGGTGGGAGACGCACGCTGACCTGCCAAGTGAGGGGGGCAGGTGACGATCACAGCCCTGCACAGGAAAGTGTTGGTGGTGGTGCTAACCCGGGCCCACTCTGCATCCTGTTTCAACACACACAAATACAGCTTTGTTTAATAAGCAAGTTGCATGTATGTGTTAGTACATCACATCCTCTCTGCTGTGGGGGAGCTGTAAGCGTGATTGAGTGACTGATTTTGGACACATTTATTCTAATATGGTATGCACAAATTGTATTTATTTTAGTGCACTTATTTGAGTAGCTGACCCGATATATAAGTATCTTAATTGTCCATATTTTAAATTGCATTGGCTAAATTGTTCTACTTTAGGGCAAACAAAATCAGCATGTCTGCATACTTTTCATTAAAGGTCCCCTAATATACTGTTTTTCATAAATATATTATAGGTCTCAGATATATACAAAACATGTCTCTGAAGTGTTTGGCTCCAAATACTAAACAGATCATTGTAGCATCCCATAAACCCCTCTGTTTCAGCCCTGTTTCTAAAGTGCTGATTCTCTGTCTGTTACTTTAGATGAAAATAAGGAGCCCCTCCCCTCGCCCCTCTGAGAGATATGTGGTTAAAAAGAACACAATGGTGCTCTTGGAGGAGATTCAGGTGATAAGGTGGTGGGGGGGGGGGTGTTACCTTGGTTGGTGATTGGCTAATGGTTACACAAGCCAAACACATCGTTATGACATCATAAAGTGGCCAAAATCAGATCAGCTCATTTTCAGAAATGGATCAGGACAAAAAGAGAGCAAATATTTTTTCCTGAAACTTTCAGAATGTATTTACACAGAGAGGACACATGTGTATGTATAAAATACATGGGGGACACATGTGTATGTATAAAATACATGAAAAAGTGGATTTTGCATAATAGGTGACCTTTCAACCTAAGCTTCTTATGAATGAATTCCTGACATGCCAAAATAACTTACAGCACAAATCCAGCTACTGTGTTAATTCATCAGTTACAGTGAAGGAAAATGGCTTGAGATATGTATACATTCAACATAGTTCTATAACGTTTAGTATTTTAATATGTTACATTATGCTAAGCAAAAGAGATATTGTAGTATTTTATGAAAACGTAAAAAAAATAGAGGCGGGTTAATGACATTGTGTTGGAAAGATGTTCTACTTTATTTCACTGGAGCTTTTCATCACCAAACACAAGCCTCTGGTGGTAATTAAAACTCACAACAGAACGTCGCTGTGCAACATTGAAAGCTATTATCTTTAGATACGGCTAGATATTTTTGGATGCTGATAATTATGAGTTTAAAAGATTGTATTTCTATCTCTTTTGACTCCAATCCAGATAACTTTATTCTAAAAGGAAAATGTATTCGGAAGACATTAGACCAGTGAAACCCTTCTGTAACCCTTCAGGAGTTCATGTCGTCCCACCACTGTAACTGTAACTGCTCTTTAAAGCAGACACCGTTTGCTAATTGTAGAGATGGCGAAGCTACTGACATTTGCTTGAGCTTTCCTCAAAGTCTCAAGGAACAAAATGTGAGTTAGCTTGTCACACAATATGTGTTAGCCCTGTGATAGACTGGCAAAGTGTGAAGGGTGTCACTGCTGTCATCCAGTGCATGTCCGGACACGCTACAGCCTCCTGTTACCCTAAATATTATTGCATATAGACGTGTGCAACTAACTATGTTTAATATAAGTGATTCAACTGCAAATAATTGTATTGGTGAAGAATAGTTTTCCAAAAACATGGTGACTTCTTGTAATAGCTTATTTGTCCAACTAACAGTGTAAAATATAAAGTTATTATTTGATCACTCACTCAAAAAAATATTTGCCTCACAATTCCCCAAAACTTAGGATGACATCTGTTCATTTACACGGAGTATTTCTTCCAATAAATGACCAGAACTAAAAAAGAATTGCTTTACTGTGATATAAACCAGTAAACATACCAAAAATAATCAATCAAGAGCCCGCAGTCAGTTAATTATCTGCATCTTTGCTTGATTAATGACACACACTTAAACATTGGTTATTAAAAATGGGTTAAAGCCCTTGACTTTAGGATGCATGGAGCACTTGGTCTCTCAGCTGAGGATGAGGCGGAGAGTGAGGCAGAACAGCCAGTGCCTTCACAGCAGACAGCCTGTTCCTCAGTGAGGAAGCTGTTATCTCTGCGTCGGGCCTCATCAGTCCCTGAGTGAGCTGTTACTGTACTCAACCTGCCATATGGCCGTCACAGCAGAGCCCAGCCGTACGTTCTTGAACCCAACGCGTTCTGCCAGACACTGAGAAAGCTGCTGGGTGCCTCCCTGTGGAGACACAGACACTGCAAATTAAAATCAATTGATACCTCCAATGGGCAAAATGCCTGAAGAATAATGATTTATTAAACTCATTAATAAAACCACAAACCCATGATGGGGACTAGAGAGCTATGCAGATAATCCAGTTATATATGTACCAATTCGTAAGCATCTTCACCTCAGACATCTGCCGACCTCAGAACTGGCTTCTAAGAGGATTTGTCAGTACCTTTATTAGCCTTGATTTGTTAACTGATAAGACTTCTCACATCTGATGCTGCTTCATACGGGCCCTATTATTCTTATCGTCAGATTACTATTTTTTTTTTTTCTTGACTGGGACATGTGTTCATGCTTTAATGTTCAAATAGCTCTTTATTTTTATCATACTGCCTGTGCTGCAGCACCTATTTTCCCCCTCTGTCTGAAACCAGAGCCCAGTCTGCTCTGATTGGTTAGCTGGCCAGCTTAGACTATCCTTTGCAATGTTTTTGGAGCGCTAGCAAATAGAGGAGAGTGTTAGTGATGTCACTATGTCACAGCAGTAAACAAAGGAGTCCAATGGGAGGGTAACTGGGATTTTAGCCTTTACAGACCATTTACATGCACACAAACCTATTAAACATTACTGGAAAGGGACCCCCCCCCCCAAAAAAAAGCATAATAGGGCCCCTTATGTGTTTAACCTGCTTGTGTTTTTGTCTGTTTATACTGTTTTTAACCTTTTTTGGAATATTTTATGAATTGTAAGTAGACCTTGGGTGTTATGAATTATCATTATTATTATTATTATTATTATTATTATTATTATTATTAGTATTATTATTATTATTATTATTAGTATTATTATTATTATTATTATTATTATTATTATATACCACATCTGTGTCATTACCATTCATGCTTGCTGTATGACTGCTAATATTTCCTTCAGTATATTGGTGAAATGTCCTAATAAGAAAATACCTGAAGATAAAAAAAGTAGCAGAACTTTTCTAAAACGCAGTTATAGATTATTGCCATTATCTTTTTCTTCCCTTTATGGCCTGGAGCCTTTCCTACACTCCAACAGTCTGCGAGAGAAAGTTCAGAAGCAATAGCTTAAAACAAACTAAAACAATATGGAACCATCACTTCCATGCTGAGGGAGCTCATAGAAAATAGGAAATCCAATACAAGTCCACAGCACCAAGTGTTTAAACTTTTCCAATCGATGGTGTGTCTAGGTCAACAAAGAAATGGTGGGACAGTGTGTGAACGAGATGTATAGAGAGGCTGAAGTGATAGTCTAGAAAATAACTCCTGTCTCACAACAGCCCTCGACTCAACAACATGCACTTTGGGAAGGATAGAAGCTGCATACCTTTATCTTTAGCTCTTGTGCACAACCTGGAGTGCTCTCCAGCAGAGCCAGTAGCCCCCCCGCTGCTGCAGCATACATGAGGAAGAAGAGGAAGGACATCTGGGACGGCTCCATGCCAAAGAGGGACCTGCTGCACAGTCCCATCTCCTCTTTTAGTTCTGACAGGAAGGAATGAATGAATCACACATGCAGTAATGAAGTGTTCCGACAAAATGACAGTGTTACCTTAGTTACTGTAACCAATGCATTGTGTCAAAAGGTCAATGTATCCTGTCATTGACCTGTGAATAAACCAAAGACATTGCATAAAGACACCTGGAAGGATTAATTCATTTCATCAAGACAATATGTAATTACAGTCTCAATATATTATCCCAATTTGATGTCTTAAATGGATTAGGCTTAAATAATACTATTAAATACTGAATTACTCTAAGGTAGAGATGAAACAATTAGTTAATCAACAGAAAATTGTTATCCACAATTATTTATGTCATTAATCATCACATGAAACTAACTATAGTTGAAGCCTATCAAATGTGTATTTATAGTACTTTGGTACTGTTCTGTATCATGGTAAATGTACTATCTTTTTAATTGTATTGTCTTATTGTGAGGAATTTCTGTTCTGACACATTATTATAGCGGGTAAAATGTGTTGTTGAATCAATTTGCACTAACACTTTTATTGTTATTTTAATTGTATCTATGGACTAACCAGCGTGGCTCGAAGAATGGCATGAGAACTTTAATCCACTCTTGAATATGTCAACAAATAATGAATGGAACTTTTAAAAGGTTCCAGATGATGAATGCTTATGATCACTATTCGCCAACCTTGGAAACATTGTCAAAAGAGCAAAATGGAGTAAGTTTAGTTTGAAAGTACTCTTAAACCTAACCTGTAGTCCAGGCTTGTTTGTCAATGTATGATTGCAGAGTCATACTGTCCAGTTCCACAGCACCGGGAGTCATTGAAGGATCCTGGACGCACACTGTGGCAAGCAATCTGTCAATCTGAGTAAAAAGTAGTCAATACAACACACTCACACACAATGCTTTACCACTGTGAAGCAAAATGATCTCATTGATCAAAACAAGAGTAGTCGGAGGCTGCCAAACATGGTTCTGACAGGGCTCCGTGCCCCATATTCTCTACCTCCCGCTGCTCCTCTCAGCACTGATCCTGGCCAGAACATTTTGTAGTACTTGCTATGCTATGAATATAGATGTGTCCTCAATCACACAGCACCCAGTATTATAAATGTTAAATACCACTACAACATCCATTTTTAATGTCAATTAAGTTGATTATAAAAATAAAGTGTTGTAACAATTAGCTTCAAAAGTAATATGGTATACCTGCTGATGTATATTATTGTATACATTTACAATACAATACAACTTATTCATTAATAATAATGCTGCAAAATGGTTATGGAGTGAAACAAGGATAGTGACCGAACAGTGTTGTCAACATTACATTGACCGAAATTTGAATCTTTAGTTGAAATTACTTGTATAGTTGTACCGATAAATGTGCTGGTATTCACATGTTATCCATCTGTACTTTGATCTGTCTGTATACTGTAGTTGTTGTTGTTGTTGTTGTAATAGAGACTATGTAATGTTAGTGTAATATTTTATAATCTCTTTTGTTTTTTAGATCAATGGATTTGTATGCATGGTCGTTTTTTAAGCTAGGGATATGTTCAGATCCTCCGCTTCACATCAGGATCCTGATCTCCCGGCCGGCTTTTCTGATGGCGAAAAATTATGTTTGTCTTCTATGGCTTACATTAAATTGCCTGACTTTTTTCTGCATGCTGATTTGACTGCACATAGTCCCTTTTTTCTCCTTAGCAGTGGTCTGTTTGCGAGAATGTACAACCTCTGAAATGTCTAAACTGACCAATCAGAACTGAGTATTCAACAAAGTAGTGTAATAATATAAACATAGATACTTTAACCACTTATCAACTATGTATGATATGTTGTGGTATTGCATTGATACCTATCAGTCATTTCTAGGTTTTCAAAGGATAGTCTCTCTAGTCAGACGTCTGCTCACCTTCCACAGGAGCTGGGTCAGGTCCATCAGCACCAGTGGGGACAGAGCAGGGATACTGGTGCTGTAGGTGCGAACTTTGGCGCCTGGACCCCCCATGTGGTGCACCTTCTTGCCAATACTGAATTGCGGATAGGTCTCTAAGCCCAGCTCCTTTATGAGCTCCAGGATGTGCGTTTGAGTGCTGAAAGAGAGAGTAAGTAGTTATCATGCTATTTGTTTGCCATGAATTAAGGATGTTATGTGAACATGTATCCATCTATTCTGATAGTAGGGTGTGCACAACACTGCTTGAGTGAGCCTTTGCACAACGAAAAAAAACCTGCCAAAATGTTGACATGAAGCAACTGAGAGATGCTCTTTCCTCTTCCATTAAAACGTCTTCAAAGTGCTCTTGAACAGTGTTCTTCTATTTGGGTTGCCAAGAGCTGATGTTTTATCTTACCAGCGAGACACCTCCTAGATAAAAAGGTTTGATGGCTTGTTACTTTCAGAACATTTCTGAATCGTGACTAAAACTTTCCAGAAACAACCTTCTTTCAAACAAGACTTTAGACGAGTAACCGTTCAATAAATTGTTCTATGAAAACTTATGAGAGATGTAACTGTTGTGAGATGGACTGGTAGAGGTAGTTGCTATAAAAGTGTTTTTACATCAGTTTGTCAGGCTGGAACAGCGAGGAGACAATGTTCCATGAGATAATGAAAATAGACATGTTCAGCTGATGTACGCAAGAACCATTAAAGAGAAGCTCGTTTGCCGTGTTAGCAAACTTTCCATGATTGACAGACTCTAGTGGATCTCCATTACATTGTAGACAGTGGTGGAAAGTAACTTAGTACGGTACTTGTACTTTACTTGAGTATTTCCACTTTATGCTACCTTATACTTCTACTCCACTGCAATTCAGAGGCAATATTTTTATCACTATGTATTTATCACTACTTACTTTTTACATCTAAAACACATATGCTCATATGAAACAATTCAGTATGTGTATACTTATCAATTGAATAATGTGATAAAGTCTCTAAAATTGGCTCTACAAATAACGGGATCAAAGCGTGTACATAAAACAGGATGATCATTATTTAATAATAAAATACTTTGAATGAGCGATTCTGCATAATTGGTACATGCATTTCTGATACTTTGAATACCTTTGGCTTATACTTCGACACTTTACGTTACTGAAAGTGGCCATTGTGCAACATTAGTCATTTTTATTTGTGTTCTTTGAATACATTTTGATGCTGATACTTTTGTACTTTTACTCCATCAAGAGTATTATGAGTACTTAATCCACCGCTGCCTTTAGCCGTCATTTGTTTACCTATCATTGTGTAAATCTAACAAAGACAACCATCACATTACTTACATATCTATGAAACAATTCATTCCGGTAAGAATTTGTAATACAATAAGCAGCACTGCATCAAAGCCCATTACTTTGAGTCCGAAGAATAGACAGGAATGTGACGGTGAGGTGCAAACTGTGTCCAGAAGCTGTTATCCACTGCTGTAAACAACGCAGCCCCATTGCAGCAGAGTGCTGCACCACTTGGCCCGAGTCATTAAGTACATTTGTTACATCATGTATTGTAGATTAGGCCCACCCTAATGATTTCCTCAAAGTTCCTATGCACTTATTTATATGATAAAAAGGGTAACAAGTGTGACATTTATTTCCATTTGATTCTATCAACTCCCTCCAGAATCTATGATTTTGCACGTGTGCCATATTCAGTGGACCTCTGCACCATCTCAAGTGCTAATAAATCAAAGTCTTATTATTAGCAAATTGCTCTCGTCAATTAAGAAAATCCTTGTAATACATAGTTTTACAAATAAAAGATATCCCTGAAGTGACTCTTAAAAAGTGACATTAGCCTAGCATGCTAACATGAACTCCTCCTGAACGGACTCCTATTTTTGTTATTCCAGTAGTTTTTCTTCCTTACCTTCCTACCCACTGCCCTCCAAAGTCCCAGCGATCGACTCCACTAGCTGCCGGTATTTCAGTGGACACTGTGCGACCTCCCACCCGATCTGCATGGAATACCACGCATGATTTTGTAAGAGGCATACCTCTTTTCAACAATTTCACGAAAGAATCCAGTATAAAATGACTCGCATGTCAGGTCATCAATTTGCTTTCAATCCCACAAACCTTTTCCTTCCAGTACCAGTATTCTAAACTTGGCATTCCTTTTTCTGAGCAAATGAGCTGCACTCAGCCCAGATAGCCCGGCGCCAACAATAATAACGTCCCAAATGTCCGCAGTCATAGTCGAGCTGGAGTGCCAACCTAAACGTGTGTTAGTAAACTGTGGAGTCAGAAACAGAAATCTAACATGTATTCCCTTTTCGTTATCTTGCAAAGCCTGGGCTTCTCTCATAAAAAGCGCCCTTTGGAACTGTGAACAAATGAGCTTTTGACCTACTTTAGAGAGTCGGCAGTGTAAACTCCAGTAATAAGAGACAGGCTTTTGTTATTTGAACAGTAAAGGCTCTGTCAGATGGGAGGTCTTGCGCGTTTTTGGCAACTCTGGGCAGGGGATGAATACACTTCTACCAATAAGAGGGTCAGCATTTTGATCACACCCCCTGCAGTCAGCAAGTACTGTTTTTATAAAAGCAGAGGTGAAAGAAGTACTCAGGTCTTTACAGGCCTTACTTAAATGAAAGTAATAACACCACATTGTTGAAATACTCTGTTAGTAGTATACATATTGCATTGAAAATGTTACGTAAGTAAAAGTAGACAAGTATTAGCATCAAAATTAATCAAAAACTAATAGTAATCATTATGCAGAATGGCCTTTTTGGAATACTATTTATCATAACGTTTTTAACTGATCCACTAATGTAATCGCAATTTTAAGCGATAGCTTCAAACACTTGTTATACTGCCAGCAAAGTACACCATTTTCTTTCAATTTGAAGTGGATAAGAAGTATGAAGTAGCATCAAATGTCAACTAAATAAAGATACGTTAAAAATGTATATCACTGATTGTAATTCAGTTATTCTGTTAACAAGAAATACATGTGTATTAGCAGAATATGGTTGTTCTATTGAATTTTCTGAATGACCAATCTGGATCTTTTTGAACAACTTGAGCCCCGAGACAAGTCTGATGTTCCCAATCATCAGATTCCACTGTTTTGAAAAGAGAAACAAATTCGATTTCTGTCACTATATACAATTAGGATATTTATTAATTGATAACCCAACAACAACTGGGACTTACTTAAAACACAATCATCTCCCTTTAGTAACCCGTACACAGATTGGAGTAATTACTAGAAAATCAGCAGCAAATGATATCAAGCTGTTGCCAGAATGGCACCAGAGAGCAGTGCTGTGAAAAAGACTCTTAGCTTTGAGAACATATTGAAAATAAAACATGGGAAGAAATCCCTGAAACGTGTTTTTACTCAACAGAGGGATACAAAAAAAATATAAAACTAACAACCATGCAAGAGGAAGTGTGAGAAACCATGTTGCCAAGTCTGTTTTTAAAGTATGACATCACCTACTGTTATTAATGTACATTTTTAATTACTTTATTCTATGAATTAATTTCTTTTTTAAAAACTGTTTTACATTATAATTAGCCTTTTCCACCTTTTGTGCTTTTTGCCATCTGTGTTTGATTGAAATGAAAATAAATAAATATGTAAAAAAAAAGAAAACGTAAAAATATGCCAAGTGCAAATGGTTGTTTTAAAGGGGGCCAATTATGCTAATTGTCGTGTTTCATAATTGTATTTAGTGTCTCTACTGTGACATGTCTCCATGCTTTAATGTTCAAAAAGCTCTTTATTTTTCACATACTGCCTGTGCTGCAGCACCTCCTTTCACCCTCTGTCTGAAACCAGAGCCCAGTCTGCTCTGATTGGTTAGCTGGTCAGCTCTATTGTGATTAGTCAACTGCTTAGAGATGTCCCGTCTCCTAGCCTATAACGTCAAATGTGTTGAAGCGCGAACCACTAGAAGCGCCAGTATGTTACATGGTGATGTCACTATGTTATGGGAGTAAACAAAGGTGTATAATGGAGGCATTTACTTGCAATTCTTTGGCATATCATTGGAAAGAAGAACTACCGCCTTGGGTGTCATTCGACTGGTTTACTGTCTCTGCTATCTTCTAAAAATGGATAATAAAATAGTGTAACACATTTGCATAAAACACAAGCCAACAAAGGTTTTGTGGAACAAGTAGTCATGTTTATTTAGGACGTGTGTATTCATCCAAGAAGTGAAAGTCCCTTTAGACCTCTCTTGGATTGCATGTTTTTCTTCTGTCTTTGTTTATTTTCTAGCTCAAGAAACATTAATCCCAGAGAAGCCAAACTTGGCAAGTTATGTAAAAATACTTTGGCCAACATCTTGTGTTGCATAATGGTTACACAGACCCAAATGATAAGTCTCTTTTTAGTCGTTCATTATACATGTTTAGGAGTATTGTTTCTTAAGCTTGCTGAAATACCCCCAAGCAGTGACAGAGCCATTTTTCTTTTGTATTGGTCCTGTAAAATTATCCCCACCATCATATGGTGATGGCCTCACAATGAAGACAAATAGGAATGTCAAAAGAGTTTATTGCTGACGAGCAAACTATCCAACTCTCTTAAGTATTATTGTAAAAAAAAAAAACTGAAAATAAGAAAAAAGCTTTCTCACACATAAAAGCTGTTTGTTAATAATCTGCACAAAACGGCAAATTAAGATTTTACCTAGATGATGAATCAGAATAGAAATACAATATATACAACGTGTAAATAGTCTGCAAATGCAACAATCCCAAGGTTCTCTCCCTCCCTGATATGCCTCAATTGGATTTATTTGTGTACTTCAGTAACATAGTGACATCACTAAGTAAAACTCACAGTTCTAATAGTCAGCGCTCCAACACATTGTATGTGATTAAGGAGTAAGACATCTAGGCGGTTGACCAATCACAACATAGCCTGCCAGCAAATCAATCATAGCAGAGCCTGCCATTGCCCTGCTGTTCATCACACTTCAACCCTAAATAACTTCTTGTCACAGTTATTTTAGGACTATTGTGAAAATTAAATATATATATATATAAATGTGTGGAGTGTTGTTAGAGTGTTGTTAGTGCTGTTAGAGTTCACTTAGATTTGACTGCTGCACCACTGACTCTCAACAAAAGTATAACAGTGAAGCAAACTGCAGAAAGAAAACTTTACAGACATCAATCCAAGGATACCTGCGAAGGGCATACACATCACACTTGTTACATAAACTATGTTTTTATTGTACCGGTTCTTTGTGCATTGACAGAACAGTTGAATATAACGTTGTGTTTCTGCTGGTTGGCGCTTGGCGGTAGCGTACAGTACACAATGAAGTCCTGAAAAGGTTCAAATGGTCATTTTTTTCACATTAAAGGTCTATGGAATGACAGTTCCAATGCTCTCAAAGCACATCATTTTCCTCCAGCAAAGTACAATGCATCCCTAAACAACATTTTGAAGTGGGTGTCATTGAGGAAATTAGCAGGATTTATATGTTTCTGAAAACTGGATGTAAAAAATCTAAAGAAAAAAATGCCCAAAGCTTGTGAAATAAAAGAAAAAAGGTCACCTGAATATTTTTAATATATTTTATTCCACAGGAGATAGTTTATCCTTTACAACTAATTAATTTTCTGCCTTTTATCTACTGAAGGACACCCAGTTGTTTCTCATCTAAAAAGGCTGTTTCCCTGTAGATCTGACACAGAGATAAGCTCTATCCCTTTTTTGTATTCCTCTTGCTTTTGTGCAGACACCTTGCTGGCACAACCAATTTCTCGTCACTTGAGACCTCATGAGCTCCCTTTGTCGCCGTGATTATCAACAGCAGCAGCAACAGCGTGCAGAGAGAAGTTTTTGCGACTATTGACAATTTACTCTTGTGCATGCATAACATAAAATATAACATCTTAATCGCTGGATTCTATCAAAGTACTTCATGGGTCCAAAGAAAACCATCGCTGCGGAGGAAGTCGAGGACATTAAAAAGTCGCTCGACTTCCTGGCGGAGGAAATTTAGGCTGTCAGGTTGCAGCAGAAAAATATTTTGGACCTTGTAAAAGAGGTTAAGGATCTGCGGATCCAGAATGCTGAGAAGGACAAGAGGATAACTTACCTGGAGAGCAGAGTGGAGGACCTTGAGCAATATACCAGGATGAACAATGTTATCGTTACCGGGCTCAACATAAAACCCCGGTCATACGCTCGTGCTGTGACCGTTAACAGGGGTGAGCCCGGGGAGCTTGATGTCAGCTCCACGGAGCAACAGGTGGCTGCTTTCCTCCAGTCCAAGGGGATCGAACTGGGCTGTGAGAACATCGAGGCATGCCACCCCCTGCCAAGGAGTAACACTGGCAACAAACCGTCTATTCTCATCAGGTTTGTGAACAGGAAACACAAAACGGCCTTACTCAAACAAGGAAGGAAGCTGAAAGGATCAGATGTCTACATCAACGAGCATCTGACCAAGTACAACGGCGACATAGCCAGAAACGCTCGCTTCATGAAAAAACAGAAGAAAATTCAGAACACCTGGACAACAATCTCCAAAATATTTATAAAGCTAAACAGAACACCTGTTAGAATTATGTTTTTAAACAGGACCCAGGTGCAGGCAATGACTGAAGATGTTTAAAATGGTTTATTGTTTCGGAGACTCAGGCAGGTTTGGTGATTATGGGGGTCCGGAGTGGAGGTAGGCAGTGAGAGGCTGGACTGATTACAAGGCAGGCAGGTATGATGCAGGAAGAAGCAGGCAGGTTGGCTGGAAGCTCTGGTGGATGATGGCCGAGGGATTGCACTGGAAACACAAGAGAATCTAGTTACAAAAAGTATGGAATAACACACAGACAGGATCACTGAATGGCCAGGAGGATGTAATACCACTGGTGTAGAAAACAATCTGGCGGTGAGTTGCTGGGAGACTGGAGTAGATAAGCTGTGTCCTGATTAGATGATGAGGGACAGCTGAGTCGGACGGCCAGGTGAGAGCAATCAGGCTGCTGCCTGCAAGGGAAACCACACACACACACAGGGGAACAAACAGGGACACAGTTTGGACCGTGACAAGGAGGCCAAAGTACTGGTCATCAGAAACATGGAGGATCTGGATAAATACCAATAATCTTCATGTTCTGGACCACATATAAGGTAACAAGCACTTACACACAACCATGACTCACACTGAATGGAGGCAATCATCTTCAATAGGGGAACATATTAATATGTCTCAGATGATCAAGGAACAAGACCAACTGTTGCTAAAAACATTTGAATACACCGACTATAAAACAAAAGATCTGGATTTGAAATAGACCCAGACAATAATTTCTTCTCTTCTATCATCAACAACTGCTGTTATTACACTGATCAACAGTACAACCAGAGCATACCATCAGAGGGCAAGCTATCTATTATTCACTTCAACAGCAGAAGCATGTATGCAAACTTTAACCTCCTCAAGGAATATTTAAATCAGTTTCAACAAACATTTATCATTATTGCCATATCTGAAACTTGGATCACGGAGGACAAAGACATAGACTTTGAGCTGGAGGGCTTTGAACTCAGATACATAAATAGACAAAACAAGGGTGGAGGATGAGTAGCCTTGTATGTGGACAATACTTTATAATTTAAGGTGATGAATTATATGTCAACAGTGATTGATAATGTATTGGAATGTATCACGATTGAAATCTGCAAAGAAAAAACGAAAAATGTAATCATCAGTTGTATATTTAGAGCACCCGGCTCTAGTATTGAGATTTTCAAGGACTGGATGGAGGAAATATTCTCAAAAGTGATTCATAAAACAGTTTTCATTTGTGGTGATTCAATATTGACCTTCTAAATCCAAATAATCACAGCATGACAGAAGAATGTATCAACACAATGTACAGCATGAGTTTATATCCAAAAAGTACTAGACCCAGCAGAATCACATCGCACTGTGCTACTCTCATAGACAATATATTCACAAATGACATAAACAATACAGTAAGTGGACTTATTTGCAGTGTATGACAAAAACTACAGTAATAACATGCCGGACAATGCTACTCAATACAGACGAGTTAGATCAGAGGAAGCAATGAACGCTTTAAAAAATGCTTTACTGGCACAAAGATGGGATGATTTATACAAAGAACACAATATTGACATATGATCAATTCCTGAGAATGTTTTTATCATTATATAATACATACTGCCCAATTGTCAAATACAGTAGAAAAATGAAATATGTAGAATGTCCATGGATGACAAGGGATTTACAAAATGCTTGTAAAAAGAAAAATTCATTGTATAGAGATTTCATGAGAAATAAAACAAAAGAGACAGAGATATAAAAAATATAAAAATAAATTAACAATTATAATAAGGACCTGCAAAAGTGAATACTATCGGAAATTACTAGACAAAAATAAAAACAACATTAAAGGAATATGGAGCATACTGAATAGTATTATAAAAAATGGGTCTAGAAAAAGGAGCTATCCCACATACTTCATTGACAAGGATAAGGAAGAGGAAAATATGGATGTTGTATCCAACAGTTTCAATGATTTCTTTGTAAATGTTGGACCTGAATTAGCAGGTAAAATCCCTGATGGAGGAACATCAGAAAAAAAAAACTGTAAAACTTAATCCTTTCTCAATGTTCCTCACAGCAGTGGATGAAAGAGAAGTAGTTGAT
Organism: Harpagifer antarcticus; assembly: GCA_902827135.1. Taxonomy (NCBI): domain Eukaryota; kingdom Metazoa; phylum Chordata; class Actinopteri; order Perciformes; family Harpagiferidae; genus Harpagifer; species Harpagifer antarcticus. The sequence continues at coordinate 3,668,832 of CADEHL010000394.1, forward strand.
ATTGTAACGAAATGTAAAAACAAAAAATCTACCGATTGTGATGACATTGACATGACTGTATTAAAAAACGTTATATATGTTATTTCAAAACCATTCACACACATATGTAACTTATCATTCCAAACTGGTGCATTTCCTAACAAAATGAAAATAGCAAAAGTCATACCTTTGTTCAAAGCTGGGAACAAACATCACTTCACAAACTATAGACCTGTCTCACTTCTACCACAATTCTCAAAAATTCTTGAAAAGCTTTTCAATAACAGACTGGACAATTTCATAGAAAAACACACTTCTCACCGAAAGTCAATACGGATTCAGAGCCAACAGATCAACATCGATGGCTTTAATAGACTCACTTGAAGAAATTACTAGCTCAATTGATCAAAAGAAACATGCCATTGGAATATTCATTGACCTAAAAAAAGCATTTGACACAATTAATCATGACATATTAATAAAGAAACTGGAACGTTATGGAATCAGGGGTGTCGTTTTGGAATGGGTTAGGAGTTATTTAACCAACAGGCAACAGTTTGTGAAGCTGGGAGAGTGTTGTTCTTCATATTTGGACATTAAATGCGGTGTCCCCCAGGGGTCTGTATTGGGGCCGAAACTATTTATTATGTATATTAATGAAATATGCAATGTATCGACAGTACTCAAGTTTGTTTTGTTTGCTGATGACACTAATATATTTTGTTCTGGGGACAATGTACAGCTACTATTGGAAGAGATCACAGCTGAAATATGCAAACTAAAGTTATGGCTAAACAGTAATAAGTTATCATTAAACTTGAATAAAACAACATTAATCATATTTGGAAATAGCAATACACTAGCATCCAATAAGATAGATGGGATTTTCATTGAGAGAGTTAAAGAACATAAATTCCTTGGAATCACAATTGATGAGAAACTGAGCTGGAAACCACACATAACACATATTACTTCCAAAGTCTCAAGAAGTATTGCAATATTAAACAAGGCAAAACAGATTCTTGATCAAAATTCCCTCTATATTCCTTACTGTTCATTGGTGTTACCTTATTTAAGTTACTGTGCAGAGGTTTGGGGCAGTAATTAAAAAAACAACACAATCCCTATTTATTCTACAAAAAAGAGCAATAAGATTTATTAAAAATGTCGGCTATAGGGATCATACAAACCCATTATTCTTAAAGCTACAATTATTAAAACTGTCAGATCTTGTTGAATTCCAAATTGCACAAATCATGTTTAAAGCAAAACACGTTCAATTACCTGGAATATTCAGATATTGTTCAATGAAAGACAAGGGAGTTATAATTTACGTGGTTCATTTATATTCACTTATGTTAGAGTGCGCACAACAAAGAGAAGTGTTTGTGTTTCTGTTTGTGGGGTGAAGATCTGGAACAATCTGAGTGAGGAGCTAAAGGGATGTCCAAACATCAAACTATTCAAAAAGAGGTATAAAGACACAATTCTCACAAGGTACAGGGAGGAAACTGCTAAACCATAACTGTTTATATTCCTGTTTTGTATTCAATTTATGAATTTGTGTTTGTATGAATTTGTGTGTGTACATATGTGTGTATATATATATATATATATATATATATATATATATATATATATATATATATATAAATATAAATATGTAGAGGCCATTCTCCTAACTTGCCTGTATATATTATATGAATGATTATATAAAGTATTCAAGGTTAAAGTATACATTGATATTGTATGTTAACATATATTAAGATGTAAAAAGAAAAAGAAATGTAAAAAAAAAAAGGGAGAAGGGGTTGGATTAAATAAGTGTAGACTTCTTCAGACCCCTTTTCGGACGTGTAATTAGCTAACGTTTTGTTGTTTATTGTTATCAGACAATGATACTACAGATTATTCAATTATTAATTAAATATTTCATTTTGTTATTGCACTCATTTGTATAGTACTGTATCATGTCTCTATCATCTTTTGTTTCATTTGTATTTTCTTTGGTTTTACACGCTCAAAAAAATAAAATAAACTACACTAAACTAATTATTTGAAACCACGGACATCGGACACATGAAAGGTTCTAAAGTGGTGTATTGTGCGTGCAACAAATAAGAAATGTACAGCCACTATGTTTTTATACAAACAAATGAAGCTGAAGGTGGATGTAATATTGCAGTCAGACAAATATTATTGAGTGTAGAGACGATTGTGTTGCAGATGTAATGCTTTCAGTAGCAGTTCTCATCAGATGCATCACCAGAAACCCTATTTAATTGCAGGGTCCCTCCTCCAGTTTCACAATGGATTGCTAGCTATTGTTCTTCAGCTGCTATGCCTGAGCAGTGATTTCCTCGTGCTCGTTCCCATAGGTTTAACCTAACTTGATTACACTCTTATTTAACATAAGATACTAGTTGTAGCAGTTGTGAGGATTATAAAGAGCACACATTTGGGAACGTTGAAGGTTTTGAGAGGCAATATCAAACAGCTGGATCACAACACCAAGGGAACCGACTTGTAAACAGGTGAAACAGGTGGAGCCGCCGTCCAATCAGGAGGTGTTATGGGAATGAGGGGGGAAGTAAACAAGGAGTTCTCTGTAAAGCGAGAGCTGCTGCTACACCCTTTGTATTCCACTGTCAGACGTTTGGATCTGCATTCAGGTGATATCTATAGAAACAAAACATTAATATTCTGCTTCATCTCTTAAGATTAGTGTCATATGTACAGATTTATATATGTTTGCTATAATCTTAGTCGTTTTGACCATCTCTATGATTTGATCTCATCCAGCAACACTATGATTAGAAAAACCTTCACTGATATTTTCCTGCCCTGGTCGTACCGTCTACTTGTTATTCAGCGCAAGTCTCTTGAGCACTGGGTAAGAACACACTCACACACACCACACACGACACACACACACACACACACACACCACACCACACACACACACACACAACACACACACACACACACACACACACACACACACACACACACACCACACACACACACACACACACAATGACTGTCCTCTATTGTATTACTTTGCATGGCCTTGACGAAGCCCCTTTCTTGAGAGGGTTGTCAGCCTGATATATCCTCGTCTCTGTTGAACACTGACGAGCTTGTAGGCCCTCAGTGGTGTAAACTTCAACATGTGTTACCATGGCGCTCACTGACTGTCCAATCATGCTTTGAGATTATGCCTCCAGATGACACTCTAATGTTCCAGGGATTTGTTTTTTCTCCAGTGTCTGGGCTCAAATGCACCTTTTAGTTTGTTCCATGCATTTGAAAAATAATACAAAAAGGGTAACCGTCGGAGGTAAAACAGAACGCTTGAATCTCTGAAACAGTGAACACACTAGATATTGAGTATTTTCCTCTAAGACACAATCCCCTTGTAAACATCAAAACAAGTCCATTTCCAACTTTTCTCAATATGTGTGCACTTATATATTGTTGCAGACATCGAATTAAACCACTAATGGAAAATGTTCTTCATAATTCCAATGTTGCTATGATAATCTGGCTGATGGCTCTTTCCTTGCGCTTTCATCTCATGAAACCACTTGCAACATAACAACACATACGATGAACATATGGTGAACATATGCTGAAGGACACTTTCAACTAAAAGCTGTGTAGGGCTTTGTTTTTGCCGGACGTAATTGAAATGTATACTTCGCGTCTGGTGTGAACGCAGCACGGAGACCTGGTCCACGCTGGCGAGTATACACATTCTCTGAACTTCTTCCTCCCGACTGTACATTCTTCAGCTCCCCCCGTGCCACCGGCCATGGTGGGGGCATAGCCTCAGTGTTTAGAGCTAGCCTCCAATACCGATTGCTTCACCCTGTAACTAGCTACGGCTAGCTTGAGTTTGCAGCTTTTTTAACTGAACCCCGGCCTCGCCTGTGCTCTGCGCAGTCGTGTATCGTCCGACAAAGTGCAATAAGGATTTCATAAATGACCTTTCTGACTTTCTGTTCGGGATCATGGTGAAATACAATCATGTTTTGATTTCCGGAGACTTCAATGTCCATTCTCTCAGAGCCGTGGCTCAATGACTGTACCGTGCTCTCAGATGCACCTGCAGGTGTTGCAGAGAGAAAATGGAAAAGGATAAAACTCCATGTCTCCCTAGAAATCCTTCGTGCTTGCCTTTCTGCAGTCAAAGCAGCCAAAACAGAGCACATTCCTCTGTTAATTCTCCAAACACAGCCATAAACCTCAGGTTCTTTTAATGTCCTCAACTCTATCATTAATCCCTGTGATGTTTCTTCATTGTGCCATCGACTACTCTCTGTGATAAGTTTCTTAATTTTTTGTATCGAAAAAGTATCTGCGCTTAGGCTAGCCCACACTAGTGCTACCCCAGATCCTGCTCTTTTTCTGTGCCCTGCTGTCCTCGACCACTTTAAGCCTGTATCCCTCTCTTCTCTCTCGGATGTTGTCAAGCACCTGCGGCCGACAAACTGCACCACAGACAGCATTCCCTCTCGCCTTCTCAGAAATGTTTTCGATTCAGTTGGAGCAAGTATTTTATTACTAATTAGCACCTCTCTTAGCTCAGGATGTGTCCCAGCTGCCTTCAAACATGCCATGGTGCAGCCACTACTTAAAAAGAAAAATCTCGACCCCTCCATTCTCGCAAATGTTAGGCCCATCTCCCAGCTACCTTTTTAATCTAAAGTTCTGGAGCGAGTAGTCTACGCCCAGCTGCAGTCTTTTTTAACCACGCATGGCATTCATGAAAAGTTTCTGTTTGGCTTCAAACCCATGTACAGCACTGAAGCAAGCCCTTTTAAAAGTTTTTAATGATCTGCTCCTAGCTGCCAACTCAGGTAGCCCAGCTGTCCCTGGTGCTGTTAGACCTGACAGCTGCCTTCGACACTGTGGACCATAGCATCCTCTTGTTGCGGCTTCGAACAGTCTGCAGGCATCACAGGCTCTGCCCTTGCATGGTTCAGGTCCTACCTGACAGACCGTAGCTTCTCAGTGCAGCTGGTGCCTTCTCCTCTGCCAAAGCCCCTCTTACCTGTGGGGTTCCCCAAGGCTCTATTCTGGGCCCATCCTTTTTCTAATGTGCCCCTAGATTCAATTCTCACAAAACACAACATCCCCTTCCATTGTTACGCCGATGATGTACAGATCTATCTGCTCTCAATTCTAATGTCAACTCATTACAGCTATTGATGGACTGCTTGACAGAGATCAAATCCTGGCTGAGCCAAAACTTCCCCACCCTCACACGAGAGCAAGACCGAGGTTATCTTTTTTGGACCCCAACCTCCAGCCTCTCTGGTTGATATTCTGGGCTCCCTCAATAAAAACATCCTCCCCTCTGTCATGAAACCTTGGAGTGACCTTCAATAGCGCTTTTAATTTGATAAGCAGGTCAGCAGCGTAGTCAAGACCTGCTTTTATTAAATATGACTATTGGCCAAGACCAAGTCGTTTTTATCTTTTAAGACCTAAAAGGGTTATTAACGCCTTTGTAACCACAAGGCTGGATTATTGCAATGCTCTATACGTGGATCAATTAGAAGCATGCAACTAGTGCAGAACGCAGCTGCTCGTCTTCTCACTGGCCATAAAAAGCGTGACCACATCACCCCCAATTCTGGCCTCATTTGCACTGGCTTCCAATTAGGTTCCGAATTGATTGTAAACTCCTTTTATTTGTTTTTTAAAGCACTAAATGGGCTGGCTCCGGCCTATATAGCAGAACTCCTCCATCGCTACACCCCAGCCAGAGCTTTAAGGTCGCCAAGACCCAGGCTCAAAACCAGAGGTCACCGAGCCTTCGCAGCTGCTGGCCCTAGGCTCTGGAACACTCTGCCCCTCCCATGTGTCAGGCCCAGACACTAGGGTTTTTTAAATCCTCATGAAAGACTCACTTCTTCTCCCTGGCCTTCTAGTCAGAGCGGAGTACGACTCCTGCATTTCCCCCTGTGTTTGATTTTTATATTTGCTGTTGTCATTTATTGTCTTCTGTTTGCTATGGCAGTAAAGTGTTTTTTATACATGTACAGCACTTTGGCTCGATCAAAAATCGTTTTAAAATGTGCTATATAAATAAAACTTGATTTGATTTGATAGGAGTCAATCCCCTTGAAAACAAGTCCATTTCCAACTTTTCTCAATATGTGTGCATTTATATATTTATAGACATCGAATGAAACTACTAATGGAAAATGTTCTTCATAATTCTAATGTTGCTATGAGAATCTGGCTGATGGCTCTTTCCTTGCGCTTTCATCTCATGAAACCACTTGGAAGATGTTTTCATTCATAACTAAAACCTGTGTAGGGCTTGTTTTGCTGACGTAATTGAAATGTATACTTCATATGTTAATCATTATTCCTAAAGTGCTGCTTTTGGAGCTCTTTCTTATTGTATATCATATATGTAATTTTTCCTGCTCTTATTAGTCATATATTTCTTGGCAGTAACGATTATGTTTGTGGTTTTTTAACTTATTACAGGTCTGGCTCTGCAAAACAAATTTCATCATTATTAAAATATAAAAGTATACATAAAACTGTGTATGGCAAGAGTATGTTATATATATTACGTATGTTTTGATTCATTTCAACACCTGTCACCACTTTTCTTAAGATTTGAAGTGTGCGGGGGGGGATGCTGGTGATGTCCACGGGCCCGCAGACCCTACAGAAGGCTGAGGGAGATAAAGCTGACTTTGGGCTGTGCCGTTACACTCCGAGCCCCTCGACATCCGGAGAACTCGACATCGAATGGTCCGTGGTCAGTCCAGACACCACGCAGAAAGACCACATGGTGAGAGGCACGCTTTGGGAGTACGGATCACATGTACCGTGTTAACGCAATCAGGATACATATGAAAGCAACTGTATAGTCAAACTGTTACATTAAGAACAGACGTAATAACATTGTTGTATACAATAAAAACAGGTATTACTGGCAGGATTACAGTGTGTCGTACTGCCTGGAATTTCATTTTTGGTTTTCATTTAGGCTGCTTTATACGGTTTTTATTTTTTAATGCAGTATTGGGACACTTTTTGTAGTATAGATTACATACGAAGGGCTGGGCCCCTAGAGGGTGAAGGTATATTGCCTTGTAAATTAAAGGGGAGCCTATCATGCAAAAATGCACTTTTGTACGTCTTTTATACATGAATATTGTCCCCGTGTGTCAGGGGAACTCACCAAGTGTCAGAAAACACAACCCTCTCTCTTTCCTCCCTCCTACCCAAATCTCTAAAAACGGGCTGCAAACGGAGATGATTATTATTTGAATTTTTCTGACGTCAGAAAGGGGTGTTCCGCCTATGGGCAACTCTCCACCTATCAGGGGAATGAGAGACCGCTCGAAAGCAACTGGAGACACTGTAGTACATATGCCAGGCCTGTAAGTGTCTGCCACAAAAGCAGAATCAGCCCCTGCAAAAACAGGGCTGGAAAGAGCAAGTAGAGCAAAATGAGGCATGGCTAAAATGCATGATCTGTTTGGTATATTTTGAAAAAAAAAACTCATAGACATGTTTTATATAGGTATGGCCCTACAATATATGTTTTCAAATATAGCATGATGTTACTTTAAGTTATAAATTAGCAAAAATCCAGTGAAATACTTTAATCAACTAAGATTTGTTAAAAACATGTTTTCAATCAGGTGGACAATCCCCACAGGAGCAATTTGGGGTGAAGTGTCTTGCCCAGAGACACAACGACATGCTGACTGCAGTAGGACTTGAACTTGCTACCCCTAATTCAAAGTCCAGCACTCTATCCCACTGAGCCACAGCCGCCCCATACATTACTTTCATATTGTGATACTCAGATGGGGACTACTGATTATGTTTTACAGATCACATTTTTGAGCTACGGTAACCTTCCCACCTTAGTTACAAGATGGCTCAGCTCAACACTTCTTTGGTTCTTCTTAGTTGGATCCACCTAGATCAAGGATCCAATCGTTGTGAGCTGACTCTAGAAGTAATTGAAACTCTGTAAATGATGGTCAAAAACAATCGTGGCTCACTTGGCATATATCAAGTATTGATATGTAGCAGCGTACACTATGCCATACAATAGAGGCGTGCAATGTATTGAGTGCAGACAATCTCATGTTTGTTGTTCAGTAGGCAATTTCATGTGCTGTTGCTTAGGCTATCAGCAGAGCCACCAACATCATTTGGGGGTCAAATCTGTAAGAGGTAAACCAATTAAAGGAAAGGACCTGTGACCAAAAGTGAGTCGAGTTGAGCCAAAGCTATTGGAAAAACTCTGGTGACCTATCCATAACGGAAATTACATCTTTAAAACATCTCATTTATCTGGATTTCACACTTATTTTCACATTTTTAAATTCTATTCCCCATAATGTACATTGTTTGTTAATTAAAATCAAGTTCAGAGGCTGGTGTGTGCATGAGCTCCTACACCTTTTTAATTTCACACAAATTAGTCGTTTATCCCGTTGCCTTTTTCGTTAAATTAGTCATTTCTTGTCAGAGACTTAAGAGCATTTTTTCCTCTGCCTTTTAGAAATCCTCTTTGTGGAACGTTGTCCACTAGGAAACAGAGGGACTCAAAACAACCACACAGCCTTTAAACAATCGTCACATAAAGTTATAAGTGATATGCTAATGCTTTGGGAAACAATGCTCATTCATCATCCGGCAGACAGGATATAATATTATCTACCCAATGAAGAGATAGGAGCAACATTGAGCATTCATTTGGGGGCTGTGTTTTTGTCCTGCTGATCAATGTCCTCCAACCACACACAGGGGGGAGGGGGATACACTCAAGGTTCAGGCATGGTAATCTTAGTTGTGCAAATCTTTCTTTTTGTCTTCCACCAGCTCCTGTCCCTTCACCAGCGGCACCACATACATCCATGGGGACAGCACTCTTGGGAAAGGGTTCAGATTTGCTGCTCCCGGACCCCTCCATGGGGGACGCCTCCATGTCTATCTCTCCGCTGTCCCCTGCCCACAGTGCTACCTACCAGTGTAAAGTGAAGAAGTCCCCTGGAGTGGACGCCAGGAAGGTGTCCCTGGTGGTCATGGGTAAGAAGGGGCATTGGGCCTGGCACACGTTACATTATTGATGACCTTCTGACAGCCATGAATGTATTGGGTTTAAAGGTCACCTATTCTACTGTTTTTCACCAATATAATATAGGTCTCAGATGTATACAAAACATGTCTCTGAAGTGTTTGGCTCCAAATACCAAACAGATCATTGCAGTATCCCATAATCCCCTCTGTTTCAGCCCTGTTTCAAAAGGGCTGATTCTCTGTCTGTTACTTTAGATGAAAATAAGGACCCCCTCCCCACGCCCCTCTGAGAGAGATTTGGTTAAAAAGAACACAATGGTGCTCTACGAGGAGATTCAGGTGATAAGGTGGGGGGTTACCTTGGAGATGGACTTTTTATTTTTATTTTTTTATTAATCCCTCGTGGGGGAATTGTTTCTCTGCATTTGACCCATCCTAGTGTTAGGAGCAGTGTGCTGCCATTTTGAACGGCGCCTGGGGAGCAGTGTGGGGAACGGTGCCTTGCTCGGGACACCTCGGTAGCACTTGGTCTTTGCCGGGACTTAAAACGGTGACCTTCCAGTTGCCAAGCCCACTCCCTATCGACTTCGCCACCACCAATCACAACCGCCACCTGGTTGGGGGCGGATTGGTGATTGGCTAACGGTTACACAAGCCAAAAAATCGTTACGACATCATAAAGTGGCAAAATCTGATCAGCTCATTTTCAGACAGGTTTTTATAGAAAGGATCAGGACAAAAAGAGAGAGAATCTTTGTTCCTGAACGTTCAGAATCTCTATTCCCACAGAGGGGACACATGTTTAATGTATAAAAGACATGAACAAGTGGATTTTGCATAATAGGTGACTTTAAAGTAGAGGAAGCCACAATAATTTTGGGGGTTGCCTATGTTCCATGAAGGTTACTTTCCTTGTCACATGCCAGTATCCATTAAACTTGCCATTTACTACAACATGATCTGGTGGTTCCTGCTCTCTGCCCACTTTCATCTTTTAAGACTTCTACTGCATTTACCACAACTGATGTGCAATCCATAGTGGTTTGTGGGGGTCAGTTTTGTTCAAGGTCACACGAATGTCAAGGAGAACTAATTGAATTGCTCTCTGTGTCGGTTGAGATTAAAGGCTTTCTCAAGTCAGGCTTTATTCTATAAAATAAAAAAACGTGTATTTAATGACAAGCTGCTCTCTAAATTCAGGTCAAATCCTCTCTAGTGATTATTAATAAAATGTTTTTTCTCAAATCAATAGATACAGATTGAGCTGTTGTTTAGAGAATACAACCGGTCAATAGTCATTTGAAATGTACTTCATATAGAACCATGTATGCCATCAGTGTATTCATCTTGACATTTGAATATTTACTTGATTCATATATTACATTACATTTAGCTGACGCTTTTCTCCAAAGCGACTTACACTATGTGCATTCGACCAGGAAGATACAAACTTGAAGTGTTAGGGATTAATTTTGTCTTCCTTAGACATTTAACTTTATTTTGTGTGTTGACATGTACGACCATCCCTGCTTCTAATCTCCCGTAAGGAATGTGTTGATGCAGTCGTATATTGATACTAGGTTTTACAGCTTGACATACAGGGCATAGGGAGGTTTTCGAGTGTGAGAACGCTAGTTTCTAAGCTCCAGAGATGGGAGAGACATCTCCTCTGCAGATGTGTTTACGCCATGGTTTACACCCATCCCCAATATGTGGATTTGACTCTCTGTAAACTAGTTAAAAGGTCTACCAAGATGCAAGGCTGATGAGATTTGAACATGGCACACCACCGTGCAGTCAGAACCTTTGACTGTGTGACTTGTGATGTGAATTTCTCCGGCCGATGCCTTGTATTAAATCTCGAGTTTTGACATCAGAACTCCTGCTCGTCCCGTGTCTCCTTCACGAGTTCGGTGACTCCCATTGCATTGCTACACAGAAGTTCCCCCACATATAAGTACATCAGGGTTCATAGAGCCAAAACCATTTAAAGTGCTATCAACTACCTTTATTAGTATATAAGTGCTTTGTTAGCAATTCTTGTTCAGTAATTCTATCTCCAGTCTAATATGACCTGAAGAGCTTGAGCAGTAACTCGGGTGGAGCAGGAGATCAGCTATTAACAGACATATGTATTATGAATGAAGTCCTTAATAAATAACCCTTTCAAAGATGTTTCATGATTATGTCCTAAATCAGATGCATGGGACACAATGTTTCCTCAGAATAAGATCTAATTGGAAGACTATTTTTTGAATCCTATTTTCCCATTACAAACTTTCTGAACTAACTTTCACTTTTTAAAAGCTTCACAATTCACTACCAAACTGCCCAGCCTTGAACTTCCTTTCGTTCTTCTTCACAAAATTCTCTTCCATTATCTGCCCACTTATACTTCAACTAGAATAACAAGTAATGTCAGAAACAGTCTCAAAAGGGGGGAGGGAGGCGTATTGAAAGGAACAAGGTTTACAATATGGCAACAAAAACAACACAATCGTCTCACAGAAATGTGACGTTCCCCATCAGATCTGATTTATTCTTTCCATAGGAGAAGATTGTAAAAGACTTTGAATTAAGGGATTAAAAACTCAAATACAAAATAAAATCCTCAGACCAGAGCACTTACATGTTCTTTAGCCTGAGTGAGTTCAGTATCATTTACAAGAATCAGTCAAAATGTCGCCCTCTTTAAGGCTTAGAGGTTCCGAACATTTTAAACTTGTCATTTTTATGGAAAGAAAACATTTGGAGCGTATTTTATTTAGCATAAATAAACCATTGTTGAACTTTAGCTGACCCTGTGGTGTCTTAACCCAAAGTCTTTCTCAGGACTTTTCCTCTCACACTCTTGCTCCGTATCAAAAAGCCGATCAATCACATCACCTTTCGCTTGATAAAAAACTAGGCAGATGGTTGAATAAATACCTGCTTCAAAGGCTCCCATATCACAAGACAGCCTGAAGCTGTTTTCAGCCTAACAGCAACACCAAACCGTCCTGAGAGCAAACAAATCATTTTATAGATCAGGGGTTTTGGTATGATCCTGAGCAGGGATAGTGCTTCAAAGAATGCAGCGATTGAAAAGTAGATCCTTCTTTTATAATGTAAATAGGGGAACAACAGTCCAATGTGTGAGATGTGTGATTTAAAGCTCTTTGTCAGTGAGTATAGCATACATCTCACTCTATCATCACCACCATCGACCACCAATCGTTGTCTTCTTTCATCTCCCAAAACTGGACTGTACTTCATGTTTCTGCCTTCTCTAACCCATCAAGCCTATCGATTTACAAATGTGTACTTTATTTATGTGCACGCTGATAGGATTTTTAGAGATAAAAATGCATAACTGTCTGTGCCAACCGTCTAACACAACCTGGTCTCACCAGCATGCGTGACTCCACCACGACTCCTTAACACCGCATTAGGCGCATTCACACCGCAGTACTTTTCCCACAAAGGTTCATGTGAACTTAGTTCATGCGAACTCTTTAGTTCTCATGAACTAAGTACAGATCGCGTTCACACCGGAAAAAGTCCCTGGGGGTGGATTAGGCAAATGAAGCCGCTGACGTCACTTCTTCTTCTTCTGCTTTGGGTTTACTGGCAGGCTATAAACAACTTCACGGCGGATACTGCCGCCCAAAGTCCCCGGCCGGAAGTCCCCGGAGTTGTAAGAGGACTTCAGTAGAAGCTGCTGGGAGTCCCAGCAGCTTCTACTGAAGCCTTCCGAGTAAATCGCCAGAACGCCGACACCTCTCTCATCTCCACCGCTCCCATGTTTTATTTTGTGTTGCCATACGTTAGTCTCTCTGCGTTTCTGCGCTGGGCTAATGCTAATGCTAATAATGCTAATGCGAGGATAATAAAATGGCGGCTTCACAAAACTTTTTGGAAGTTTTACGGGGCGTGGTTTGCAATCCGCCCAGCCAATCAGAAATATAGCTCTTTTCTCACAAAAGAGCAGCTCGAAAGTACCTGCTCTCTAGCAGGGACTTTCGAGGGGGTAAAAAGGTTCACGTGAACTAATTTTAGTACCGGCTCTTTTTGGTGAACGCGATAAAAGAGTTCACATGAACTAAATTCGCATGAACCTTTGTGGGAAAAGTACCGCAGTGTGAATGCGCCTATTGCGTGGTGGAGTCACGAACTTTGCTACATTTACGTGCACCACGCAAACAACGGCAATGTAAAGTGAATGAGGCTCCTTTGTCGTGGTGCACACACGCATTTCTACAACGTCCAACAGTGAGCTTTTATTCTATAAAACATTTTTAAAATCTACTTTATAACTTGTAGTAACTCACGGGAGGCTTCTTTTATTTTATTTGGATTCATAATAATTTGTATTTTTCGTCAGAATGTATTATGGTGCATTAGTTACGAATTTTTGTTCTCAAAAAACAGTGCATTGTGTGTAATACTACTGTGATTTTTATTAAATTCGTTTTTAAGGAAGGCCAGAGCTTCAGCTGTGCCAAATAGATTGTTCCCTTTAGTTAACGTTTTTTAAAAGAACATTATATTCCGATTTGATCATGTCCCCTTTATTGCGGAGAGCAATGTGAGTGTCACGCATTCTGGTGAGATCAGGTTGATCTAACATGTGGGTGGTTTTAAATGGTTTTTAGCACATCTTATCTAAAAAGCTGTACTGTTTTTTCCAGACAAAGGAATAGAAATGGAAGTGAAATGATCCATTTGTTGTATGATTTCCAGCCAAGCCGTCAGTGCCTCAGTGCTGGGTGGAGGGGGGGGAGCTGATCGGGGGGGCTGTCTCTCTGCACTGCCAGTCAGCAGGAGGCTCCACTCCCTTACTGTACAGCTGGAGGAGAGAAAGCACCGGCCCCCTCCCCGCTGCGGCCACACAGGGTGAGTGTGACCTCTGCTGATGTCATGGTGCTACTGCAGATCAAAGAGTGTGTGTTAGGACAGGGGACAGCTGTTTAGGAACTCAATGTAAACACATTTTCTTGTTGAATGTACGGTGTGGGTTTTACAAGATTAACAAATGTCCGAACTCGTTATTTATTCAGATGTTTCAAATTCTATGAAAATAATAGAAAGTCAGGTTAAAAAACTGTTAGGAAAAATGCAACAAAGAAATCTATAGTCAAACTGGTAATAATCAACTTAGGACTCTAGTGAATAATCACCATTTGCATTTTCTCCCCCTCACTCTTTATAATCTAAATATACATAATCTAGTTGACATTTTTGAGTGTAAATTGCATTGCACTGTGTCCCTCCAGGGAAGGGAATTTCTCTCACTTCTTTGTTTACTTCTGCAACATTGTGACGTCACTCTGTAACACTCATGCTTCTATTGGTTAGAGCAGCAGCACAGGCAGTATGAGAAGCATACAGAGCTTTTTGAACATTAAAGCAAGGAGACATGTCACGGTAGAGGCAGACAAATATCAATATTAAACTAAAAATAAGCATCATAGGACCCCTTTAACAGCTCTCCTCCTCTTCAAACATCTTCATACTGTATGTGTAAAAGCAGAAAGCCATAGACTCATGCATTGTATCCCCTTGTGTGTGCAGCTCATGTACAGTACGTTGCTTAATCCGTGATGGTGGGCGTTCATGTGTTCTCAGACGTCGTGAGTGGGGAGCTGAGAATCAGAAACCACTCTCAGAGCTCCGCAGGATTCTACCTTTGTGAAGTGAACAATGCTGTAGGAGCCGCACACTGCCGGATCAACCTGAAAGCCAACAAACGTAAGGCAACTAACACCCCCCCCCCCACACACACAGTAAGTCCCTGTTCACGCATGCACGCACGCACACGCACACACACACACACACACCGTGACACACACATGTGAACATGAAAGACCTACATTCCCTTCCATTTAGTCTCCTCTCTTTGTAGTTCAGCCACGATCTCTCACTAACCACTGTAACATTAATGTGTGCTCCCTATTAAGTTGTCTAATGGTGACGGAATAAGGTCACAGTCAATTGCGAAGAATTGCTTTATTCACAGAAGACAAAGCGTTTATCCCATCAGCTCTGACTTCCTGCTGCTGAGTCGCTCAGTCTAACATGAGGGATGTCGGCGACAGCCTCCAATTAGCTTGAGAAATTATCAAGAAAAAGGGCAGCAGCAGCGAACAAGTGCACTCATATAGGCACCTGATCATATTAGTTAAGTTGGCACACTGTGAAAGGTAAGAGGAAATTGTGTTTTGACGGCATATCCGATGTGCCGTATCACTTCTAAACAAGAAAGAAGAGAAGACGACAGAGACATGGCAGAGCTTCACCAGGAGGAAACTCAAGTCTGTGATTCTTCATAGAAACAAAATACTCTCCATTCTGTAGATTCATAACACATTTGTGTCTTTGTGTGCCTCCTGATCAGTGGAGCAGACCCTTATATTACATCCAGCAGGATCCATAGATTCCAGTCACAGTGCTCAGCTCCAGGCAGGGCATCACTCACTTTCATTTCACACGCAGGGTGCTGTGCTAGATCATAGGTTCCAACCCTTAGGCTTAGCCCCCCCCCCCCCTTGAGATGTTGCACTATGATTTACAATATATTATAAGATGAAGGTTTCTGCTAAAAAATCCTCTAACTTTTCAGGCTTTTCTCTCCAATTTCTTGTTCTGTAGGGGACGTTTTTACCAATTTAGCCCTTTCATTCTGAGATCAAAAGACACCTCTTTTTCGTCTGAAGCTTATAAACATGCTGAAAGCTATTTATCACTATACTTTGAGTTTGTTCAGACAATTAATATATAGCTTAGTCTAGAGAATCCTTGGAAAGGTAATTGAATTATATTAAGCCTGTTACAAAGCCTTAAAGGACGAGGGAAATGAAAGGAGCCTGCTGGCTTTTACGTTTCACCAAGTTAGAGAAATATCCAGAAATAGTCAAATTTTCTAAAGTTCTGTCATCGCCGTGAGGTTGCCATGCAACCACAGAGACTTGGGGAAGTGTGTCCGTGCAAAGAATAGTTCTCCATGTAACCCCTCGTAAAAACACATCTTTGTAGATAAAACAAACCAGATCTAACATTTGAGTGATGTCGTGATCTGCTGTCTGTGAGGGAGACACCTTTAATGATCCCTTGTAATATCAAGATATGTATGAATCCGAATGTTTGAATATATTTAAATATATATACTGATAGATAGCTATGTCAGGGATGAGCGAGCCTTGGAGGGTGTTTCTTTGTTCATTAATGAACTTGTTTAATGAAATGTATAAGATGGTAGTGTGTAGCATTAGCAAAGAAAGAACTGATTCCATTTTAATCTCATTTTAGTTTCATGTTGAATAACATTACGAGATAAGGCTATTGGAAAATGTACCCTCCTTAAGTCAGATCAACATCTAGACCTTGGCGGGAGTCTGCGTTCTTCAAAATGCCATTTTAGTTTTCACTTTTTCTAGTCTTTGTGCTAAACTATGGTACCTATAGCTGCCGTAGATCTAGCCTACAGATGATGGTCACTCTCAGGGGCGCTGCCAGCGATTTTGGGCCCCATGAAAAGATAATCACATTGGTTACTTAAACATTTTTTCTTAATGTTCTAAAATAGTTCGGGCCCCTGCCAGTCACGGGCCCTGAGAGTCGTCCTAACTTTTCCCCCCCTTACGGCGCCCCTGGTCACTCTTATACTAATCTAACTCTCGGCAAGGAAGCAACAAATAAGCGTTGTTCCCAATTTCCTATTGTCTTGGACACTTTCACAAGACAAATATTTATTGGAAAATGACCATACAATCTGTATCTATGATTTGTGAGAAGACATTATTTCCCTGGAGAGGTCAGTCACCACTGCACTACGCAGTGAACATGACACAATAATGGATTCTTCCGACTGTGTTGATTCCTTGTTTTCACAGCTCCAAACAGAGCAGCGGTGATCGTCGGCAGCATCGTGGGCTCTCTGCTCCTCATCTTCATCCTGCTGGTCTTCATCGGGCTCATACTCTGGAAGCTGAGCAGCAGACGGGGCTTTGAGAAGGAATTCTCCAACCATCAGGTACTGTAGAGCAGCAGGGCGGTTAGATAACTGAGGGAACAAATCCACACTCTCAAAATGTCTGGCGAGTTTCCGCTGTTCATTTATCGCCAAAAAGTCCCATGAATAGGAAACTTCTCAGAGTGGAGAGGTTTCAGCAGCCTGGCCGTTTGTTAGAGGGCTTGGACATATGGATTTCACATTATTTCGCACACACATTTCATTGCATTATTTAGCATAATATGGGTTTCGGTTTACGACACCGTTAAGGAAACACATGAACAGGCTTCAACAACACACATAAAAGACAGAGGCAATTAAAAATGCTTCTTACGAGATGTGGGACAACACACTCAAAAGCTTCCAGATAGAAATAGAATCAACACTCCAGAGTTGAATAGAAATAAGAAAAGAAACATGTCGATACAGACGGTGATAGACATGTCTCTGAAACAACACTGGGTTAGGTAGAGTTCTTCCAAAAGTTAGAATTTAATTTCCCAATGTCTCATTCTCACAGGAAGCCTCACATTGCATAATCAAGTGTCTGAGTTTTCTTCAGGTAAACTGATGCAGATATAATGGCTGACACTATAAATAGCATCAGTCGCTGTTTGCTTCACCTGAAAGCCGGAGTAGAAGTCATTAAAAGTTACCAACATGTTCTGATCTTCTCCAGCGTTCAAACATGAGACCCTGTCAACAAGCTCTGCTGTGTGTTCCCGACTGAGACTCGCAGCAGTCATGTACACTTTTATTACAACACGGAAACTACATGTCAAAATTCCTCTTTTTGGCTTTAATAAGACCTCCCTTGGTCGGCTACTGTATGTCTATTTAATTAGATTGTAGACATAGTGCTCAGTAAATACATCTACCAATATACAGTTTTAAATGATATGGAAGGAACAGAAATAATGAGCAAGCAAAGCTGGAACTTGAAGTAAAAATAATGTTTTGTGAAAGTCTGTTTCTCTCTACCCTCTGCCATGTTTGCTCCCGTGAAAAGGAACGTTTGATTTATTTTTCTGTCCTCCCTTTATGCAGAAGACCTTCAAGTGTGTCGTGCTTAGTATCTGTCATGTGGTTACTGCTGTTATCAACAGTAGCGTGTTACAGATACATGTAATCTGATTACAGTAACACGCCTGTTAACCACAACACTGTCTCTGACTATGTCTAGACTTTAAATTGATGTGTATAAAATCGTGTTTGCAAAACCGAGGACAGGAGGGATTCTGACCAATCACAGGGTCAGCCTGTCAAAGTGTCCTTGGGCGAGACACTTGACTGCAAACTGCTCCAATAGGCTCATCTACTGGATCATAGCATCAGCTAATGTCAATCACTAGACCTAGAGAGCAGCTGTAATCCTCCTCCCCTGTACTACCATAGACATAGTGAATACATAGGTAACATCAAAGGTGTTTAAACAGAGAGATGCTTTTATTAATATTAAGCCACACGTTGTAAATTCCTCGGGATGGAATCAGCAGAACAAAATGACTGCCATCTGATCTTCAAATATGATTGTGAACACATTTTAATCGTTAGCTTACAAAGCTACTGTTGCAGCAGTTCAAAATGAACCAAGTGAGATAGCAAATAGCCCTTTCTTGTTTTACATGTGAAGCTCTTCTTTTAGAAAGAATTCAAGTGCAGAGTTTTCGTCCCTGTATGGCAAGATTAAATCCTAGCTCAGTTACATGAATGCGTTGGAACAGTTTCCCCTTCTGTAGTGTGATCCTTTATTTTGTCCAATTTATCTTTCATTTGAAGCCGGCAGCACAGCTTGCCCTCTACCCCGTGAATATATAAAAGCTTTTATTAAAAGAAACCATCTAAATGCATATCAATGTCAGACGAGGCCAACTCCAAGTGTAACATTTGGTTACAGAGCGGCTCATGCCTGTACAGAACGTTTGCTGTTGATTGGTTGAGCAGATTAGATTGGTTAAGGTCATTTTAATGTGAAAGAAATGAAAAAGTGCATTACAAAATACACACATTAAAGTAATGGCATTAATGTAATACATTAGCCGAAATGTTTGATGTGTTTATGATTTGAATGTCCAGCAAAATCACTTCAAGACAAAATACAGATGCACAGTGAACTAGTGTTATGTATAATGTTGGCTCAGGTCTATAGAGCCATGCCACAAGTCAATGCTGTACGGATCAGAGTGCAACACGTCCCCTGTCACTGTCCTTTTGTACAATTTTTAAGAATATTTGAATTGTAAGGCGTGCTTCGGCACCTCTAATAAAATGTATTATTATTATTATTATTACTACATGAAGTTGCTGTAAGTGGAAAACAGAGCCTTGAGTATTCTGTCATACTCATGGAACTAGATGGTCCCTAGTTCTTGTTTTTAACATGAAATCAATATGTAGGAATAATTACACAAATGTTAGGCACTTATTTATTAGGGCAAAAGTCCAGCATCCACATGTGCAAGTGTACAATGTACGGGTGTCCTCTCGTACATTTTTCAGCCGATATTATTTAAGTGTAACTATTTAAACTCTCTTAAACAAAAGGTCTGTTTAGTAATGTTGCTCCTCTGTGAGTGAAATGCAGAGCAGCTCCAGGCCGATGCTCAGCAGCTGAACTCCCACCCTGACGTCTCAGACAGGATTTCTGCTTTTGCATATAAACAGTGTCTCGCCCAAATATTTGGAGATATGGTTCACATGAAGTTGAGACAGTCCACGATGGGAGCTGAGTCAGCGTGGGAGGACAGAGAGACACTTCAAGCTACATCCCTTCTCCATATCTGTGACTTACAGGAGAAGCTCAGAGGAGAGGGACAGCAGATCAATCATCATTTCAGCCACGGCAACAAAAGCCTCTCACATGTGCGGCTCTGAGTTGAAAGGGGAAAGAAGTCAGAAAGTAGTTATGAATGGTATCAAATCAGTTCAAGCACTATTTCTCCTTTACTTAAACAGAAACAGTGGAGGGGATAATGAAGCTGTAATATTATATAATCATATGTAATTACATTTTAACCACATTTATTACGTACTGTATTTATTTCTATACACAATAATATAACAACACTATGGCATTCTTTCCAACATATGACCTATTTCAACTATGACCTATTAAAAACCCACGTTTGCATTTTAAGTACATCTTTAGACATACTAAATCTTAATAATAATAATACATTTTATAAAAACAGAGCGCTTTTCTTGAAACTCAAAGAAATTTCCGGTTCAAAAACACAATTTAAAACAACGCAAATCTGGACTTGAATCATAATATTCCCAATTTCTTCTCAACAATATATGATTTCCTTTACCAGGAGAAAGTCTATCCATTGTGCAGGTTTGCTGCTTGAAGCACTAGATGACTGTAGAAGAGAAGAGCCTCCAGAAAGGCACACATGGTGCACAGTACATATTGCCAACACTCTTTCAAAAGAAGCTCTCAAAACTCACCCTGTCAACCTTTAACTCCTCTAACCCCACACACCTTCTTCCACTTGGCTCTGGACTCGTATCTGGCTGTTCTTTACCTTATTTTCTTGTAAAGCGTCTTCGAGTGTTGGGAAAATCACTATATCCATATAATGTTGTGTCTATTGTGCATCCATTGATCCATTGTAGTGTAGAATATGGACACATTTGCTTTTGTTATTTATCAGATACAAATCAGCAACGTGTGCAGTGAAAGTACAAGTCGTGCTTTCGGCTTAGAAATCTAAATCTTTGTGAAATGATGGTTGTCAATTTTAACTGATTTGAATATTTACACACACCACTAGAAGCGCCAGTATGTTACATGGTGATGTCACTATGTTATGGGAGTAAACAAAGGTGTATAATGGCGGCATTTACTTGCAATTCTTTGGCATATCATTGGAAAGAAGAACTACCGCCTTGGGTGTCATTCGACTGGTTTACTGTCTCTGCTATCTTCTAAAAATGGATAATAAAAATGTGTAACACATTTGCATAAACACAAGCCAACAAAGGTTTTGTGGAACAAGTAGTCATGTTTATTTAGGACGTGTGTATTCACCCAAGAAGTGAAAGTCCCTTTAGACCTCTCTTGGATTGCATGTTTTTCTTCTGTCTTTGTTTATTTTCTAGCTCAAGAAACATTAATCCCAGAGAAGCCAAACTTGGCAAGTTATGTAAAAATACTTTGGCCAACATCTTGTGTTGCATAATGGTTACACAGACCCAAATGATAAGTCTCTTTTTAGTCGTTCATTATACATGTTTAGGAGTATTGTTTCTTAAGCTTGCTGAAATACCCCCAAGCAGTGACAGAGCCAATTTTCTTTTGTATTGGTCCTGTTAAATTATCCCCACCATCATATGGTGATGGCCTCACAATGAAGACAAATAGGAATGTCAAAAGAGTTTATTGCTGACGAGCAAACTATCCAACTCTCTTAAGTATTATTGTAAAAAAAAAAACTGAAAATAAGAAAAAAGCTTTCTCACACATAAAAGCTGTTTGTTAATAATCTGCACAAAACGGCAAATTAAGATTTTACCTAGATGATGAATCAGAATAGAAATACAATATATACAACGTGTAAATAGTCTGCAAATGCAACAATCCCAAGGTTCTCTCCCTCCCTGATATGCCTCAATTGGATTTATTTGTGTACTTCAGTAACATAGTGACATCACTAAGTAAAACTCACAGTTCTAATAGTCAAGCGCTCCAACAACATGGTATGTGATTAAGGAGTAAGACCATCTAGGCGGTTGACCAATCACACATAGCCTGCCAGCAAATCAATCATAGCAGAGCCTGCCATTGCCCTGCTGTTCATCACACTTCAACCCTAAATACTTCTTGTCACAGTTATTTTAGGACTATTGTGAAAATTAAATATATATATATAAATGTGTGGAGTGTTGTTAGAGTGTTGTTAGTGCTGTTAGAGTTCACTTAGATTTGACTGCTGCACCACTGACTCTCAACAAAAGTATAACAGTGAAGCAAACTGCAGAAAGAAAACTTTACAGACATCAATCCAAGGATACCTGCGAAGGGCATACACATCACACTTGTTACATAAACTATGTTTTTATTGTACCGGTTCTTTGTGCATTGACAGTACAGTTGAATATAACGTTGTGTTTCTGCTGGTTGGCGCTTGGCGGTAGCGTACAGTACACAATGAAGTCCTGAAAAGGTTCAAATGGGTCATTTTTTTCACATTAAAGGTCTATGGAATGACAGTTCCAATGCTCTCAAAGCACATCATTTTCCTCCAGCAAAGTACAATGCATCCCTAAAACAACATTTTGAAGCGGGGTGTCATTGAGGAAATTAGCAGGATTTATATGTTCTGAAAACTGGATGTAAAAAATCTAAAGAAAAAAATGCCCAAAGCTTGTGAAATAAAAGAAAAAAGGTCACCTGAATATTTTTAATATATTTTATTTCCACAGGAGATAGTTTATCCTTTACAACTAATTAATTTTCTGCCTTTTATCTACTGAAGGACACCCAGTTGTTTCTCATCTAAAAAGGCTGTTTCCCTGTAGATCTGGCACAGAGATAAGCTCTATCCCTTTTTTGTATTCCTCTTGCTTTTGTGCAGACACCTTGCTGCACAACCAATTTCTCGTCACTTGAGACCTCATGAGCTCCCTTTGTCGCCGTGATTATCAACAGCAGCAGCAACAGCGTGCAGAGAGAAGTTTTTGCGACTATTGACAATTTACTCTTGTGCATGCATAACATACAAATATAACATCTTAATCGCTGGATTCTATCAAAGTACTTCATGGGTCCAAAGAAAACCATCGCTTGCGGAGGAAGTCGAGGACATTAAAAAGTCGCTCGACTTCCTGGCGGAGGAAATTTAGGCTGTCAGGTTGCAGCAGAAAAATATTTTGGACCTTGTAAAAAGAGGTTAAGGATCTGCGGATCCAGAATGCTGAGAAGGACAAGAGGGATAACTTACCTGGAGAGCAGAGTGGAGGACCTTGAGCAATATACCAGGATGAACAATGTTATCGTTACCCGGGCTCAACATAAAACCCCGGTCATACGCTCGTGCTGTGACCGTTAACAGGGTGAGCCCGGGGAGCTTGATGTCAGCTCCACGGAGCAACAGGTGGCTGCTTTCCCTCCAGTCCAAGGGGATCGAACTGGGCTGTGAGAACATCGAGGCATGCCACCCCCTGCCAAGGAGTAACGCTGGCACAAACGGGCTATTCTCATCAGGTTTGTGAACAGGAAACACAAAACGGCCTTACTCAAACAAGGAAGGAAGCTGAAAGGATCAGATGTCTACATCAACGAGCATCTGACCAAGTACAACGGCGACATAGCCAGAAAAGGCTCGCTTCAATGAAAAAAACAGAAGAAAAATTCAGAACACCTGACAACAATCTCCAAATATTTATAAAGCTAAACAGAACACCTGTTAGAATTATGTTTTTAAACAGGACCCAGGTGCAGGCAATGACTGAAGATGTTTAAAATGGTTTATTGTTTCGGAGACTCAGGCAGGTTTGGTGATTATGGGGGTCCGGAGTGGAGGTAGGCAGTGAGAGGCTGGACTGATTACAAGGCAGGCAGGTATGATGCAGGAAGAAGCAGGCAGGTTGGCTGGAAGCTCTGGTGGATGATGGCTGAGGGATTGCACTGGAAACACAAGAGAATCTAGTTACAAAAAGTACGGAATAACACGCAGACAGGATCACTGAATGGCCAGGAGGATGTAATACCACTGGTGTAGAAAAACAATCTGGCGGTGAGTTTGCTGGGAGACTGGAGTAGATAAGCTGTGTCCTGAGTAGATGATGAGGGACAGCTGAGTCGGACGGCCAGGTGAGAAGCAATCAGGCTGCTGCCTGCAAGGGAAACCACACACACACACAGGGTAACAAACAGGGACACAGTTTGGACCGTGACAAGGAGGCCAAAGTACTGGTCATCAGAAACATGGAGGAACTGGATAAATACCAATAATCTTCATGTTCTGGACCACATATAAGGTAACAAGCACTTACACACAACCATGACTCACACTGAATGGAGGCAATCATCTTCAATAGGGGAAAATATTAATATGTCTCAGATGATCAAGGAACAAGACCAACTGTTGCTAAAAACATTTGAATACACTGACTATAAAACAAAAGATCTGGATTATGAAATAGACCCAGACAATAATTTCTTCTCTTCTATCATCAACAACTGCTGTTATTACACTGATCAACAGTACAACCAGAGCATACCATCAGAGGGCAAGCTATCTATTATTCACTTCAACAGCAGAAGCATGTATGCAAACTTTAACCTCCTCAAGGAATATTTAAATCAGTTTCAACAAACATTTATCATTATTGCCATATCTGAAACTTGGATCACGGAGGACAAAGACATAGACTTTGAGCTGGAGGGCTTTGAACTCAGATACATAAATAGACAAAACAAGGGTGGAGGAGGAGTAGCCTTGTATGTGGACAATACTTTACAATTTAAGGTGATGAATTATATGTCAACAGTGATTGATAATGTATTGGAATGTATCACGATTGAAATCTGCAAAGAAAAAACGAAAAATGTAATCATCAGTTGTATATTTAGAGCACCCGGCTCTAGTATTGAGATTTTCAAGGACTGGATGGAGGAAATATTCTCAAAAGTGATTCATAAAACAGTTTTCATTTGTGGTGATTCAATATTGACCTTCTAAATCCAAATAATCACAGCATGACAGAAGAATGTATCAACACAATGTACAGTATGAGTTTATATCCAAAAAGTACTAGACCCAGCAGAATCACATCGCACTGTGCTACTCTCATAGACAATATATTCACAAATGACATAAACAATACAGTAAGTGGACTTATTTGCAGTGTATGACAAAAACTACAGTAATAACATGCCGGACAATGCTACTCAATACAGACGAGTTAGATCAGAGGAAGCAATGAACGCTTTAAAAAATGCTTTACTGGCACAAAGATGGGATGATTTATACAAAGAACACAATATTGACATATGATCAATTCCTGAGAATGTTTTTATCATTATATAATACATACTGCCCAATTGTCAAATACAGTAGAAAAATGAAATATGTAGAATGTCCATGGATGACAAGGGATTTACAAAATGCTTGTAAAAAGAAAAATTCATTGTATAGAGATTTCATGAGAAATAAAACAAAGAGACAGAGATATAAAAATATAAAAATAAATTAACAATTATAATAAGGACCTGCAAAAGTGAATACTATCGGAAATTACTAGACAAAAATAAAAACAACATTAAAGGAATATGGAGCATACTGAATAGTATTATAAAAAATGGGTCTAGAAAAAGGAGCTATCCCACATACTTCATTGACAAGGATAAGGAAGAGGAAAATATGGATGTTGTATCCAACAGTTTCAATGATTTCTTTGTAAATGTTGGACCTGAATTAGCAGGTAAATCCCTGATGGAGGAACATCAGAAAAAAAAACTGTAAAACTTAATCCTTTCTCAATGTTCCTCACAGCAGTGGATGAAAGAGAAGTAGTTGATATTGTAACGAAATGTAAAAACAAAAAATCTACCGATTGTGATGACATTGACATGACTGTATTAAAAAACGTTATATATGTTATTTCAAAACCATTCACACACATATGTAACTTATCATTCCAAACTGGTGCATTTCCTAACAAAATGAAAATAGCAAAAGTCATACCTTTGTTCAAAGCTGGGAACAAACATCACTTCACAAACTATAGACCTGTCTCACTTCTACCACAATTCTCAAAAATTCTTGAAAAGCTTTTCAATAACAGACTGGACAATTTCATAGAAAAACACACTTCTCACCGAAAGTCAATACGGATTCAGAGCCAAACAGATCAACATCGATGGCTTTAATAGACTCACTTGAAGAAATTACTAGCTCAATTGATCAAAAGAAACATGCCATTGGAATATTCATTGACCTAAAAAAAGCATTTGACACAATTAATCATGACATATTAATAAAGAAACTGGAACGTTATGGAATCAGGGGTGTCGTTTTGGAATGGGTTAGGAGTTATTTAACCAACAGGCAACAGTTTGTGAAGCTGGGAGAGTGTTTGTTCTTCATATTTGGACATTAAATGCGGTGTCCCCCAGGGGTCTGTATTGGGGCCGAAACTATTATTATGTATATTAATGAAATATGCAATGTATCGACAGTACTCAAGTTTGTTTTGTTTGCTGATGACACTAATATATTTTGTTCTGGGGACAATGTACAGCTACTATTGGAAGAGATCACAGCTGAAATATGCAAACTAAAGTTATGGCTAAACAGTAATAAGTTATCATTAAACTTGAATAAAACAACATTAATCATATTTGGAAATAGCAATACACTAGCATCCAATAAGATAGATGGGATTTTCATTGAGAGAGTTAAAGAACATAAATTCCTTGGAATCACAATTGATGAGAAACTGAGCTGGAAACCACACATAACACATATTACTTCCAAAGTCTCAAGAAGTATTGCAATATTAAACAAGGCAAAACAGATTCTTGATCAAAATTCCTTCTATATTCCTTACTGTTCATTGGTGTTACCTTATTTAAGTTACTGTGCAGAGGTTTGGGGCAGTAATTAAAAAAACAACACAATCCCTATTTATTCTACAAAAAGAGCAATAAGATTTATTAAAAATGTCGGCTATAGGGATCATACAAACCCATTATTCTTAAAGCTACAATTATTAAAACTGTCAGATCTTGTTGAATTCCAAATTGCACAAATCATGTTTAAAGCAAAACACGTTCAATTACCTGGAATATTCAGATATTGTTCAATGAAAGACAAGGGAGTTATAATTTACGTGGTTCATTTATATTCACTTATGTTAGAGTGCGCACAACAAAGAGAAGTGTTTGTGTTTCTGTTTGTGGGGTGAAGATCTGGAACAATCTGAGTGAGGAGCTAAAGGGATGTCCAAACATCAAACTATTCAAAAAGAGGTATAAAGACACAATTCTCACAAGGTACAGGGAGGAAACTGCTAAACCATAACTGTTTATATTCCTGTTTTGTATTCAATTTATGAATTTGTGTTTGTATGAATTTGTGTGTGTACATATGTGTGTATATATATATATATATATATATATATATATATATATATATATATATATATATATATATAATATAAATATGTAGAGGCCATTCTCCTAACTTGCCTGTATATATTATATGAATGATTATATAAAGTATTCAAGGTTAAAGTATACATTGATATTGTATGTTAACATATATTAAGATGTAAAAAGAAAAAGAAATGTAAAAAAAAAAGGGAGAAGGGGTTGGATTAAATAAGTGTAGACTTCTTCAGACCCCTTTTCGGACGTGTAATTAGCTAACGTTTTGTTGTTTATTGTTATCAGACAATGATACTACAGATTATTCAATTATTAATTAAATATTTCATTTTGTTATTGCACTCATTTGTATAGTACTGTATCATGTCTCTATCATCTTTTGTTTCATTTGTATTTTCTTTGGTTTTACACGCTCAAAAAAAATAAATAAACTACACTAAACTAATTATTTGAAACCACGGACATCGGACACATGAAAGGTTCTAAAGTGGTGTATTGTGCGTGCAACAAATAAGAAATGTACAGCCACTATGTTTTTATACAAACAAATGAAGCTGAAGGTGGATGTAATATTGCAGTCAGACAAATATTATTGAGTGTAGAGACGATTGTGTTGCAGATGTAATGCTTTCAGTAGCAGTTCTCATCAGATGCATCACCAGAAACCCTATTTAATTGCAGGGTCCCTCCTCCAGTTTCACAATGGATTGCTAGCTATTGTTCTTCAGCTGCTATGCCTGAGCAGTGATTTCCTCGTGCTCGTTCCCATAGGTTTAACCTAACTTGATTACACTCTTATTTAACATAAGATACTAGTTGTAGCAGTTGTGAGGATTATAAAGAGCACACATTTGGGAACGTTGAAGGTTTTGAGAGGCAATATCAACAGCTGGATCACAACACCAAGGGAACCGACTTGTAAACAGGTGAAACAGGTGGAGCCGCCGTCCAATCAGGAGGTGTTATGGGAATGAGGGGGGAAGTAAACAAGGAGTTCTCTGTAAAGCGAGAGCTGCTGCTACACCCTTTGTATTCCACTGTCAGACGTTTGGATCTGCATTCAGGTGATATCTATAGAAACAAAACATTAATATTCTGCTTCATCTCTTAAGATTAGTGTCATATGTACAGATTTATATATGTTTGCTATAATCTTAGTCGTTTTGACCATCTCTATGATTTGATCTCATCCAGCAACACTATGATTAGAAAAACCTTCACTGATATTTTCCTGCCCTGGTCGTCCGTCTACTTGTTATTCAGCGCAAGTCTCTTGAGCACTGGTAAGAACACACTCACACACTCACACACACACACACACACACACACACACACACACACACACACACACACACACACACACAACACACACACACACACACACACACACACACACACACACACACACACACACACACACACACACACACACACACACACACACAATGACTGTCCTCTATTGTATTACTTTGCATGGCCTTGACGAAGCCCCTTTCTTGAGAGGGTTGTCAGCCTGATATATCCTCGTCTCTGTTGAACACTGACGAGCTGTAGGCCCTCAGTGGTGTAAACTTCAACATGTGTTACCATGGCGCTCACTGACTGTCCAATCATGCTTTGAGATTATGCCTCCAGATGACACTCTAATGTTCCAGGGATTTGTTTTTTCTCCAGTGTCTGGGCTCAAATGCACCTTTT
Organism: Harpagifer antarcticus; assembly: GCA_902827135.1. Lineage (NCBI taxonomy): Eukaryota > Metazoa > Chordata > Actinopteri > Perciformes > Harpagiferidae > Harpagifer > Harpagifer antarcticus. The sequence continues at coordinate 3,697,688 of CADEHL010000394.1, forward strand.
TAGTTTGTTCCATGATTTGAAAAATAATACAAAAAGGGTAACCGTCGGAGTAAAACAGAACGCTTGAATCTCTGAACAGTGAACACACTAGATATTGAGTATTTTTCCTCTAAGACACAATCCCCTTGTAAACATCAAAACAAGTCCATTTCCAACTTTTCTCAATATGTGTGCACTTATATATTGTTGAAGACATCGAATTAAACCACTAATGGAAAATGTTCTTCATAATTCCAATGTTGCTATGATAATCTGGCTGATGGCTCTTTCCTTGCGCTTTCATCTCATGAAACCACTTGCAACATAACAACACATACGATGAACATATGGTGAACATATGCTGAAGGACACTTTCAACTAAAAGCTGTGTAGGGCTTGTTTTGCCGGACGTAAATTGAAATGTATACTTCGCGTCTGGTGTGAACGCAGCACGGAGACCTGGGTCCACGCTGGCGAGTATACACCATTCTCTGAACTTCTTCCTCCCGACTGTACATTCTTCAGCTCCCCCCGTGCCACCGGCCATGGTGGGGGCATAGCCTCAGTGTTTAGAGCTAGCCTCCAATACCGATTGCTTCACCCTGTAACTAGCTACGCTAGCTTTGAGTTGCAGCTTTTTTAACTGAACCCGGCCTCGCCTGTGCTCTGCGCAGTCGTGTATCGTCCGACAAAGTGCAATAAGGATTTCATAAATGACCTTTCTGACTTTCTGTTCGGGATCATGGTGAAATACAATCATGTTTTGATTTCCGGAGACTTCAATGTCCATTCTCTCAGAGCCGTGGCTCAATGACTGTACTCGTGCTCTCAGATGCACCTGCAGGTGTGCAGAGAGAAAATGGAAAAAGGATAAACTCCATGTCTCCCTAGAAATCCTTCGTGCTTGCCTTTCTGCAGTCAAAGCAGCCAAAACAGAGCACATTCCTCTGTTAATCTCCAAACACAGCCATAAACCTCAGGTTCTTTTTAATGTCCTCAACTCTATCATTAATCCCTGTGATGTTTCTTCAATTGTGCCATCGACTACTCTCTGTGATAAGTTTCTTAATTTTTGTATCGAAAAAGTATCTGCGCTTAGGCTAGCCCACACTAGTGCTACCCCAGATCCTGCTCTTTTTCTGTGCCCTGCTGTCCTCGACCACTTTAAGCCTGTATCCCTCTCTTCTCTCTCGGATGTTGTCAAGCACCTGCGGCCGACAAACTGCACCACAGACAGCATTCCCTCTCGCCTTCTCAGAAATGTTTTCGATTCAGTTGGAGCAAGTATTTTATTACTAATTAGCACCTCTCTTAGCTCAGGATGTGTCCCAGCTGCCTTCAAACATGCCATGGTGCAGCCACTACTTAAAAAGAAAAATCTCGACCCCTCCATTCTCGCAAATGTTAGGCCCATCTCCCAGCTACCTTTTTAATCTAAAGTTCTGGAGCGAGTAGTCTACGCCCAGCTGCAGTCTTTTTTTAACCACGCATGGCATTCATGAAAAGTTTCTGTTTGGCTTCAAACCCATGTACAGCACTGAAGCAGCCCTTTTAAAAGTTTTTAATGATCTGCTCCTAGCTGCCAACTCAGGTAGCCCAGCTGTCCTGGTGCTGTTAGACCTGACAGCTGCCTTTGACACTGTGGACCATAGCATCCTCTTGTTGCGGCTCGAACAGTCTGCAGGCATCACAGGCTCTGCCCTTGCATGGTTCAGGTCCTACCTGACAGACCGTAGCTTCTCAGTGCAGCTGGTGCCTTCTCCTCTGCCAAAGCCCCTCTTACCTGTGGGGTTCCCCAAGGCTCTATTCTGGGCCCCATCCTTTTTCTAATGTGCCCCTAGATTCAATTCTCACAAAACACAACATCCCCTTCCATTGTTACGCCGATGATGTACAGATCTATCTGCCTCTCAATTCTAATGTCAACTCATTACAGCTATTGATGGACTGCTTGACAGAGATCAAATCCTGGCTGAGCCAAAACTTCCCCACCCTCAACGAGAGCAAGACCGAGGTTATCTTTTTTGGACCCCAACCTCCAGCCTCTCTGGTTGATATTCTGGGCTCCCTCAATAAAAACATCCTCCCCTCTGTCATGAACCTTGGAGTGACCTTCAATAGCGCTTTTAAATTTGATAAGCAGGTCAGCAGCGTAGTCAAGACCTGCTTTTATTAAATATGACTATTGGCCAAGACCAAGTCGTTTTTATCTTTTAAAGACCTAAAAAGGGTTATTAACGCCTTTGTAACCACAAGGCTGGATTATTGCAATGCTCTATACGTGGATCAATTAGAAGCATGCAACTAGTGCAGAACGCAGCTGCTCGTCTTCTCACTGGCCATAAAAAGCGTGACCACATCACCCCAATTCTGGCCTCATTGCACTGGCTTCCAATTAGGTTCCGAATTGATTGTAAACTCCTTTTATTTGTTTTTAAAGCACTAAATGGGCTGGCTCCGGCCTATATAGCAGAACTCCTCCATCGCTACACCCCAGCCAGAGCTTTAAGGTCGCCAAGACCAGGCTCAAAACCAGAGGTCACCGAGCCTTCGCAGCTGCTGGCCCTAGGCTCTGGAACACTCTGCCCCTCCATGTGTCAGCCCAGACACTAGGGTTTTTTAAATCCTCATGAAAGACTCACTTCTTCTCCCTGGCCTTCTAGTCAGAGCGGAGTACGACTCCTGACATTTCCCTGTGTTTGATTTTTATATTTGCTGTTGTCATTTATTGTCTTCTGTTTGCTATGGCAGTAAAGTGTTTTTATTACATGTACAGCACTTTGGCTCGATCAAAAATCGTTTTAAAATGTGCTATATAAATAAAACTTGATTTGATTTGATAGGAGTCAATCCCCTTGAAAACAAGTCCATTTCCAACTTTTCTCAATATGTGTGCATTTATATATTTATAGACATCGAATGAAACTACTAATGGAAAATGTTCTTCATAATTCTAATGTTGCTATGAGAATCTGGCTGATGGCTCTTTCCTTGCGCTTTCATCTCATGAAACCACTTGAAGATGTTTTCATTCATAACTAAAACCTGTGTAGGGCTTGTTTTGCTGGACGTAAATTGAAATGTATACTTCATATGTTAATCATTATTCCTAAAGTGCTGCTTTTGGAGCTCTTTCTTATTGTATATCATATATGTAATTTTTCCTGCTCTTATTAGTCATATATTTCTTGGCAGTAACGATTATGTTTGTGTTTTTTAACTTATTACCAGGTCTGCTCTGCAAAACAAATTTCAATCATTATTAAAATATAAAAGTATACATAAAACTGTGTATGGCAAGAGTATGTTATATATATTACGTATGTTTGATTCATTTCAACACCTGTCAACACTTTTCTTAAGATTTGAAGTGTGCGGGGGGGATGCTGGTGATGTCCACGGGCCCGCAGACCCTACAGAAGGCTGAGGGAGAGAAGCTGACTTTGGGCTGCCGTTACACTCCGAGCCCCTCGGACACCGGAGAACTCGACATCGAATGGTCCGTGGTCAGTCCAGACACCACGCAGAAAGACCACATGGTGAGAGGCACGCTTTGGGAGTAACGGATCACATGTACCGTGTTAACGCAATCAGGATACATATGAAAGCAACTGTATAGTCAAACTGTTACATTAAGAACAGACGTAATAACATTGTTGTTACATAAAAAACAGGTATTACTGGCAGGATTACAGTGTGTCGTACTGCCTGGAATTTCATTTTTGGTTTTCATTTAGGCTGCTTTATACGTTTTTATTTTTTAATGCAGTATTGGGACACTTTTTGTAGTATAGATTACATACGAAGGGCTGGGCCCCTAGAGGTGAGGTATATTGCCTTGTAAATTAAAGGGGACCTATCATGCAAAATGCACTTTTGTACGTCTTTTATACATGAATATGTGTCCCCGGTGTGTCAGGGAACTCACCAAGTGTCAGAAAACACAACCCTCTCTCTTTTCCTCCATACCCAAATCTCTAAAAACGGGCTGCAACGGAGATGATTATTATTTGAATTTTTCTGACGTCAGAAAAGGGGTGTTCCGCCTATGGGCAACTCTCCACCTATCAGGGGAATGAGAGACCGCTCGAAAGCACTGGAGACACTGTAGTACATATGCCAGGCCTGTAAGTGTCTGCCACAAAAGCAGAATCAGCCCCTGCAAAAACAGGGCTGGAAAGAGCAAGTAGAGCAAAATGAGGCATGGCTAAAATGCATGATCTGTTTGGTATTTTGAAAAAAAAAACTTCATAGACATGTTTTATATAGGTATGGCCCTACAATATATGTTTCAAATATAGCATGATGTTTACTTTAAGTTATAAATTAGCAAAATCAGTGAAATCTTTATCAACTAAGATTTGTTAAAAACATGTTTTCAATCAGGTGGACAATCCCCACAGGAGCAATTTGGGGTGAAGTGTCTTGCCCAGAGACACAACGACATGCTGACTGCAGTAGGACTTGAACTTGCTACCCCCTAATTCAAAGTCCAGCACTCTATCCACTGAGCCACAGCCGCCCCATACATTACTTTCATATTGTGATACTCAGATGGGACTACTGATTATGTTTTACAGATCACATTTTTGAGCTACGGTAACCTTCCCAACCTTAGTTACAAGATGGCTCAGCTCAACACTTCTTTGGTTCTTCTTAGTTGGATCCACCTAGATCAAGGATCCAATCGTTGTGAGCTGACTCTAGAAGTAATTGAAACTCTGTAAATGATGGTCAAAAACAATCGTGGCTCACTTGGCATATATCAAGTATTGATATGTAGCAGCGTACACTATGCCATACATAGAGGCGTGCAATGTATTGAGTGCAGACAATCTCATGTTTGTTGTTCATGGCAATTTCATGTGCTGTTGCTTAGGCTATCAGCAGAGCCACCACATCATTTGGGGGTCAAATCTGCAGAGGTAAACCAATTAAAGGAAAGGACCTGTGACCAAAAGTGAGTCGAGTTGAGCCAAACTATTGGAAACTCTTGTGACCTATCCCATAACGGAAATTACATCTTTAAAACATCTCATTTATCTGGATTTCACACTTATTTTCACATTTTTTAAATTCTATTCCCCATAATGTACATTGTTTGTTAATTAAAATCAAGTTCAGGAGGCTGGTGTGTGCATGAGCTCCTAGCACCTTTTTAATTTCACACAAATTAGTCATTTATCCCGTTGCCTTTTTCATTAAATGAGTCATTTCTGTCAGAGACTTAAGAGCATTTTTTCCTCTGCCTTTTAGAAATCCTCTTTGTGGAACTTTGTCCACTAGGAAACAGAGGGACTCAAAAACAACCACACAGCCTTTAAACAATCGTCACATAAAGTTATAAAGTGATATGCTAATGCTTTGGGAAACAATGGCTCATTCATCATCCGGCAGACAGGATATAATATTATCTACCCAATAAGAGATAGAGCAACATTAGCATTCATTTGGGGGCTGTGTTTTTGTCCTGCTGATCAATGTCACTCCACCACACACAGGGGGGAGGGGGATACACTCAAGGTTCGGCATGTGTAATCTTATTGTGCAATCTTTCTTTTGTCTTCCACCAGCTCCTGTCCTTCACCAGCGGCACCACATACATCCATGGGGACAGCGCTCTTGGGAAAGGGTTCAGATTTGCTGCTCCGGACCCCTCCATGGGGGACGCCTCCATGTCTATCTCTCCGCTGTCCCCTGCCCACAGTGCTACCTACCAGTGTAAAGTGAAGAAGTCCCCTGGAGTGGACGCCAGGAAGGTGTCCCTGGTGGTCATGGGTAAGAAGGGGCATTGGGCCTGGCACACGTTACATTATTGATGACCTTCTGACAGCCATGAATGTATTGGGTTTAAAGGTCCCTTATTATACTGTTTTTCACCAATATATTATAGCTCTTAGATATATACAAAACATGTCTCTGAAGTGTTTGGCTCCAAATACCAAACAGATCATTGTAGTATCCCATAAACCCCTCTGTTTCAGCCCTGTTTCAAAAGTGCTGATTCTCTGTCTGTTACTTTAGATGAAAATAAGGAGCCCCTCCCCACGCCCCTCTGAGAGAGATTTGGTTAAAAAGAACACAATGGTGCTCTACGAGGAGATTCAGGTGATAAGGTGGGGGGTTACCTTGGAGATGGACTTTTTATTTTTTTATTAATCCCTCGTGGGGGAATTGTTTCTCTGCATTTGACCCATCCTAGTGTTAGGAGCAGTGTGCTGCCATTTTGAACGGCGCCCGGGGAGCAGTGTGGGGAACGGTGCCTTGCTCAGGGACACCTCGGTAGCACTTGGTCTTGCCGGGACTTAAACTGGTGACCTTCCAGTTGCCAAGCCAACTCCCTATCGACTTCGCCACCACCAATCACCAACCGCCACCTGGTTGGGGGCGGATGGTGATTGGCTAACGGTTACACAAGCCAAAAAATCGTTACGACATCATAAAGTGGGCAAAATCTGATCAGCTCATTTTCAGACAGGTTTTTATAGAAATGGATCAGGACAAAAAGAGAGAGAATCATTGTTCCTGAAACGTTCAGAATCTCTTTCCACGGAGGGGACACATGTTTATGTATAAAAGACATACAAAAGTGGATTTTGCATAATAGGTGACCTTTAAAGGAGATGGAAGCCACAATAATTTTGGGGTTGCCTATGTCCATGAAGGTTACGTTTCCTTGTCACATGCCAGTATCCATTAAACTTGCCATTTACTACAAACATGATCTGGTGGTTCCTGCTCTCATGCCCACTTTCATCTTTTAAGACTTCTACTGCATTACCACACTGATGTGCATCCATTAGTGGTTTGTGGGGGTCAGTTTTGTTCAAGGTCACACGAATGTCAAGGAGAACTAATTGAATTGCTCTCTGTGTCGGTTGAGATTAAAGGCTTTCTCAAGTCAGGCTTTATTCTATAAAATAAAAAAACGTGTATTTAATGACAAGCTGCTCTCTAAATTCAGGTCAAATTCTCTCTAGTGATTATTAATAAAATGTTTTTTCTCAAATCAATAGATACAGATTGAGCTGTTGTTTAGAGAATAAAACCGGTCAATAGTAATTTGAAATGTACTTCATATAGAGCCATGTATGCCATCAGTGTATTCATCTTGACATTTGAATATTTACTTGATTCACATATTACATTACATTTAGCTGACGATTTTCTCCAAAGCGACTTACACTATGTGCATTCGACCAGGAAGATACAAACTTGAAGTGTTAGGGATTAATTTTATCTTCCTTAGACATTTAACTTTATTTTGTGTGTTGACATGTACGACCATCCCTGCTTCTAATCTCCCGTAAGGAATGTGTTGATGCAGTCGTATGGTGATACTAGGTTTTACAGCTTGACATACAGGGCATAGGGAGGTTTTCGAGTGTGAGAACGCTAGTTTCTAAGCTCCAGAGATGGGAGAGACATCTCCTCTGCAGATGTGTTTACGCCATGGTTTACACCCATCCCCAATATGTGGATTTGACTCTCTGTAAACTAGTTAAAAGGTCTACCAAGATGCAAGGCTGATCAGATTTGACATGGCACCACCGTGCAGTCAGAACCTTTGACTGTGTGACTTGTGATGTGAATTTCTCCGGCCGATGCTTGTATTAAATCTCAGTGTTTGACATCAGAACTCCTGCTCGCCCCGTGTCTCCTTCACGAGTCGGTGACTCCCATTGCATTGCTACACAGAAGTTTCCCCCACAATAAGTACATCAGGGTTCATAGAGCCAAAACATTTAAAGTGCTACTCAACTACCTTTATTAGTATATAAGTGCTTTGTTAGCAATTCTTTGTCAGTAATTCTATCCCAGCTAATATGACCTGAAGAGCTTGAGCAGTAACTCGGGTGGAGCAGGAGATCAGCTATTAACAGACATATGTATTATGAATGAAGTCATTAATAAATAACCCTTTCAAAGATGTTTCATGATTATGTCCTAAATCAGATGCATGGGACACAATGTTCCTCAGAATAAGATCTAATTGGAAGACTATTTTTTGAATCTATTTCCCATTACAAATTTCTGAACTACTTTCACTTTTTAAAAGCTTCACAATTCACTACCAAACTGCCCAGCCTTGAACTTCCTTTCGTTCTTCTTCACAAAATTCTCTTCCATTATCTGCCCACTTATACTTCAACTAGAATAACAAGTAATGTCAGAAACAGTCTCAAAAGGGGGGAGGGAGGCGTATTGAAAGGAACAAGGTTTACAATATGGCAACAAAAACAACACAATCGTCTCACAGAAATGTGACGTTCCCCATCAGATCTGATTTATTCTTTCCATAGGAGAAGATTGTAAAGACTTTGAATTAAGGGTTAAAAACTCAAATACAAAATAAAATCCTCAGACCAGAGCACTTACATGTTCTTTAGCCTGAGTGAGTTCAGTATCATTTACAAGAATCAGTCAAATGTCGCCCTCTTTAAGGCTTAGAGTTCCGAACATTTTAAACTTGTCATTTTTATGGAAGAAACATTTGGACGATTTATTTAGCATAAACCATTGTTGAACTTTAGCTGACCCTGTGGTGTCTTACCCAAAGTCTTTCTCAGGACTTTTCTCTCAACACTCTTGCTCCGTATCAAAGCCGATCAAATCACATCACCTTTCGCTTGATAAAAACTAGCAGATGGTTGAATAAAATACCTGCTTCAAAGGCTCCCATATCAACAGACAGCCTGAAGCTGTTTTCAGCCTAACAGCAACACAAACCGTCCTGAGAGCAAACAAATCATTTTATAGATCAGGGTTTTTGTATGATCCTGAGCAGGATAAGTGCTTCAAAGAATGCAGCGATTGAAAGTAGATTCCTTCTTTTATAATGTAAATAGGGAACAACAGTCCAATGTGTGAGATGTTGTGATTTAAAGCTCTTTTGTCAGTGAGTATAGCAATACATCTCACTCTAATCACCACCAATCGACCACCAATCGTTGTCTTCTTTCATCTCCCAAAACTGGACTGTACTTCATGTTTCTGCCTTCTCTAACCCATCAAGCCTATCGATTTACAAATGTGTACTTTATTTATGTGCACGCTGATAGGATTTTTGAGAGATAAAAATGCATAACTGTCTGTGCCAACCGTCTAACACAACCTGGTCTCACCAGCATGCGTGACTCCACCACGACTCCTTAACACCGCATTAGGCGCATTCACACCGCAGTACTTTTCCCACAAAGGTTCATGTGAACTTAGTTCATGCGAACTCTTTAGTTCTCATGAACTAAGTACAGATCGCGTTCACACCGGAAAAAGTCCCTGGGGGTGGATTAGGCAAATGAAGCCGCTGACGTCACTTCTTCTTCTTCTGCTTTGGGTTTACTGGCAGGCTATAAACAACTTCACGGCGGATACTGCCGCCCAAAGTCCCCGGCCGGAAGTCCCCGGAGTTGTAAGAGGACTTCAGTAGAAGCTGCTGGGAGTCCCAGCAGCTTCTACTGAAGCCTTCCGAGTAAATCGCCAGAACGCCGACACCTCCTCATCTCCACCGCTCCCATGTTTTATTTTGTGTTGCCATACGTTAGTCTCTCTGCGTTTCTGCGCTGGGCTAATGCTAATGCTAATAATGCTAATGCGAGGATAATAAAATGGCGGCTTCACAAAACTTTTTGGAAGTTTTACGGGGCGTGGTTTGCAATCCGCCCAGCCAATCAGAAATATAGCTCTTTTCTCACAAAAGAGCAGCTCGAAAGTACCTGCTCTCTAGCAGGGACTTTCGAGGGGGTAAAAAGGTTCACGTGAACTAATTTTAGTACCGGCTCTTTTTGGTGTGAACGCGATAAAAGAGTTCACATGAACTAAATTCGCATGAACCTTTGTGGGAAAAGTACCGCAGTGTGAATGCGCCTATTGCGTGGTGGAGTCACGAACTTTGCTACATTTACGTGCACCACGCAAACAACGGCAATGTAAAGTGAATGAGGCTCCTTTGTCGTGGTGCACACACGCATTTCTACAACGTCCAACAGTGAGCTTTTATTCTATAAAACATTTTTAAAATCTACTTTATAACTTGTAGTAACTCACGGGAGGCTTCTTTTATTTTATTTGGATTCATAATAATTTGTATTTTTCGTCAGAATGTATTATGGTGCATTAGTTACGAATTTTTGTTCTCAAAAAACAGTGCATTGTGTGTAATACTACTGTGATTTTTATTAAATTCGTTTTTAAGGAAGGCCAGAGCTTCAGCTGTGCCAAATAGATTGTTCCCTTTAGTTAACGTTTTTTAAAAGAACATTATATTCCGATTTGATCATGTCCCCTTTATTGCGGAGAGCAATGTGAGTGTCACGCATTCTGGTGAGATCAGGTTGATCTAACATGTGGGTGGTTTTAAATGGTTTTTAGCACATCTTATCTAAAAAGCTGTACTGTTTTTTCCAGACAAAGGAATAGAAATGGAAGTGAAATGATCCATTTGTTGTATGATTTCCAGCCAAGCCGTCAGTGCCTCAGTGCTGGGTGGAGGGGGGGGAGCTGATCGGGGGGGCTGTCTCTCTGCACTGCCAGTCAGCAGGAGGCTCCACTCCCTTACTGTACAGCTGGAGGAGAGAAAGCACCGGCCCCCTCCCCGCTGCGGCCACACAGGGTGAGTGTGACCTCTGCTGATGTCATGGTGCTACTGCAGATCAAAGAGTGTGTGTTAGGACAGGGGACAGCTGTTTAGGAACTCAATGTAAACACATTTTCTTGTTGAATGTACGGTGTGGGTTTTACAAGATTAACAAATGTCCGAACTCGTTATTTATTCAGATGTTTCAAATTCTATGAAAATAATAGAAAGTCAGGTTAAAAAACTGTTAGGAAAAATGCAACAAAGAAATCTATAGTCAAACTGGTAATAATCAACTTAGGACTCTAGTGAATAATCACCATTTGCATTTTCTCCCCCTCACTCTTTATAATCTAAATATACATAATCTAGTTGACATTTTTGAGTGTAAATTGCATTGCACTGTGTCCCTCCAGGGAAGGGAATTTCTCTCACTTCTTTGTTTACTTCTGCAACATTGTGACGTCACTCTGTAACACTCATGCTTCTATTGGTTAGAGCAGCAGCACAGGCAGTATGAGAAGCATACAGAGCTTTTTGAACATTAAAGCAAGGAGACATGTCACGGTAGAGGCAGACAAATATCAATATTAAACTAAAAATAAGCATCATAGGACCCCTTTAACAGCTCTCCTCCTCTTCAAACATCTTCATACTGTATGTGTAAAAGCAGAAAGCCATAGACTCATGCATTGTATCCCCTTGTGTGTGCAGCTCATGTACAGTACGTTGCTTAATCCGTGATGGTGGGCGTTCATGTGTTCTCAGACGTCGTGAGTGGGGAGCTGAGAATCAGAAACCACTCTCAGAGCTCCGCAGGATTCTACCTTTGTGAAGTGAACAATGCTGTAGGAGCCGCACACTGCCGGATCAACCTGAAAGCCAACAAACGTAAGGCAACTAACACCCCCCCCCCACACACACAGTAAGTCCCTGTTCACGCATGCACGCACGCACACGCACACACACACACACACACACCGTGACACACACATGTGAACATGAAAGACCTACATTCCCTTCCCTTTAGTCTCCTCTCTTTGTAGTTCAGCCACGATCTCTCACTAACCACTGTAACATTAATGTGTGCTCCCTATTAAGTTGTCTAATGGTGACGGAATAAGGTCACAGTCAATTGCGAAGAATTGCTTTATTCACAGAAGACAAAGCGTTTATCCCATCAGCTCTGACTTCCTGCTGCTGAGTCGCTCAGTCTAACATGAGGGATGTCGGCGACAGCCTCCAATTAGCTTGAGAAATTATCAAGAAAAAGGGCAGCAGCAGCGAACAAGTGCACTCATATAGGCACCTGATCATATTAGTTAAGTTGGCACACTGTGAAAGGTAAGAGGAAATTGTGTTTTGACGGCATATCCGATGTGCCGTATCACTTCTAAACAAGAAAGAAGAGAAGACGACAGAGACATGGCAGAGCTTCACCAGGAGGAAACTCAAGTCTGTGATTCTTCATAGAAACAAAATACTCTCCATTCTGTAGATTCATAACACATTTGTGTCTTTGTGTGCCTCCTGATCAGTGGAGCAGACCCTTATATTACATCCAGCAGGATCCATAGATTCCAGTCACAGTGCTCAGCTCCAGGCAGGGCATCACTCACTTTCATTTCACACGCAGGGTGCTGTGCTAGATCATAGGTTCCAACCCTTAGGCTTAGCCCCCCCCCCCCCCCTTGAGATGTTGCACTATGATTTACAATATATTATAAGATGAAGGTTTCTGCTAAAAAATCCTCTAACTTTTCAGGCTTTTCTCCAATTTCTTGTTCTGTAGGGGACGTTTTTACCAATTTAGCCCTTTCATTCTGAGATGAAAAGACACCTCTTTTTCGTCTGAAGCTTATAAACATGCTGAAAGCTATTTATCACTATACTTTGAGTTTGTTCAGACAATTAATATATAGCTTAGTCTAGAGAAATCCTTGGAAAGGTAATTGAATTATATTAAGCCTGTTACAAAGCCTTAAAGGACGAGGGAAATGAAAGGAGCCTGCTGGCTTTTTACGTTTCACCAAGTTAGAGAAATATCCAGAAATAGTCAAATTTTCTAAAGTTCTGTCATCGCCGTGAGGTTGCCATGCAACCAACAGAGACTTGGGGAAGTGTGTCCGTGCAAAGAATAGTTCTCCATGTAACCCCTCGTAAAAACACATCTTTGTAGATAAAACAAACCAGATCTAACATTTGAGTGATGTCGTGATCTGCTGTCTGTGAGGGAGACACACTTTAATGATCCCTTGTAATATCAAGATATGTATGAATCCGAATGTTTGAATATATTTAAATATATATACTGATAGATAGCTATGTCAGGGATGAGCGAGCCTTGGAGGGTGTTTCTTTGTTCATTAATGAACTTGTTTAATGAAATGTATAAGATGGTAGTGTGTAGCATTAGCAAAGAAAGTACTGATTCCATTTTAATCTCATTTTAGTTTCATGTTGAATAACATTACGAGATAAGGCTATTGGAAAATGTACCCTCCTTAAGTCAGATCAACATCTAGACCTTGGCGGGAGTCTGCTTTCTTCAAAATGTCATTTTAGTTTTCACTTTGTCTAGTCTTTGTGCTAAACTAAGGTACCTATAGCTGCCGTAGATCTAGCCTACAGATGATGGTCACTCTCAGGGGCGCCGCCAGCGATTTTGGGCCCCATGAAAAGATAATCACATTGGTTACTTAAACATTTTTTTCTTAATGTTCTAAAATAGTTCGGGTCCCTGCCAGTCACGGGCCCTGAGAGTCGTCCTAACTTTTCCCCCCCTTACGGCGCCCCTGGTCACTCTTATACTAATCTAACTCTCGGCAAGGAAGCAACAAATAAGCGTTGTTCCCAATTTCCTATTGTCTTGGACACTTTCACAAGACAAATATTTATTGGAAAATGACAATACAATCTGTATCTATGATTTGTGAGAAGACATTATTTCCCTGGAGAGGTCAGTCACCACTGCACTACGCAGTGAACATGACACAATAATGGATTCTTCCGACTGTGTTGATTCCTTGTTTTCACAGCTCCAAACAGAGCAGCGGTGATCGTCGGCAGCATCGTGGGCTCTCTGCTCCTCATCTTCATCCTGCTGGTCTTCATCGGGCTCATACTCTGGAAGCTGAGCAGCAGACGGGGCTTTGAGAAGGAATTCTCCAACGACATCAGGTACTGTAGAGCAGCAGGGCGGTTAGATAACTGAGGGAACAAATCCACACTCTCAAAATGTCTGGCGAGTTTCCGCTGTTCATTTATCGCCAAAAAGTCCCATGAATAGGAAACTTCTCAGAGTGGAGAGGTTTCAGCAGCCTGGCCGTTTGTTAGAGGGCTTGGACATATGGATTTCACATTATTTCGCACACACATTTGCATTATTTAGCATAATATGGGTTTCGGTTTACGACACCGTTAAGGAAACACATGAACAGGCTTCAACAACCACACATAAAAAGACAGAGGCAATTAAAAATGCTTCTTACGAGATGTGGGACAACACACTCAAAAGCTTCCAGATAGAAATAGAATCAACACTCCAGAGTTGAATAGAAATAAGAAAAGAAACATGTCGATACAGACGGTGATAGACATGTCTCTGAAACAACACTGGGTTAGGTAGAGTTCTTCCAAAAGTTAGAATTTAATTTCCCAATGTCTCATTCTCACAGGAAGCCTCACATTGTGCATAATCAAGTGTCTGAGTTTTCTTCAGGTAAACTGATGCAGATATAATGGCTGACACTATAAATAGCATCAGTCGCTGTTTGCTTCACCTGAAAGCCGGAGTAGAAGTCATTAAAAGTTACCAACATGTTCTTGATCTTCTCCAGCGTTCAAACATGAGACCCTGTCAACAAGCTCTGCTGTGTGTTCCCGACTGAGACTCGCAGCAGTCATGTACACTTTTATTACAACACGGAAACTACATGTCAAAATTCCTCTTTTTGGCTTTAATAAGACCTCCCTTGGTCGGCTACTGTATGTCTATTTAATTAGATTGTAGACATAGTGCTCAGTAAATACATCTACCAAATATACAGTTTTAAATGATATGGAAGGAACAGAAATAATGAGCAAGCAAAGCTGGAACTTGAAGTAAAAATAATGTTTTGTGAAAGTCTGTTTCTCTCTACGCCTCTGCCATGTTTGCTCCCGTGAAAAGGAACGTTTGATTTATTTTTCTGTCCTCCCTTTATGCAGAAGACCTTCAAGTGTGTCGTGCTTAGTATCTGTCATGTGGTTACTGCTGTTATCAACAGTAGCGTGTTACAGATACATGTAATCTGATTACAGTAACACGCCTGTTAACCCCAACACTGTCTCTGACTATGTCTAGACTTTAAATTGATGTGTATAAAATCGTGTTTGCAAAACCGAGGACAGGAGGGATTCTGACCAATCACAGGGTCAGCCTGTCAAAGTGTCCTTGGGCGAGACACTTGACTGCAAACTGCTCCAATAGGCTCATCTACTGGATCATAGCATCAGCTAATGTCAATCACTAGACCTAGAGAGCAGCTGTAATCCTCCTCCCCTGTACTACCATAGACATAGTGAATACATAGGTAAAATAAAAGGTGTTTAAACAGAGAGATGCTTTTATTAATATTAAGCCACACGTTGTAAATTCCTCGGGATGGAATCAGCAGAACAAAATGACTGCCATCTGATCTTCAAATATGATTGTGAACACATTTTAATCGTTAGCTTACAAAGCTACTGTTGCAGCAGTTCAAAATGAACCAAGTGAGATAGCAAATAGCCCTTTCTTGTTTTACATGTGAAGCTCTTCTTTTAGAAAGAATTCAAGTGCAGAGTTTTCGTCCCTGTATGGCAAGATTAAATCCTAGCTCAGTTACATGAATGCGTTGGAACAGTTTCCCCTTCTGTAGTGTGATCCTTTATTTTGTCCAATTTATCTTTCATTTGAAGCCGGCAGCACAGCTTGCCCTCTACCCCGTGAATATATAAAAGCTTTTATTAAAAGAAACCATCTAAATGCATATCAATGTCAGACGAGGCCAACTCCAAGTGTAACATTTGGTTACAGAGCGGCTCATGCCTGTACAGAACGTTTGCTGTTGATTGGTTGAGCAGATTAGATTGGTTAAGGTCATTTTAATGTGAAAGAAATGAAAAAGTGCATTACAAAATACACACATTAAAGTAATGGCATTAATGTAATACATTAGCCGAAATGTTTGATGTGTTTATGATTTGAATGTCCAGCAAAATCACTTCAAGACAAAATACAGATGCACAGTGAACTAGTGTTATGTATAATGTTGGCTCAGGTCTATAGAGCCATGCCACAAGTCAATGCTGTACGGATCAGAGTGCAACACGTCCCCTGTCACTGTCCTTTTGTACAATTTTTAAGAATATTTGAATTGTAAGGCGTGCTTCGGCACCTCTAAATAAAATGTATTATTATTATTATTATTACTACATGAAGTTGCTGTAAGTGGAAAAACAGAGCCTTGAGTATTCTGTCATACTCATGGAACTAGATGGTCCCTAGTTCTTGTTTTTAACATGAAATCAATATGTAGGAATAATTACACAAATGTTAGGCACTTATTTATTAGGGCAAAAGTCCAGCATCCACATGTGCAAGTGTACAATGTACGGGTGTCCTCTCGTACATTTTTCAGCCGATATTATTTAAGTGTAACTATTTAAACTCTCTTAAACAAAAGGTCTGTTTAGTAATGTTGCTCCTCTGTGAGTGAAATGCAGAGCAGCTCCAGGCCGATGCTCAGCAGCTGAACTCCCACCCTGACGTCTCAGACAGGATTTCTGCTTTTGCATATAAACAGTGTCTCGCCCAAATATTTGGAGATATGGTTCACATGAAGTTGAGACAGTCCACGATGGGAGCTGAGTCAGCGTGGGAGGACAGAGAGACACTTCAAGCTACATCCCTTCTCCATATCTGTGACTTACAGGAGAAGCTCAGAGGAGAGGGACAGCAGATCAATCATCATTTCAGCCACGGCAACAAAAGCTCCTCTCACATGTGGCGGCTCTGAGTTGAAAGGGGAAAGAAAGTTCAGAAAGTAGTTATGAATGGTATCAAATCAGTTCAAGCACTATTTCTCCTTTACTTAAACAGAAACAGTGAGGAGGGATAATGAAGCTGTAATATTATATATATCATATGTAATTACATTTTAACCACATTTATTACGTACTGTATTTATTTCTATACACAATAATATAACAACACTATGGCATTCTTTCCAACATATGACCTATTTCAACTATGACCTATTAAAAACCCACGTTTGCATTTTAAGTACATCTTTAGACATACTAAATCTTAATAATAATAATACATTTTATAAAAACAGAGCGCTTTTCTTGAAACTCAAAGAAATTTCCGGTTCATAAAAACACAATTTAAAACAACGCAAATCTGGACTTGAATCATAATATTCCCAATTTCTTCTCAACAATATATGATTTCCTTTACCAGGAGAAAGTCTATCCATTGTGCAGGTTTGCTGCTTGAAGCACTAGATGACTGTAGAAGAGAAGAGCCTCCAGAAAGGCACACATGGTGCACAGTACATATTGCCAACACTCTTTCAAAAGAAGCTCTCAAAACTCACCCTGTCAACCTTTAACTCATCTAACCCCCCACACCTTCTTCCACTTGGCTCTGGACTCGTATCTGGCTGTTCTTTACCTTATTTTCTTGTAAAGCGTCTTCGAGTGTTGGGAAAATCACTATATCCATATAATGTTGTGTCTATTGTGCATCCATTGATCCATTGTAGTGTAGAATATGGACACATTTGCTTTTGTTATTTATCAGATACAAATCAGCAACGTGTGCAGTGAAAGTACAAGTCGTGCTTTCGGCTTAGAAATCTAAATCTTTGTGAAATGATGGTTGTCAATTTTAACTGATTTGAATATTTACACACCACCAGCAGGTAGCAACAGAGGCTACTTGTATGTAACAGCCTGAACAAATACTAGAACAATATGCATCCAAAACATATTAACCACGTTTAAAAAAGAACCGATGTCGTTTTTTGGTTTTTCGGAAAAACGGAAAACCAAAAAAACCGACGTTATTTAGTTTTTAAACCAAAACGGGAAAACAGATAAATTAACGTTTTGGTTTTGTTTGTATGATTTACGGATAATCCAGTGAATGCTGGGAAAACGAGGAGAAGGCGCATTATGAAGGAGATGTCCGGTCGTCTGTGTGTGTGTGTGTGTGTGTGTGTGTGTGTGTGTGTGTGTGTGTGTGTGTGTGTGTGTGTGTGTGTGTGTGTGTGTGTGTGTGTGTGTGTGTGTGTGTGTGTGTGTGTGTGTGTGTGTGTGTGTGTGTGTGTGTGTGTGTGTCACTGGCATTTGTTTTCAGAAGATATTATGATAGTGAC
This sequence comes from Harpagifer antarcticus, assembly GCA_902827135.1. Lineage (NCBI taxonomy): Eukaryota > Metazoa > Chordata > Actinopteri > Perciformes > Harpagiferidae > Harpagifer > Harpagifer antarcticus. The sequence goes on from CADEHL010000394.1 coordinate 3,715,649, forward strand.
GTTCGTTCCGGTGCACGTCCGACAGCATTTAGCACTAGGGCCTACATCGAGATTAAGATTAAACTAACTTCTTATGGGAACACCCGCATACCTATGGAGTTAGCCAGATGTGTGTAAATTACTGTTCATGGTCATTTGAAAACAAATGCCGGTGTCGGACAGACACAAACACACCGAACACACTGAGCTGAGCAGAGCACATACACATCATGCGCTTTGGTGACTGGACATCTCCTTCATAAAACTAATAAAAGGGGGAGTAATCTGGCAGTTCGATGTGTGTCGAGATGTGTGTAGAGGTGTGTGTGGTTAACACGTAGCAGCCTGCAGTCACTCTTAAGCTGTTCTGATGAAGGTAAACACAGCGAAGGCGGTGCGTAAAAAGGCACAGCTCTCGGCGCGCTGGTGCTGCACTTCTCCTCATTCACACCAACGATGTTTCAGGGCCGGTTCGGAGCTGGAGCTTGAAAAGCACCGGGTTTTCCTGTTCACACCGCAGCGGAGCAGCCTCTTAGCTCCGGAATCCGGTTCATTTTAAGCACCAAAAAATTGTCCGGCCAGAGCAAAAGCACCACATACGTCACGCTTACGTCGAGGCGGGGGCAGGGGCAGGGGCAGGATCAACTCCTGAACAACAACAAAAAGCCAGCGTTTTATCCAGTTTGTACACAACGATGGAGAAACTTACCAAGCAGCAGTGGTCCACTGAAGAGACCAGCTACCTACTGGGAATCTGGTCTTCTGAAGAGGCACAGAGGAAGCTGGAGCACAATCGGCCATTGTTGTTGTTGTCGGTGTCAGCTGTGAGGGGTTTCCGCGGTTTGGCTTTATGAAGCAGGCACGCAAACGGTTGTCATGACGCAAACGATGACGCAATGACGCAGCACCAGTCGGACTCTGGGCAGTGTGAAAAGAGCCGGAGCTAAACCGAAGAACCGGTTCTGAACCTGAAAAGCTCTAGCACGGCGCTTGAACAGGAGTTGCGTTGGTGTGAATGAGGTACTCGTCCCGCTGCCTCATGGTGCTGCATTTCATGAAGTGAAGGAGGTTTTCCTTCTATAAAACAGCTGCGGGCAGCAGATACCGTGAGAGTCCCGGACATGAATTCATAGATCAAGGCAGACTGGTTTACTCTCCTGTTTTGCCAATCCGGTGCTTAAACAAATAGCTCTACAACCCTGGCCGACATATCCTTAAAATGAAGTCTGAGTTTGAAATATATCTCAAATAATGTGTGCACTGCCATTTCCCCACATAAACATAACAGTCTGCAATGAAACGGTTGTCTCCTGTGCACCGGTAACTTTCTCGTGCGCACAAGAGGCTGAGACCAGGCTGAGCCGCCGAATCCCTCGGAACATCATAAAAGAAAAGATTAACTAGGCTACTGGATTCAATAATATGACTGGTGTAGGTGCGAAAATTAAACACTTTTTAAAAAAATATGATAAAATATTTTTATATATTTATAATTCTGCAAATATTACGATAAACTCACAGCTATTTCGCGTGCGGACCGGGGGTTGGGAACCCCTGCTTTACAGTGCATGCAGCGCTACCCAAGAGCTCCACAAATAAGCTTCACAGTTCTGATTTCATGCAACAAAACCCTTTTAAAATGAAATAAGTCTAGCGTTAATTCTGTGGAATACCTTTGACCCCCTACCTCTGTTCCGCTCTGATGTCAGGGAGGACGCTCCGCCTCCTGAGAGTCGCCCGGTCAGCCGTCGTACCAACAGGAGCTCCAGCCAGCCCACCCCCGCTTACCGTCAGGTGGGCTCTCCCAACGACGGACAGACACACTCTCCCTCCAGCAACAGTCAGGGACACACACCGGACAAACACACACCAGAATGTGACAGCATGGACGGATTCGCAGTGTGACAGTCAACAGAGCTGAGCAGCAGAGCTTCATTATAATGTTTCAATAGCAACTCAACACAGTTAGACTCTTAACAATGAAAATCTGGAGCAGCAGGAGTCTTGCATAGATTCTGAATAAATTATTAGAATTGCTTTGTGATCATTTGTGTAACATTGTGCATTTAAGTACTTAAGGATAATCATACTCAAGTAGGAAGAGTCATTTCATTACTATAACATGTAGGTTAATATCACTGTTTGTAAATGAACTAAAAATAACATGTTAAAGGGCCCTTTATGCTTTTGGGGTTTTTCCCTTACCTGTAGTGTGTTATATAAAGGCTAAATAAAAGTTCCCTCCCACACACCGCCCCCCCTACCTGAAACGCCTCTAATGGAGTCTTTTGTTTACTCCCTTAACATAGTGACATCACTATGTTACAATTGTGCTTCGACCTGGCTAGAGCTCCAACACATTGAGTGCCACAGTGACGCAACTTTTGAATCATAAATCAATCGATCATAAATCTATCGATTAGATTTATGATTAGAACATTATAAAAGTAGGGTAGAGATGTGGATATTATCCGGCTGAACAAAACGTGATCCGTCTCTTCAATGTGTTTCAACCACAGACCTTATTTTCAGCTATTTTCCAACATCCTAAGGAGAAATTGCATTTGTTTTTGTCGAAGGAACCGGAAGTGGTAAAATGCTAACTTACTTCCGGGTTTTAGGACGCGTCACTGTGGCACTCTATTGTAGGATAGAATAGGCTATTGGGCGGAACATCTCTAAGCAGTTGACCAATCACAACACAGCCGGCCAGCGGACCAATCAGAGCAGACTGGGCTCTGGTTTCAGACAGAGGGTGAAAAGAGGTGCTGCATGAGAAAAATAAAGAGCTTTTTTTACATTAAAGCATGTAAACATGTCACAGTAGAGGCAAAACATACACATATGAACCTGAAATAAGCATAATAGGGACTAATATTTCCCTGTAGAAGTTCAGACATAAACATTTTTTTTGAGAGTTTTGTTGTTTTACCATTTGTAATATAACTTTCAAAAAATGATACAGTGTCAAATTTAAACCAAAGAGAAATATTTATTTCATAATAGACCTCATTTGGAAATACTCAACCATTCAAAAAAAATGTACACGATCAAGTACTTTTTTTTTTTTTCGAGGACGTATTGACAGGAGTTGAAATATCAATAGCCACATGCAATGGGATTTTGTCCACCACATACACAGCGACTAGATCCCCCCCCCTCTCTTTATTTAGACGACATGGAGGCTTCCTGTGTCCCCCCCTCACACAGTGGTGGAACTTTGTGTTTTTTGGGGGGGGTGGGCCTTTGTAATGACACACATCATAGACAGTCAAAAGTTTAGAAACTAAACATATCAGCACCTTTTCTCCGTTAGAGTTGGAGAACCAGCCAGAGCCGACGTGCTCAGTGTTCGCACTTAGCTTCCTTCGTATTAGTTTTAGCAAGAAGACAAGATGAGTTACTTTTAAGATACGTGCCATTTTCAAATTAAGGCTGAGACATTTCAATTCATCAATACCATATCACAATGTGGAGGTGGGAGATATGAAGGTCAAACAGAGTTAGTCAATATTCTGTATATGAAATCAAATTTGAACTATTATAAGCTAACAGAGTCAATAAACATCTGAACGTCAGCATAACTAGAATTAGAAACTGGCCTTCTGTCAATGGGAAACTGAAGAAAGTGTAATATTGACAAACTGCAGTCTACATGGCTGTTAATTACTGGAAGTAAATGGAAACACTGAGCACTGCCCCTTTGGAAAAACACAAAATGTCTTCTTCAGGTTAATTAGCACGTACATTTTCCTTCAGCTAAAAAATCTTCTGACAGTTTTAATTTTCACCAGTCTGCACAGCACCAAATTTCACGCATGAAAAATGATTTACATTAAGAAGGGGGAGGCGGGACCACAAAGAAAAACCCAACACCTGAACATCTGTAAAAATAAGGCAAAGTACAAAAATCATAACAAACTCCATGCAGACATTAAAACATGGCTGAATTTGGCTTCAAATAATAAACGGTCCAGTTAAAAAATAGTCTTGATTCTATGCACAAAAAACAAATCAAAGTGTGAAGTGGTTGTCCAGTGGAATGTCTTGATGTTTCCCTTTTGCATCCAGTTGGTTTCATCCATTGAACAGTGTATGTGTTGATGGCTATAAAAACCCTCTTTCTGAGTCTATCCAGTCACGGTTAGGATAAGTTAAATGCTTCACCATCTTGTTTACCGGGGCTCGGAGGGGGGGGAGGGGCGTCCCCAGTCAGTGCCCCCCCCCTCTGTAGAGTCCTCTGTTTGGGGCTGCTGTGGTTCAGTAAGCATGGACCATTCTTCAAAGGCACCGTACTGTACATTGGTCAGTGTGTGTGTGTGTGGGCCGCGCATGGGCACATGCATACATGGAGAAGTAAAACCAGTCAACAAAGTCTATTCCCTCCACTGGTGTCAGCCCACAAGGCATCACCATGACAACTAAGGCAAAAATCTCTCCACATGAAAACAGAGCATCTGTCTTCCCCCGCCCCTTATTTTAGTTTCTGATTCATTGATTCAGCTAAAATCCCCCACAATAATCATTAGTAATGATAATAATCTCTATTCAATAAATTATCTATACTGTACAATTATTTCACCTGGCATAGACCTGCAACCAAGAAGCTATCCACAGTTTCTGCTGTGTCCTCAGTTCATAGATCCTCTGCAGAACATACCGACAGACAACAAGCCACTTTCTTCTTCTTTCCTGTACAGAGATTAAACAGGACATCCTGCTAAAATAAAGAATGAAAAATGTACAAACATAAGAAAAGCAGATGCATAATTGAAGATTGAGAAATGGGGTAGAAACACTCCCAGAAGGATCGGGTATCCAGCAAAAAAACAACAGCAAAAGTTTTTTTTTCTTGTGTTATTTCCTGGAGAGAGTGAGTGATTTCTCTGAGAACAGTAGATGATGGTTCCTGATTTTAGAGCGCGAGGCCAGTAATCCTTCCAGCATTACTGAACGCCTTCTTCGTCCACGTACGTTGAGGGAAACCATCCAATCTGAGGCATAAAACAGTAAGTATCAGTGTGTAAATGTAAACAAGATAATGTTCATTTAGATCAGGGGTCGGCAACCTTTTTCATATGAAGTGCCATTTTCAAAAAAAATTGTTATCAGCGTGCCAACGATCGAGAATTATCAAGTGGGGGGGGGGGGGGGGGGGGGGGGGTGAGGAGCTTGACGCTTGTCAACTATCAGCAGGAGGGCGGGGGAGCCTCTCTGCGGGGAAGCAGTGTGTGGACCTGTCAGTGCAACTTACATGATGTCGAATTTAACAAACACATTTAAATAATTGGTTTAAACGGCATAATAATAAGGACGATTGTCCGTTCTGTGATTCTCCAGAACACACATGTTATGATATTAGGGTCATGCAGAGTGAGATGAGATCGCTGTCCCTTTAAGAGAGAGAGAGAGAGGTGTGGCTTGTGCATACGTGTTTGTGGATGGGAGAGCGACAGTGAGAGAACGTGTGTATGTTTCTGGAAGTGAAACGAGGAAGCAGAAAAACAGAGGTCTGCCCTCCTCGACTACGGTCTGGGAGCCGACAGGAAAGTTCAACACACAGATGGCCAGTGCGCCCCTTTGTAGCATATTATTTCAATGAGAGATGATCAGATCGCCACTGGGCTTTCAACTAAATACACAGCCACGCAGAAACTGCGGCATTTGTACAGCTCCTTATGGGAACTGCAGTTAGTGAAGTGCTTTCCTCTGTGGTGAAACGATCAGCACCACAGAGGAAAGCGGCAGAAAGTCACCTGGAGTTAAAGAGAGCGGGGCTGCGTTGTGTGCATGGCTTCCTTCTGCGGGTAACAGGGAGACGCGCTCTGGCGGCGGCCTCGTTCAGGATCCCAAAATACAATTTAAATATTTTTGCACACTTATTCCACTTATTCCTAGCGTGCCACTGGTTACGGTGCCGCGTGCCAATGCTGGCACGCGTGCCAGGGGTTGCCGACCCCTGATTTAGATGTATACATCATTAGGGCATGTGTCCACGTGTGCTTTTTCTGAGCACCCATTGTCTGTTTCAAATGTTTCCAATGAGGATGGTTGTATGCACCGCACAAATAATTGTATCTCTGAGTTCCTAAACCATTTTTGTGACAGCGCTTCTAGTTGAATATCTAAATTCTTCAAAGAACAGCTGGTGACATTACTGCAGAAATTGGAGTAAAAGCCTGTTTGTTTGAGCAGATTGGCCGGTGGACAGTGGATGTATCTGCCGGTTAGTTTTACTTTTATCGCAGAACACGGATTGTCTTTCTCGTCCTACAGCTGTCAGACTGAGCGGTGACAAACTCATTCATCCAAAGTTTGAGAGAAATAATTTTTCGGTTGGCAAAAATCAATGTCCAACAACTATATAATTGCTCAAATAGATGGATAACAGGGAAGGGGGCGAGGATAGTCTGTTTTTACAAAAGTGGTGATACGTTAAGATATCCTTGTCATGGAAAGTGAATGTTTTTTTAATGAAAAGCTGGAAGAGGCTCTGCAGAGCACTTTTCTGCCAGAAAGAAACACTATGTGGACACAGTGCCTTAGAAGTACATGCAGTGAGAAAACACTTATAACACTGTGAGTCTGAATGTATCAGACCACTCTGATCTCTGCTTTAATTAGCCACATGATGTGCAATCTTTTTAGAAAAACTCTTCTCCTGTTTCTATAGCTGTTGCTAGACAACTGTTCCTACTTGTTGGAAAGACAATAATGAACGTTGTTACATAGGGCATATATAAAGCAGTGAACATGTAATTGTATCACTTGCAAGCAGTCAAATGGGGATAATGCAAACTGATTCGTGCAGTTATAAGAAAATAATGACCATGGGGCCTTTACTCTTTACATTAACCACTGATAGGTTATTTTTCTTTTAAATACAAATAAATCCTATATTTGTTATCATAAGTGCCCAATTGATACGACATGGTGTCCCATTTCTTTTAAGGTCTCTAAGCAAGATGCGCTATAATAAAACCTAAATGATACTAGAATCTAGATCTAAAGCAACACATTATTGTCTTTAGAATACAACATTGACATTACATCCAGTTGGACTGCTACCCGTTTAAACAGACACATTTCCCAGTAGGCAGGTTTTAGTGTTTAAACACCTGTTAGGAGTCCTGTAAATATAAGTGGTATAATTGGTTAAATTCAGTGGTTCAGTGCACATGGATCTTGTTCTAATCAGCACACGGGACTTTATTTTTTTGTTTCTAGGCTCATTTTTGATTCTGTTCCCTTTAACCAGCCCTACATGAACAGACGTTTGTTGTACTCACTCGTCCGTTGGCCTCTCCCTTCCACCAGCCCTGGTCTCCTCCGATCTTGCTGTAGATTTTCACGATGTCTCCTTCCCGCAGAGAAAGCTCTCTCATGTCTCTCGCTGCAAAATTATACCTGGCCACCGCTGAGCTGACCACCCGAGGAGTGAACACTGCAAGAGGAAACAACGGGGGCTCAGTCTTCTCACATTGTTAGTAATTGACAAGTGTGAAAGGTGAAACTAGTTTATCATTAGTTGTGAAGGATGATGGTCATTTCTGTGTTCAGCGTGACACAACGCAGCCACACAAAGACAAATGAGCTCCATGGGAAAGGACAAGTTGTTTCATCACTGGAGAGGACATTGCTTTTCTTCTCGTGATTTAATGAGGGAGTGTGATCACGATAAGATTCTTGGTGATGAAAAGAGTGCCACGGAGAACAAGTAATGAGGTCGACAGCACGGACACTTATTATGAAATAACAGTGGATGAGGTGCAGGGGGATAAAAGGAAGGAGCATGAAAAGAAAGAAGAGAAATATGAGTACCTGACCAAAAGGGAGCTGAGCTCTGAGAGGAGAAGTTGAGGCCCTGCGGACTGAGGAAGGAGAAGTTGTAGGAGGCGCAGGTGGCTGCTGGGAGAAGAAGAAGAAACACAGAGGAGGAAATAAAGCTGGAAATGCAGAGCAGGAGTCAGAGAAGCAAAACTAAAAAAGAAGCACATTGAAGTTGTCTGCCTGGAAAATAGGGTAATAATTCTTTAATCTTGTCATGATTCGAATACTTTAGTGGTTTCCCTGAAAACAACAATTAAAAAAACGTCAGTTCATGCACTGATGTGAATGTAAGGGACTTTCCTGTGACATACAGTCAGACTGAAAGGGTAAACAAACATTTTCCTTTCTACTTTACCTATTATTGTTCAGAATCTGGCAACGAGACTGTGTGACTTTTAATATGTGAAACAGGAAATAAAATGTGACACCATCTGCTCTTTGTAGCACATTTCTGCTGCTGAACTTTCACGCAACTCGTACAGGCTCCCAGACAACACTCGTCTGGACTCCATTACCAGATTGTCAATGCATAAGGGTGTGGAGAGCACAGCTTTTAAAAGGTAATAAGAGAAGCATCCCAATCCCACCGTTGCCATGCACACCTGCCACCACGACAATAGACAAAAATGTGTGCTTGAGAGCACATTAGCAGCTGGGAAGACTCAATTGTCTCATTTCCAAATGCAGCCAAGAACTGGAGGGAGACAATCTGTCTGCGGTGGCCAGTTCCTCCAGTGGATCAGAGAGCTGCAGGACAGAAGCCAGTATTGATACGGCCTAATGGCTGCCAACTCACAGCCACAGGCCACTTCCTCTTTGTCTCCCGCTCTTTATCTATTTCACACTGCTGGTCTCTTTTTCGGCCCTGTTCCCCTGGGGACTCCCTCCAACCCTCTCTGTGAGTCACTGGCCAGTGTGTCTCATTTATTCTAGCCTCCCTAGCTAGCTGTACCCACAGCAAAGATGGCAAGGGAATACATCTGTAAAATGGACACAGTCAAATTAGTTCTGATATCATTCATAGAAGCAAGGAGGTATACATGTCGCTACCCCAAATGTCCATTTATCCAAAGAAGTTCGTACAACTTAGCCATGCTCTTCAGCTGTTCCTGGGGTATCCAAAGGTGTTCCCAGGTCAGATATGAGAGGGGATATGAGCCTGCCAAGTGGTCTTCTCCTAGCTCCATGTGTTTTGCATAGTGCCAAAGGGATGTGTCCCGGAGTCATCTGCATGAGATGTCCAAACCAGATGTCTGGCACCTCACCCTGTCTTTAGAGAAGAGCTCAAACACTGCTATCTATGATCTGGTTTGAGCCTTGCCTAAAGCTCATGACCATAGAGGAGGGTTCTCATGAAATACATTCCCGCACATGGTGCCACACGATCCCCCAGCTGGTGGTAACATGCTACGATATGCTGCAATGTGTTAGCAAAGACAGAAAGGACGATGACCACATCTAACATGGATCTACCAATCTAATTCCAGTGTTACATTTAAATCTGTATTTGTGTAAGTGACGTGTAAGGCATGACCTCAACTTTGCTTTTTAAACATTGTAAAGCAATGCAACAAAACAATACATACATAAATAAGGGTATCCGACTACTGATTGTAAACAATACCTGATCCAGATATTTGAGCGTTCATCTGTATGGGTACATCTATACAGGGATATAAACAATGTTAGAATTAAAATGTTATTCTACTAAATGCTGGGCAAAGAAAACATACATTTGAGTTAGCAACAAAACAAAAAAAACTGTTACCAATCAAAATTGTTATGATATAAAAAATGTCACTATATATAAAAATTGGGCAAAAATAGGCAGTATGCCCTGCTCTGAAATGCTCGGGGCATGTCAAGTAATACCGCCGAGTGCTTGACTGCTGGAGGTTTCTTGCAGAATGTGCACACCCCAGGCTCTTCTAAACTTTCAAAATGAAATCGATCCAAACTAATCATGTTGAAAAGAGTATTTTCTGATAGTGGATAGTGGCTCAGGCTAGCTGCTGGAGAGCAGGACCGTTCTGAGGGCTTACCTGGTGAGCGTGTGCTGGCCCGTGTTAGCGAGCGTTCTCTCGACTTGTACGGGTATCGCAGGGTCGTGTCTAACAACTTAAAGCTCTCTTTCAGTGAATGTGCCTGATAGTACTCCACCAGCTCCTGTTATAACAAACAGCACAGAAGGAATATTTGTATTATCTCACACTGATATGAAGCTACTGTAGGTATTTGGGTTTCTAGTAAAACTTACTAAAAGACTCTCAAATTTCTTGGCCTCAGTGATGTGAATCCAGCTGTCTTTTTCAATGACTTTGATGTGTTTTACTTCATCGTTGAATCTGTAAAAGAAGAAGCTCGATACTCAAATCAAATCATACTTTATGTATATAGCACTTTTCATTCACAAATGTAAGTGCTTTACAAACCAAAGATCAATACAAAACAACCACCCCCTTCACAGTTAATATATAACACATGACTGATAATAATGTGATTGATAATATCACACCAACAGAATTCAATAAAACACATGCCTGAATAAAACAAGCATAACAAATACATAAGAATACAATAATAAAATTAAAATAATTAAAATAAGAATACAAATTATAATGAAATAAGAAATAAATAAGGAAATAAATAAGAATAAAAAAGAAAGATTGAAACATTGGGTCTTGAGTTGGCCCTTTGTGTTTTCACTATCTGAATGTGATTCTGATTCGTAATATTGTTCTTCCTCTCTCATGGACCTGTGGTGCTGCTGTCAACATGAAATTCTGTGTTGTATACCTGAAGGACTGACATACTTTAAAAGTAATTTTCACAAACTGATTTCATTATCCGTCTCAAGGCTGGTCTCCCCAGCCCATTCGCACCTGTCTGAGAGACAAATGTGCTAAAGCATTCCTCCCAGTACATCAGTGTCTGACAGCTCCAGTCAGAGCTCATGCATTTCTCTTCCTGATGCATTTTCTCAGAGGAAATACACACAAACAAACAGGATTAAAAAAAAAAAGCAATTACCAAGCCGTAATTAGCTGGAGCTGAAAGATGCTCGGGAAAAAGCTGACTGGGGCATCCCGTGAGAATGTCTATTCCCCGTGAGATGTGAATAAAACCACTTCCCCTGAGTTTCTCGCTCTCCTGTCGCGATGTTGAACACTCACTTGATGCTGATGGCGAACCTCTCTGCCTCCGCCGTCCTCTCTCTGATAAGGTAGGTCCCGCTGCTGTGGGATTTTAAAAGGTTATCGGCCTGCTGGCGCTCCATGTTCCCCGCAAACCTACAGAGGAGCAGAGGATAAATGCTGTCACCTCAAACACTAAGTTATATAAAATCAAACTACATACTGAAGGCTTAACAAATCCTTGACATCAAACAACGGTGCAGCAATTCAGCTTTTGATTGCGGTCATGTTTGGGGTCACTTTGCTTTAATTTGAAAAAGTGCAAAAACATTACAAGTATTAGCGTGAACATATCTGGCATAATTAGAGATAGTGACCTCGGGCTATTTGTATAGTGAACATCGTGATAAATCCACACTCTTCACACATTAAGGGTCTTACCAAGGATATCCATAGTAGTCTGATTCCCTGGAGCACTGCCGGGTAGATAACGACTGGAAAGGCTGGAATAAATAAACCCCCTCGCGTGTTAACATAACAATGACATGGAGCAGAAGTAGATCACGTATACGTATGTCCCACATAGGTGGTTAAAGTGTACACTAAAGAGGAAGAGGAAAGCCCTCAAGACACTGTTATGATTCTTGAATAATGTATACATGCTGTACATGTACTGCATATAGGTGGCTTACCTTTGGGTCCAAACATGGTTTTACACAAGAACTGGGAAAGAAGCCGCTCTTTAGTGTTTGTATCAGTTTTCCCTGCAGGAAAAAAAGGCAGGGCGAGTTTCATTGTATGGTATTTAAAAAACTCTAATAATGGAAAGTGCTTTACATCAATTATTTCAGAAGAAAAATCCATCAATCGCATACAGTACTGGATTAAACTGAATGAACCAACTTTATATTTAAAGCTCAGCACACTCAAAAATATCACATGGCAGGATTAAACTGTTCCGTAGAGGGTTAACCACTGGGTGAGTTTCAAGAGGACATATGCTAATTTTCATTAATAACTCATTTTTAGTGTCTCTACTGTGACATGACTGTGACTTTAATGTTCAAAAAGCTCTTTATTTGTCTCATACTGCAGCACCTCCTTTCAACCTCTGTCTGAAACCAGAGCCCAGTCTGCTCTGATTGGTTAGCTGGCCGGCTCTGCTGTGATTGGTCGACTGATTAGAGAGTTGTCAGAAATGTCCTGACCCTTAGTAAATCACTTTCAATCTGTTTGAGCGCTAGCCAATAGAAGCGTGATTGTTAAATAGTGATGTCAATATGTTAAAGAAGTAAACAAGGAGTCAAATCGAGGCTATTCAGGCAGGGGGGGGGGGGGGGGGGGGTATTTTAGCCTTTACACAAAACCAAAACACTACAGGAAAGGGACAACCCTTGAAAACAGAATAGAGGCCCCTTTAAATGAATGGCCTCAGGAAGTTGGGAGTGACAGCAATGTTACAGCCGCTGTTGTTCAGCCTGATTCACTGTCGCAGCTCTGCAGCTCTGCAGGTACAGCTCCATTGATTTTTAACTAAAGAGAGAGAGGGTCAATGCTGTTGTTGAAGATGCATAGAAGGCAGCAGAATACATCAGGGGATTGATTTTCTCAGTATGGTCTGATAATATCAGATTAGAACTCTCTGCACACAAAAAGTGTTAAAGGTCAAACTACCTTCGGTAAGTACGATTCAATATTAATTTAATGTCAGGATCAAAGTTTATTGCCTAAATATGCCGCTAATTAACAAGATTCCAATTCTAAAGGATGATAACCTTCAACATCCTTGATTCAAATTGGTTTCTCAACTTCCCATATTGTCTGTCTGGAACTGTGACCTAAGGCAAAGTATCAGAATGTGTGTTGCATCTTTAAAGAAGGCAAACAAAAAAGCAATTGTTCTTCAGTGTAAAGGTGCTTAGGTAAAACAGGATGTTAAACACAATCGAGAAAACAAAGTTCAGTCATATCCCTGGATTAGAAACAGTTTACAATCACATCACGTTTGTAACTCCCAGCCATTAACTTACTTACATCTTGTTTCCTACATTTTTCACTCATAAATATTCATAGATTGACCCTGCATAATAACACTGCAAAAGCATCACTCCTCTAAAGAAGAGGAGTTATTTTACCTGTCAAGATGTGTCTAAACTTTACCAAATGTGTATTCATTTGTAAGGTTTGCAATTATCTTGAGCAAATTGATATTGGATTACCCGTTACATTACAGACCCAGGTGATGAAGCTTTATTTATAGTGCAGTCAGTGTGTGAAATGTGTTTCCACATTCCTGGCTCTCCTCTTACATTGGTTTCAAGCAAAAGTTCGACATTTCTGAGATGTGAAGATTGATATCGCTCTCATACAAGGCTACAGCCAGCCTAGCATACATGTTGAAATAGCAGGAAACAGCCAGCCTGTCTCAAGGTTACCAAATACCAGCTCCATGAAGCTCAATTTTTAACACAGTACAACTTGTTTGTTTTAACTGTGTAAAGACTAAGGAGTAAAATAAAGTATGTGTTGGCCCTGCCATGGACTACCTGGAGTCTGTGCCAGCTGCCCAGCAACCTCACAGTGATAAAAAGTGGAAGTCACTGCACCCGGCCAAGAAAAATAATTGTTTTTGTATGGATTAAACAAACAAGATATAAATTGTCTTTACGGGAGCTGGGGGTCCAGACTGTGTTACCTTTGGACAAAGCCAGGCTAGAGTGTAGGGATTTATCCCAGAGAGCCAAAAAAAGGGCTATGATTTATCCTCATGTGATCACCCTTAACTTTTAAACACTAAAAGCTAGTACTCATTTATTAATTTAGAGTCCAATATCACAATTTATCAACGTGCTGGAGGTCAGAAGCTTAATATGCCTTTAACAAGATATGTTAAAGTCTGTGCCAGATAAGAGTGATTGACAGCCGTACCTCCCACCACGTGGTGTCAGGATCTCCCTTCAGCAGCTCGATAAACTCTCCTGTTTGAAAACACAGCGGCGTCTTCCCCGGTGGAGCAGGCGTCCCGTGGTAGTTCCTCACTGCCACCATCTTGGGGCCTGGAGACACAATCAAGTGATCGCTATGAGGATTGATGGATGTAGCTGGAGTAACAGTCACATGTGTAAAAGGGGTTGAAGTGAAACATTTTGATCTGAACTTGTGCTGCTTCCTGTAATTTAGAAGTAACACATTGGGAATCAGGCTGATAAAGACAGGCCTGTTTGTGATTAGACATCTGACCAATTGAAGGGGGCATATTATGGTCATTTTCAGATTCATATTTGTATTGTATGCCTCTACTGTGACATGTTTACATACAGGAAAGGGAAAACCCCCTGAAAGAATAATAGGGCCTCTTTAAGTGATGCAGTGGTCTAAGATACAAACAATTGAACCACAACTCCCTGGGTTCAAATCTGGTTAAGCATCCTTTTGTCTGTCTACTTTCAAGTATCATATATGGCAACAACACCAGATATTTCAAAGAAAATCGTATTAACAAGAACTTTGTCATTTCAAACTGTGTCTCACCCTTTTGAGACTGATTATCATGTTCTGATTTATTTTAATCTCAAATGTCTTCAGGGTTTTTGAATGGCAAGTAATATCACAAGCACATAGTATCTATATTTATGCATGCACTGCCATCCACTGTACACGTTGATAATGTGGTTTTTTTGGGTTCATGTGTAGTGGGTATATCCACTAGATGGCAGGAGAGAGCTGTGCTGGATCCATAATAAACTCATAACATGACAGCTGACAGAATATGCAGCTTCACATGGAAGTGTGCTGTGTGTCATGTTTAAGTGACTGGATCTTACCTGATGATAATCCAGGTTCCTGGAGAGAAAAACATTAATTAATTTATTACAAACTAAAATCCTACTTGTATGATTTAATGTTAAAGATATAAGAAGGAAAGGGTCAATTAAGGAACATTTTACTGATATATTGATGAAGTACTCACCAAGTCAAGAGGATCTGAAACAAGAGAAATAAAACAGTGACAGTGAGGAGTTTGAATCAATGAACGCACAATTCAAGTGCTTTATTTAAAATAGTTACACCCCCCCAAAAAATGTCAAAAACGTGTGTAAGAGTCATCTCTGTTGAAAGGATGTGAAATAGTCCCACACTGATCCATAGAAACCCCCAGAGGCCTGCAAGCAGTTCACGGTTCAGGAACAGTAAGTTTATGCTTGTGAACGTAATTAATTTTCACGGATCGTTTTTAATGAGGTAAAAAACCTGAAATAATCATATCATAATAACATCAATGAACTCCGTCACACAACATTGATTTACGATTGAATCCAAACATTGCCAAGCCCTGTACGGAAGCCCTGAGAGACAAGAGAGGAAAACTAATCTTTACTGGAACCCTGATCCTAATTGTTTATGAATTACATTTTTATTTTTGGCAGGTGAAAAAAAAAACGTATACAAAATGTAAACTCATGTATGCATTTAGTCCATTCAGAACATTGAGTAGTGGTGCACTATAGCCTCTTGTGGCTGAAACAAGTACTACAACAACAAACACAAGGTTTCTTTTTAATCAAGGAATTTAGAAAGACTATTCTGGCAGAACATTTTCTCCCACCCATTTGTAAGTCATACACACAAGAGAGAAAATTATTTACACCAGACTAAATTAATGGATTAACAGAATACATTTGTTTATTCACTTGACATCCAAGGCTTCCGTATGCCTGACATTGAGCCCCCAAAATAGACATTTATTTAATAAAATAATTTAAAAAGGGTTTCTGCAAGCAGATTAAATGAACACCTACTTATTTTACAGATGGTGATGACTTCCAGACACTCTTTGTGTGCTCCTGTTCCACAGCGAGAGCAGTAGTAGCCCTGGTAGAAGATTCCCCTAGAGGACACACACACACAGACACACACACGCTCACATCAGTAATGCAAACAGGAAGTGTCTCAGACACAAATTAACTTCTTGTACGTACAACCCACAAGGGAATTGGCTGCTTGGAACTATAAGCCTGTGATTGCGGTTACACATGCTCCATCATTTCCACTTTGTGATCCTTTAAAATCAGAGAATCGACTCGCTCCATTTCAGAGCAGTACTGAGATTGGTTGCAGTTACTGTAAGGCCGCATGTGTTGCACCCTGCCATGTTGAATAGTAAGTGCCATAAATCAGGATGGGGATCCGCTGGGGCTGCAGCAGTAATTAGCATCTAGCAGGGAGCGGGGACGCCGGTCCCCGCTACCACTGGCTCTGTGAATTTAGGTCAGCCCAGCCAGGAAATGTGTGGGTCAATACACAGAGTGGAGTTCAGCCGGCTGGCTGTAATAGAGGGGAAAGTGGTGATTCAGTGACTCGGGCTGTCACTGCTGCAGAGGAGCAGCACTCTCACAGGGGAGGGGGAGCGCTCAGTGACACAGCGGGTAGTGCTGGGAAGGGGAAGGTTTAAAAATATCAGACTGAGTAAGAAACATGTCTTCCAAGGATTGCTTTTACACTAGTAAGAGGCTACGCTAGCCAAAAACATATTCCCTCTGTGATTTAAGTGTGTTTATCCGTCTCTCACCAAATGTGGCAGAATATCCTCTCATTTTAGCACTTCACTCCCTTTGTTCATCAGACACATTTAAGTATAACACTACTTTTACTTTTGTACATGATTATTACTCGTCCTACATAATTATGTTTGTTTTATTTTGACTGAACTGTTATTGATTATTTCTTATTTGGATTTTGTGCCTCTACCGTTACATGTTTACATGCTTTAATGTTATTTTTCTCATCCTGCCTGTGCTGCAGCACCCCTTTTCTGTCAGATCAGCACTGGAGTTATCAGGGAGTTACCTCAGGAGCATCTTGCAGGCTCGACAGTTAGTGTTCTTATCGAATGTGTGCATCTGAAAGTTATGCTGATTGGCTGTGGCTCTCTCTGGCTTGATGTTGGACCTGGAAGTAAACAAGAATGAATGAGATTTGTTTGACTTTGTGATGAAGTCGCTTGATTTCTCAAATGTTTAAGTAACAGAGTGTAAAAAAACAGACACTTTCCATCTTCTTTAAAGACGATTTCTCAAGTGAATTTCCAGGAAAGTTACCAACCATTTTGTGTAATCGTACTCACATGGCCATTTCAAACTGCTCCATCCACTTCCTCTTTGTCTCCTCTGTTTTACAGAAGAACTGGAAGCCCTGCTTCCCTTGCAGGTGGATCAGGTAGAAACCGTACGACCACTGGGGAGAAGAAGTGAGTGAGGAACAGATGGTGGAGACATATGTGGATGGCAATGATAAAAATAGGCAAATAACTTAGTGATTTCTGCGCTTTCATAAAAAACATACAAAAAAACTAATTAAATGTCAGCACATCTAAAAGGATGGTTTGCTTGTTTTAAAGTGAGGTTGTATGAAGTACTTATCCCATGTCAGACTGCAGACAATCACAATTTGGATACAACGTGCGGGAGAACAGCTGCTGATTAAGGTTACATATGTTCACTGCTATACAGTAGTTGGCTGTTTTTGATGGGGCACTGTAGCTTTTATCTATGCTCTTGGCAAAGCCACCAGACTCTATTGCTGGTCTGCTGCTGCCTTGATCTGTTAGTTAAGCTGTGTAACTGTGTTATGCAGGGGAATAGGGACAACCCAAAGTCAAACAATAACACAAACAAACTAGGCAGAGGTACACAGCAAATGTAGTGTTCCAAGAAAAAAATACTTTTTTTTTTACATAGGAGTCTGGTGGCTTTAAAGATGGTATTGAAAACGCCTTCCGACTTTATAGCTCTTTTACAAAATGGTAAAGTGGTGAAAATATTCAACATATATATTAACTTATATTTTTACTTTTGGGCTATGATTGGTTAACCCCCCATCCACACAGAACAATGCTTAGCTTCTGTGGCCGTACTCCTGTCTGTTTCTCCAAACTGGGGTTCACCTACAACCATCCACTATAGTAAACACTGACTATAGATTAGTACCTCATAAAACTCCTCTTCTAAAAACATCCCAACTATCCCTTTTACTCTGAACTATAAGACACTCCACATGCTTTAGCGATGCATATTTCCAAAAGCTGGAGAGTGCACGTGCATTAACAGCATGACACCCATAAAACACCACTGCCAATAAATAGGCCATTATGAGAAGATGAGTCAAATAAAAAGGGTCAACTTGAGCTTACCATTTTTCCACTGGACTGGTAAGCATGCAAAAAGAAAGACACCAGAGAAAGAGCCAGTTACACATGCAAAACATGAACAGACACATGCAGATTCAAAACAAAAAAGCCATGTTAGACCTGCGGTACGATTTCATGAATCCTAAATGCCCTTCGTTGCATTAACATGGTTTCTCAAGCATGGGCGAGCACAATGCATAATATGAAACGTCAACGCATTACTCATAAGATCTACGCCTGCAAATTACCATCAACAAAGTCCTTCAGCTCAAGGGCAACATTTGTAATGATTACGCGGGATGTTACAACATCTGCATACATATTGTTTAGCTTGGTCCTTTCAAGCGTGATTCTTACCTTTTTCATGTCTCTGTTGTTCATGGGGTCGTCGGACATTTTATATGACTGCAGTTCGATAATCTCTTTGAGCTCATAGCTGTAGCCTTTCCTCTTGCAGACAATGACCACTTTATCAAACAGGAATATATACCTGAAGACAAACACACATTAATTGTTTTTCCAACTGTAAGAATATGTGATTTCTGGAGGTATTTTATTCTGGAGAGATCGTTCTCACCGGTCCTGTTTCGTTCGGTTGACGATGGAGCACACCTTCAGCTCTCCGTCTATCTTTGGCCTCCCGTACTCCTCCAGTTTCACCTGCTGCTTCGGTCAAAAGGACACACAGCATGTCAATCCACTGAATACTATAACTTCTATATTTAATGAGAAACCATGATTAATTCATCTACACTTGCATGTTAGACAGAATCATAATAGATTTCTACTAAATCATACAACTCGGAAAATATTCAGTCCCTGTTTCTTTTCCATCCTGGTAATCCACATCCACAAGTTGTTTACTGTATCTGTGGCATATTTATAAGGCCAAAGTGAACCCAGTGACTAGTTGCACCTCTGTAGGAACAATACATGAAGATAGAAGTGATAACAGAGAATGATACAGTCCCATTCGAAATATTTGGAAATATAACAGACGTTGAACATCAGCCTGGAAGGTAAACACTAAATCATTCATTGAGGAAGGAAGGTAAGGTTATTGTTTCTGGGTTAATGCTCAGTGAATAATCACTCCCACAAACATTGAATCCCATCCTGGTGATAACGTTAGACAGTGTATTACTTTTTATATTCAAAATGTCTTCTGCAAAGACGTCAAATCAAGCTTTGTAAAATAAAACAGAAGCAGGAACAATAGCTTCATGATACAAGGTTACCGTTATACTATTTACTTTAATGTGACAGAGTTAAACGGTGCTGCTGTGGATGACATTTTGGCAAAAAGTGTGAAACGAATACCCCTCTCTGTTAAAATTGAAGCTATAGCCATTGACCTATAGCGTACATGTGTTGAAGAAGCAAGGAACGTAAAGTAAGAAAACCCTTATTCATTGAAACGCTAGTAATAGTTAAACATTAAAAAAACAGAGTGTGGTTTGATTACGTTTGGGTGCAGTATTATTATGATTTATTGTGGAGAAACATGACATTGCATTTAACAAACCCACTTCAAATCAGTTAATAAAGCACTCAAATAAACAGACTACTGTATAAACTACTTAGGTCAGGTAAAAGCATGTTCATGTGGCTTCACCTACAGTAAGAACATGAATTAAGCCCAAAGAAACATGAAACATAAAAGGCATTGACGATACTTACAAGATTCTCTATTGAACTTTGGAACTCGCTGATTTTCTTCAACGTCTCGTTATCCCTCTTGACTTCGTTGATGTACATGGCAAGGTCCTGGGAGAGTAAGGCAAACATTCTTTCAGCCTAGAATCCCTTTTGACATCTGTCATATCACTGTAGCTGTACGGCCCTTTGAGGCGCAGTAGCTGTATGAAACATTGTATACAGCTTTTGGCTCTGAGCGCTGTAGAGTCATTATGTAACGTGTCTTAAAGCTCACTCATGAGCACACTGACCTGCATCGCCTCCAGAGACTCCTTCAGTTGTTGTCTCTCCGGTCGGTCCGCCGAGTGAGTCAACAGTTCCTGTGGAGGGAGATCATTATTCCTATGTAGTAAACACACTGATTCAAAGCCTATACTAATGAGAGGAGATGTTTTAACAGATGTATAGCTGATGTGTTTGACACTGACGCACATCTGAGTCAGACAGAAACATACATTCAATTAAATGTTTGCTAACTAGCCTCCAGGCATCTTTAAGCTTTATGCTAATAAGCTAAAGGACAATGACAGCATTTTGTTTTTAAATGGGATGGCATGTCTCCTCCACTAGCTTTTTGGAATGATTTATAAAACACTATAGAGCCATGTGTTTTGTGAGAAATGAAAATCCAATTAAAGCTTTTATAGTTTTATAAATACAACTGAAACTGTGCCATATGTTTAACCAGTTGGCAGATCCATCAGCAGTGTCCTAACAAAACTAAGAAATAAACATTACATTACATTGCATTTAGCTGACGCTTTTATCCAAAGCGACTTACACACACTACTGAACCAAATGTTGTCTTGTCGTTGTTGACATTGATAGACGAACTAAAGTGAATACAACGGGAGGATTTTAGCCTTTGCAGACCATTCACCTACAGTATGACACACTACAGGAAAGGGAAAACCCCAAAAAGCATAATAGGGCCTGTTGATAGATGTATTTTCAATGCATTACATTTCGCTTTTCCCGCTATGACAACTCTCTTCCACCTGCTAGCTATAAGAGGGCATGACCTTCAGATATCCCCCCGGTCTAACCCCCACTGTGCAGCCATGCTGAATAACCAGTACGAGCCATTAGTGCGGCGACACAAGCATTATCTCTCAAAGGCTTCCCACCAGCAGCCGCACAGCAAGGACGAGAGTTCTCCTATTAGGCTTAATTTCACCTTAATTAACTTTAATTTTATATAAATTATCTAACGACTCAGCAGATCTTTTTAATACCGTGGTGTTACTTTTCCTCAAGCGAGACCGCCCCGACGACTCACAGCACAGCCCATAAACTCAGCTTTCACACAGGTTCATAAAAACACTGCAAATTCATCAACTATTCAAACCCTGCTGGAGGAGAATCACTTCTGAGATGACTGTGCTGAATTCACTTTATTTAGAGTGCAGCCAAAGTACATAAAAGATGAAAGTGTTCGCACCATGACCGGATAGAGGCACCGCTGCCGTGGTGATATCTACACAACATCTACTGAAGACGTGCATGAGTGGACACATAAACAGGACTTGTCAGTGTGACGCGCCCCCGGGCCGTGCAGCGGTGTTTCCCTGCAAAGCGGTTGAATGCAGTGAAATGGGGTGCGTTGAATTGGATTAGAATGCGCTTGATTTGACCTCAGTGCCTGGCTGAGGCTCCTGCAGGGGTTCGATACAGACTAATAGACAAGTCGCTCTCCGTGAAGCCCCACAAACACCTGAAGCCAACGCTCGCCTCCATTATGCACCGCTTCATAAACTCATATGCTCATCCATAATTGAGATGCAAAGTCAATTAATCATGGGCGATATTACAGTGGCTGTCTCGTTTCATCGCCAGGACGAGAGCTCCAGGGAGGAATAATGGAGAGGAAGTGTGTGGCTAGTCATTGGGCTTAAATATATTTTCATATTAGGGCATCGATGCACGGCTACATAATGATTATAGCTACCAGGTAACCCAGGGGAATCTGTTCATGACACGAGCTAAACTGCCTGAGAAGCAGAAATCTAATCTAATGTGATGAATTACTTATTTCATTAATTAGGAAATTAAATTGATTAAATCATCATTTAAATTGTAGGTAACTACAAACTAACATTATTTAAATATTTACATAACATATACACAAACTGCTAATTACCATACGTCAGGACCAACATAATGGGACATAGTTAATAAATGAAAAGTCTAAAATAAAGAACACAAGCAAACATGCAGCATGTTCCAAAAGGGCAAAATAGAAGTACAGAAACAGAATTTGTGGCGTGGCTAAAGGTCAAGAAAACGATGACAGGATGGTCCCCAGTTGAAGTTCATAGTAAGGAATAAAGACAGACTCAGGCTGGTTATTAAGTAATAGCCTAAATGAAAAAATAATGAATTAACGTGTACACTTTGAGACATCTGACCTCTGCTTTTAACCTGTAATACTTGTCACCTTCGTTAACAACTACAAAATTAATAAAAAACAAACCACCACAAAGTCTGTGTGTCTTTCTTCTATGTAGGAAAGGTGTCAGGGCGTGTGTTTGTGACCAGGGGCCCCTCGTCTCATAATTCAAAGAAGCAAGCCTCAAACCTTTCAAATACACGTTTTGTGCTTCAAGCAGGGATGAGTGTTGATATTTAAAAGATGGAATGTAATAAGCATGTTGCGTTCCAAACACATGGAGCATCCAGAGAAATAATGTTGTGAGATGCATCCTACCTTAAGTAGTAGGTGGTACTTCAGCACCCTTTGCATGGGAACCACCAGCAGATCCTGCAGCTTGAACTTCCCTTCCTGCACTTTCAAAGTGCATTCCTGAGGAAGAACAACAACACAAGCAGCAGGGCAGTTGTTACACATTGCATAAGGCCACAAAGCACATTTCCTTCCTACTAACAAGCATTCATTCATTGTTTAATAATTCATGGGGTCTTGTTGTATTGTTGTGACCGCTTCCACACATTCATTCGGCATTCCATCAGCAACAACGAGCCCAGTTATTTATTCTGAGAGGAAAGAAAAGCTTTGTGATGCAGTAGGCCTGAATGCTGACTGGGAAATTCCTCTGACTAATGAATATGTTTTTATAAACTCTGCACAGGCTCCGTTAGAAACTGTCTTTTGTATGTGTCACACTAGTTTCATCACAGTGGCTTGTGTAGGCGTTTCTTTATTCACTTTCTATCACCATGCAGCAACAAGGACAGCTTATCCCTCTACACATAAGGGTTTTGTGGACAAAGATCTTCTATTTGGAGAGAGAGTATCTCAGAGTTTTTGTCAACAGCTCTTAAAGCAATTTCTCTAAACATGCTAAGTGCTGATGTGCCTTAACACCATTATTACAGCAGTGTGTTAGCGTTTTTTCTATTATCACTTCAGATTTTATACAAAGAAGGAGTTTCAATAGACCCATACAGCTTTTCCCATGAAATAATTGGTGAGTATTAAGCAAGACATCTTGAAGGCCATCACCACAAACCCACAATACACTCGCCAATACACTCTGGGGTTATGTTGAGTTCAGTACATCAGAATATTATGAATTAAACAGTCCTTAAGGGCATATTTGCAAATGAGATTATTTGCCTCTCTGATTTTATCTCAATTTGTGCATGACCACGGAACATTTGGATCACATTTATACATTTATTTATGTCATTAATTATTCAATGTCTTCATTTATTCAACAGCAAATTAGAATTTCATACTAGATGTCGTAAGAGATGTCGTTTTCTGTAGACATTTGTAAAGTGCAAACATGTAAATGGTTGCATACATTGCATACACTTCCTAACTGTCCTTGTTAAAGGATTTATTGGCCATTTAGTGAATATAGGAACCTAATGTTTAAAAAAGAAAGAAAAGGAAATAACCTACATATATTGAATTCTATTGGAGGTGGAAGAACATTTCTATTGTCACCTATTGTCTTGTGGCTTATAATGTTTTTTGTAAGGTGTCATTTTGTCATTAAAGCCCCTGTCCCATTCCACATTAAGCCAGGTTTTAGGTCCATTAGCAAGATGCTAATCCTACCTGCTCACACATCAGTATTCAGTCTGAAATAGAAGCCTGTGTTCACACATTGTGATGTATTATTTGCACAGCAATGCACTAAATCAGTGGGATGTCACAGGTGAAGGGCGTTACCTCCACTTTAATCTTGACGTCCTCTCGTGTCGCTATTTGCTCGTCCAGTGTCTTCTGTGCGTTCTCCATGTGACTGCAGTAAAGACCGTAGATCAACAACCTGGGGAAGGACACAAGTCAAAAACAGCCGTTAATCTAAATACACCGTTAATCTAAATACACCGTCACATCTCATCGCCCTTCATGGGACGTAGGGAGGAAACACTACACATAAAAGTCACGCATGAAAGTGGTTCATTATGCCAGGGCTGTTTATTATGTGCCAGAAATCACAATTTGGTCAATCATTGTGTTTCCAAAACAAGATTGGACAGTGAGGTAGACACAGCAAAAACATATTTTCATAAATCTTCAGCAAAAAAGCCAAACAAAACTAAAGGTATATGATCGGTTTCTTCTTATTTCATAAATATAATCTTAGGAAAAAATTATGTCGTTTTATAAATACAAGTGAAACTATGTTGTAATGTCGTCATCCACATTTTGCAGTACCATTTATAGTATACTGTGCATATCGACTGAACACTCATGTTTTTGTTAGTGGAGAGCTGTTAACATAGTTCCCTACTCACACAGCATGAGTTATATAAAAGCAATAGCAGCATTGATAAAAACATGAGAAATGTACAGTGACCAATTAGGACCCCACTTTCTAGTTTACACCTACATGAATTGAGTAAGAGGGACCGGGTTAAAGACCTGAAGCTCCCTCTGAAAGTTTTTTCAGCTGCTTCAAGCAACTGTTATGTATTTTGAAGTATTCTTTTGTGTCAAAATAAAAGCATACCAAGACCTACACCTAAAAAAAACCTCCTGCCACCGAGGAACATTTGAAAGCACACAGAAATAAGAAGGAAACTGGTGAATTGTGCACTACCTTAGGAATGTGTTTGCCAAGGTGAGCACACTAGAGTTGTTTCACAAGTACAGAATGTTGTATAAGCAATATGATCTAACTATCAACAATTCAAAGTATTTTTCACAGTCTCTCTGGCTTGCTGATTAATACATTTTTAAGCCATTAACTACTTTTACTCCCAGACGGCCCCTCTGCAATTCACGCTCC
This sequence comes from Harpagifer antarcticus, assembly GCA_902827135.1. Classification (NCBI taxonomy): domain Eukaryota; kingdom Metazoa; phylum Chordata; class Actinopteri; order Perciformes; family Harpagiferidae; genus Harpagifer; species Harpagifer antarcticus. The sequence continues at coordinate 3,740,683 of CADEHL010000394.1, forward strand.
AAAAGATGAAACATTCATGACCGTAAAGAGAAATCCACTGCTGGGATTATGATTCAGATATTTTCAGCTTGTTCTCTACGAGTACAGGAACTAATGAAGACACGTCAGCTCATAAAAGCATCTCCAGCCGAGCATATGGCTAAAAATCTACAAATGAGGCTTAATAAGGACTAATGAGGCTCTTTTCAAAAGGTTGGGATATAAATCATATCTTTGTAAAAACATAGAGGAAGATTTGATTGGTGTTTGAGTCCACAATCAGCCTTTCGGCAATGTACGGCACATTAATGTGAAGATTAATAAACACAATTTCAGAGGTCAGCCGGAGAGTCATTTGGCACTGTAGAGGAAAGGCTAAATGAATATGTTAATAAATGTAGTGTGATTAGGAGTATACGTGAATACCATGAATAAGTAATGACCAGATTCTGATCCCAGGGCCATATTTGGAGGGGCGGCCTCCTCTTGTTGTAATCCCAGATTGCTAATGAAAGGCGTTGTCTAATATCAGCTGCTTTGCAGAGTTCCTCTTATCAGCGTGTGAGGTGGAAAAAAAGCAGTGAGGAAATGAGAGCTGTATTCATTAGACACTACAATGGGACGCTGACACAGATCTGTGGGTTCAGTTGGGAAGGAGTTCAAAGTCATCCTGCCTGGAGGATGCCACTGCAAAGAGGCACACATTCCTCCTGCTCACTCGCTGAGTCAAAGTAGGGCATTGGCACGGCTGGTGAAGTGCTAAACCCAACACCCCTCCTCCAGTGGATTTGGCACTCCGGTCTCTTAATCTGAGTCTCGAGCGGTGCAGAGTGCTGGCACCCTGAAGTCTAATCAGGCCTCCGATAGATCTGTGAGGCAGACAAGAGGACTGCAAATGACTCTGATGAAGCAGTGGGAGTACAACTGCATATCAATTCATCCTCTTCCTGCTACATTCATGTGGTGAATTTGAAGTTTAATTAAAACAAAACTTAAATTGACTGACATTTCAATGAGAAGTATATTTTTTTTAAAGAAGCATAACTGATGTATGGCTACCCACATCAAGGAACACATAAAAACAATTGGCTGTTGGTTTCTCTGTTTGTCAGCAATATTAAAGAAAAACTACACGCCTGAGTTTCATGAGACTTGGTAGGAGGGTGTAGTATGGGCCAAGGAAGAACCCATTCTATTATGGTGCAGATCTGACTCATAGGGCAGATACATGCAATGCTTTTCACAACTTGAAACGGCATTGTGCTATTCTAGTCGTATATAGGTTTATAAATGCTTACATCTTAAACTCAACTGCTACAAAAGGTGGCAGGTGAGGAATGTCTTTATTGTCAATGTTAAGAGTGTCAATCATCGCATGTTTCACCAGAGGTGGAATTCTCAACAATGAAAGAAAATCTTCCTCTTGAAGGACCCATCATCTCTTGATCATCTCTACAGAGATCCACAGTGATGATCCCTGGAGCGTCCCTGGAGCCCCCGCTGAGCCCTGACTACAGCCCTCCTGTAGTGGGGCTCCCAGCCTGGTTAAACTGGCCCTGGGCTAACAAGCTCCTGATTAAGACTTGATCCACACACATAGAGACAGCTCCCATCAGCTCCTGTCCATTCAGGACGACAAAGTGATTGAGATGAATGGGGGCCTTGATCCATTATAAGGCAGCGGGTGGACTATGAAGCGTAGGGAAGATCCAAGGTCATATTTAAGAGACACTCATCACACAGTATGTTATCAGGAAACCAATGCAAAGAACTCAAGCTTCTGGTGTCATTGGGGGAACCATGATAGCAGTAAAAGGGAAGCAAGGTATTACAGGCATGAAACAATCATAGAAATATTCTACAAGGGAACATTAAAGGAAATGAGCAAGAACACAATAAAGGACTGTTCTTCTTAAAGGACTTTAGTATAGTTTATGAAGGCTACCTCTAATATTGTTCGTATATATATTCATCAGTGTTTGGACTTAATAAGAAAGACTTATTTATCTCCACACTCTTTTCCCAGTGATCTATAGTTAGTCCGTCTTTCAGAATGTTACTTATCATAATAGATTTGGTCCAACAAAAGTGTTGAATGACTTCCTTCCTCGTAAAATAGTTGCAAAAGGCCAGTTTTTTAGAAATTGAATAACATTCATGTTTACTTGCTTGCATCTCTACCTACCTCTTTTGCTAGTTTTGTTAGCACCACACAAACACAACTGGGACCCGTTCATAAAGAGCAGCTATAATCCACAGGGAACCTTGACTTTTTCCCCAAGTACACCAAATTGGCAAGTTTTCTCTTATGACACTGTAAAACCTGCAGAAGTCTGTATTTGAAAAATAAAGTGTGCAAACAGGCGGGGTTATAAGGAAAATCAGAAGCTGCCCAGTAGCCTCTAAACAGCATAGTTGTTTCAGACAGTTCCCCGTTGGGTTAGAGAGTTTGCTGGTGCATTAATAAACGTGCTTGTATTCTCTTCAGCAGCAGTGATATGGCTCTGCTGTGCTGGCAGGTCTATTTCATAATAAGGACGCTGTGGTGCATGTTATTTCACAGAAAATGCAATTTTGAGCAACGCCGCCCTGGGAACTTCAACCCCCGCCCTTGTAAAGTCCTGCGAGCCGAGCCAATCTCCAAGCAAACCAGAAGTGACAGACTGTGGAGCCGCCTAATATTCTCTGACACATGGCATTGGGACCCCCTCACCTCCACTCAACATATCCAGCACACAGCAAATGGAGGAGAACATGAAGCAAAGACCTCCGATAAAGAGGCTCAAAGTGCAGCCATGATTAGGCAGAGCGGGGATATCAGGAAGCCAGATTACTCCGGAAATGAGTTGGGAATGTCGCACATGAGGATATCAACAAGAGGGCACTTAGATGCCCATTCAGTTTTCTAGAGCTGCTCCTCAGTGCACTTTTCCATTCAGCTGGGCTGTTTAAGAATTGAGAAGTAGTCGAGATAAACCCGTGACATTTTCAGCGTGGCATTCAGTTTGACGACAAATAGAATAAAAAAGGGAAAAGCTTTTCATCTTTCGCACCAACGTGAGGAAGAAGCCGATACAAGCACATTGTTGTAAAGGTCAGAGCTACTTACAAGCATAGATAACAGAATTAATTATGCCAAGCCAGGTCCTCAGGAAAATCGCCCAGATGCCTGATGAGAGCGGTGCTGTGAAGGTCCAAATCCCCTGGTAACTGTTGCTTATCGCAAGACACTGCGGTGGCTCATAATGAGGCCGGCGTACATGTCAATCACACGCAGAGTCAAAGCCTGCGGCGCACAGAATCTGCAAATCTAATGAACCGTCGGTCTTAAAATAACCCAGCTTCCCATTTCTGAGAATGTTGCTAGAGGTAAATATTAACAATGAGCGATATGTCATCAGTGAATGAATAGAAGGTAAATGTTACATATTTCTGTCAGATATAGAAGGTTGAATCCGTTACCAAACAACGTCATCGACTACAGGTCTTTATTTGGTCTTGGGCTCTTTTAAAGCTTTGGTCCTCTTAGTTCAAATTACTAGAAATATTAATGGTACTTTAGTATAATCGGTTTTCAACTTTATGCCAACTGTTTCCTTCATCATGGCACTGTCTCCAAGCACAAAGCTGGGTCGATGAAGACATGGATTTTCCCAGGTTAGAGTGGAACATTTTTACTGGCACTGAGCACCAACATCCACCCTGTCCAACACTTTTGGATCAATTGTAAACTGTAATTGTAATTGATAAACTGTAAGCCAGGCCTCATCGCCTTATCAGTCACAACATGACAAATGCTCTTCTGGATGAAGCAGTGTCAACATCTTGTGGAAAGTCTCCCCAGAAGAATGGGGGAGGTAATTGCCGAAAATGTGTTTGATGTTCAATAATCCCATATGGGTGTAAGGTTCAGGTTGAATGTACAAAGTTCAAAGTTGAGTTATAGTACTGTAGTTAAGTACTGTATTACAAAACGATGTTGGGCCGGATTAGCTTTTATTAAGGACCATAACAAAAAAGCCTAAAAACCGCTAAAGTAAATCAATAATGTTAATGATGTAATTGCAAAAACTACTATTTCTCCTTAATCTCTTTCAGGATTTCTCAGTTTCCCTCTCTTCATGTGCATCCTTTAAGCTTGTATGAGGCATCCGCCCAGTCCTTTACAGGGACCTTTAGCTTACTGGACCTTATCTGGGATTGCGTGCAAATGAAGATTTCCAACCAAAAGCTCCATCAGATGAGAGAGTCAGATGAGCTACAACAAGGAAGGAGATGCAGAAGGAGTGTGTTCATGCGTGTGTAAGATAAAGGGAGACAGTATGTGCCTGCTTCTGTTGATTAGTAGGAATGGAGTCTGTAGTGTCAGAGTAACTCTGCATTACACGGCCCTCTAGGCTTAAGGGTAGAGGCCTGGGACGAGACTATTACCTATGCTAACTGACGCCGACCAGAGAAATACGTCGACTGCCTGTTTCCGCTTGGAAGGGGGGGAAGTAAGTGTGTTATCAGGATAAATGTGAAAAAAGAGTAATACATGTACACACACACACACACACACACACACACCACACACACACACACACACACACACACACACACACACACACACACACACACACACACACACACACACACACACACACACACACACACACACACACACACACACACACACACACAACACACACACACACACACACACACACACACACACACACACACACACACACACACACACACACACACACACACACACACACACACCCACACACAGCACACACACACACACACACAACACACACACACACACACACACACACACACACACACACACACACACACACACACACGTGTGTGACTCACTCTTGCAGTAATGGGTGTATCATTGGAGGAGAGTGGCATATCCATGGCTGTGTGTGGAATCATGCCCAGGGCCAGAGCCTATCATCGCCATCATTACCATTACCTATGAAGCAGCCTCACTCGCAGCAGCAGCAGCAGGAAGGCAAATCACTGCTCCCCTCAGGGATGCAAATTATCCACACGCTGCTCAGCAGCTGGGCCAGATGAAGATCCATCTGAGAGAAAGCCCTGTTCACCAATAAACCTCGGCTTACACGGTTCCTTGAGTTTTCTAATCTCCGCAGCACAGAAATATCCTTCCTATAACATTTTTGTGTCTCCAATAAAGTCCTTTAATATAACTTTTTAAAAGAAGTGGAACGGTTTTATCCACTTTATGAGCAATATGCACGATTTAAGAGGGAAATACTTTAAATTACCCACAAATGTTTTCTTTTTTTCATGTATATACTTTTTCTTGTTTTTGTTTGGGGGGCAAGCAAGCAGTGCCTTGATGGAAGCTACAGTGCTGAAAGGTGGATGCAAAGGGGATGACATGCGGAAAATGGTCACATGTCGGATTTGAACCTGTGTCCTTCACATGGGTGGATGGCTTTTAAAATAGATTGGACCAATTCTGCTCAACAAAGAACAATCTTATACTTAGCTTATAGCTGATTTGCCATTTTAGAGCATTGTGGTATGAGTTTGTTCTTTTAAGGTTTGTATTTGAGGAGCATGGAAGATACAAATGCTGTTCCAGAACAAAATGCACTAATAATACCAAATAAATAGATACAAAAGTTTGTGCAGTATAATTTAAACTTCTTTCCAATGAAAATGATCTGTTCCAATCTGGATACAGAGCAGATAAAGCAGGTGGCTGCACTTGAAAACCTGATTTCAACAAATACTTGAAGTCAGTAGATTTCCCGGTTCAAGTTACTCCTAATGCATTTTGAGATTGTGTCATGTGTTTGAGGAACATAAAACTTTGGCTAATAATGTGGCAGTGAAAGTGGAGACAACACTAAAGGAATATAACTGTGATAGGGGACGCAATCTTGAGTGGATTTACTTTGGCTGTTATGGTTGAATGGGGAACAATTGGTTACATGCTTTTCAGCTCTACGTGTTTTGTTTTAATCGACTTCTTCTTTGAACACTAATCCCAGCAATCCCCCGACAGATCTGTGGATACTCAACATGATACGTATCATGTCGCAGCCTCTTGCCGCTTGCTCCCAGCCAAGGTTGTTTTTTTAACACAATGAACCCAAAAAAGAACAGCTTTTGCATATGTCTAAAGACACATTTCAGGTCACTTACCTTTCTTTGAATTCGAGGAAGATCTTCCCAAGTCCGCTTCCTCCGCTCAACATGTTCAGGTCTATGGCTCGTAGGAGGGCGGAGTGGACTTTGATTACATCCTGAGTGAGCAACAGACATAATATTAGAATCTACCCATTCTAAGGGTGAAATAACTGCATTAATATAGTCTTTTAAAGTCTTTGTAACCCCTAAAAGCACATATACAAGTAACAATCGTTGGCAATGCCATCAGCTAAAATGTGAGGTTAAGTCCACCAAGACAATAATTCTACGTATAGACATATACACACTGTAAATGGCCTAGGATGTACAGAACATGTTTTAAAACATTTTAGTCAATTTATTGAACATGTCAGAAACAAAACATACAACAATAATAATAATAATAATAATTATAACAAAGTACAAAAAAAATAAAAGTCTGTCATATTCAACAGGGGCAAGAAGAAGCAAAACACATTAGCTATGCATTCATCCTTAAAGGTTCAGCAGGCTACAACACGTTCCTTACATATTGCCTTGGTATGCCCTATGATTCAAATGATTGCAGTCGTCCTAGTCCAATGCAGTCTAATTATCTTCGCCATACGTAAGCCTGTGGGGAGACAATGTGGTTGGTCGTGCGTGTGTGTGTGTGTGTGTGTGTGTGTGTGTGTCTGTCTGCAGCTAATCTCACAAACCACTGGACACATCAGCCTAATATATTTTGGGATGACTGTATGCTCTTGTGATTTACAATTTTGGAAAAACCTATGTTATGGACTCTTTAATACAGATTGGACTGCTTACTCCTACTCCTCTCAGCCAGGCAGTGAAGTCCTGCAATCAGCTGGTCTAAAACAAACCTTAGCGAGTCTGTTCCAGGCTACAGTTTGACTTGTGTTGTGGCACAAGTCAAACTGTTTTCGTTCTCGTTTTGAACATCTGCAGATTAATTCCATTCCTGATTCATTTTGATACAGTAGAGAAACTCAAGTTAAGAGAGGGATACATTTGTGTTTTTGTAATATTTGCTGCTATTTTGTTTCTAATGCTACGATAGTCAACTCATCTTTGTTAGGGTGAAGAACTGCACTCTACTAAAGTTACATTTGCAGTTACAATGTATGTCTTGGCAAGTGTCGAAGCTAAATTAAGAATTTACTTTTTAAACTGCTGTTGGTTCATCAATTGTTATCTGCTAAACACAGGTAGTTGAAAGATACTGCTGGCTTTATTTAACAATGATAACATTTGTGATTTGTTTTTCCGATTATTTAACAATTCAAGCATCTGGTTCATTTCTGTTAAAGTTCCTTTACAAATTTAAGATAATTCACAATACTAAACATTTTTTTGTGTAGTAAGTTGATTATTGACCAGGTTGTACAGCAATAACCAATGAGCCACTGACAAGCGTTTCAAAACAAATGAGAAAAGAGTGAATATTTTTGTTTCCCCCACTGCGGTGGCAACATTAAACTGACATCAGAGCATGCATTTTGCAAACTGTTATCCCTTAAATGTACATATATACATCACATCCTGCCATTCATTCAGCCATCTGTACACATATTGAACACCACTTTGTTCTGCTTTGGCGGTTTCTTACCTCAAGATTGACAAAGATAGCCTCCATTTCCTGTGGGGTGAACACTTGCTTCAACGGGATCATGTAGTTCTAAAGAGAAATAAAAAAGAAACGTTAAGTGAAAAGAACAAATATAAGTGAAGTCACTCTTTCAAACACTTCTGTTTCAGTTTTTCATGTTAAAAACTGTATTGATAAAATGTCATCAACTTCTGGCAAAGCTTTTAGCAGACATGTACAGATTCTTTTGAAAGCCAGGACAAACTTAAAGTTAACTGCAGTAACAACAAAATCAATACCAAGCTACACTGTAAAAAATGCAGCCACCCTAATGTTGTGCACAGGAAGTGGTATATCTTTAATATCAGGATAAAGTTCTTCCCCCTGCTGCACGAATGCTTCAACAAGAGGAACCTGCCTATTATTTCTCCAAAGTTGTTTCATGGTTGTCACTTTCCATCATCATAACAATAACAAATAGATCAACTAAGAAGCAATGAGCCTTTATTAACCCCAACCCAATTAAGCTTGACGACTCCTCAGATCACAAGAGGGTTATTTATTCTCATTTAGTCTCGCGTTGGTCCGAGGCGGGATACACAGGATGCACATTTAGTTTAATGAAATTAGTGGAGCGCATGATTTGTAGCGCTCCATCAAATTCGAGGATGCAATCTGTCAACGCGGAAAGTGATGTGTTAGCAGCACCGACGCCAACAAAGGAACATTAGCACAGAGAGATGTTGTAAGTGGGAGAGTTTATGACTGCTAAAGCACATGGAGCGCGCTGTTTTACAGGGATGGAAATTTAATTTGTCGTCTTTTCTCTGTACTTTACAAATAGAATTGTAGGGTTAGGGTTGACCACAGCATATTACTAGACCGACTGGAAAACTGGGTGGGACTTTCGGAAACAGTTCTAAATTGGTTTGAATCCTACTTAAAGGACAGAAACCACTTTGTTTCTATAGGTAAATATACATCTGAGTTGACAAATATGACATGTGGGGTTCCTCAAGGCTCCATCTTGGGGCCTCTTCTCTTTAACATCTACATGCTACCACTGGCTCAGATAATGAAAAACAACAAAATAAGTTACCATAGCTATGCAGATGACACACACATTTACGTAACAATTTCACCAGGAGACTATGCTCCAATTCAAACACTGAGTAAGTGCATTGAACAAATCAATGACTGGATGTGTCAGAACTTTCTCCAATTAAACAAAGATAAAACTGAGGTAATGGTTTTTGGAGCCAAGGCAGAACGTATAAAAGTTAGCGCTGAGCTTCAGTCTGCAATGTTTAAAACAACAGATAAAGCCAGAAATCTAGGTGTAGTCATGGACTCTGACCTGAGTTTCAAGAGTCACATTAAAACAGTTACTAAATCAGCCTACTATCACCTAAAGAACATATCTAGGATTAAAAGACTAATGTCACAGCAGAATTTGGAAAAACTTGTCCATGCTTTTATCTTCAGTAGACTGGACTACTGCAATGGTGTCTTGACAGGTCTCACTAAAAAATCTATTAGGAAGCTGCAGCTGATTCAGAACGCCGCTGCTCGAGTCCTCACTAACACTAAGAAAGTGGATCACATCACTCCTGTTCTGAAGTCTTGACACTGGCTTCCTGTGTGTCAAAGAATATATTTCAAAAATACTGCTGCTGGTTTATAAAGCTTTGAATGGTTTAGGCCCAAAATACATTTCTGATCTACTGCTAAATTATGAACCATCCAGATCTCTCAGGTCTTCAGGGACTGGTCAGCTTTCTGTCCCCAGAGTCAGAACTAAACATGGTAAAGCAGCGTTCAGTTATTATGCTCCAAATATCTGGAACAAACTCCCAGAAACCTGCAGGTCCGCTGCAACTCTGACTACTTTTAAATCCAGGCTGAAGACTTTTCTTTTTGTCGCTGCTTTTAATTGAACTATTCATATCTTAGACTGCACTGTAACTTATATCCACGTATTTTTTCTTTTAATGTTTATCCATGTATTTTTTCTTTTAATGTTTATTTTATTAGCTTTTCTTTTTAATGACTGATTTTAAATGCCATTTTCTTAATGTCTTTCATTTTTTGTAAAGCACTTTGAATTGTCTTGTGTTGAAAAGTGCTATATAAATAAACTTGCCTTGCCTTGCAGACTATGGTTCTTTGCGATTACTTGCATTGTATTGTGTAGATTTTTTTCTGCATTATATACAAAAAAATGCCCACATTTCCAACCAGTTAAAACGTTTACAGGTACTTTTTAAAGACTTGTGTGGGGAAGCATACATACTGTAGTGTGAATCACAACCAGAACACTTGATTTGTTTAAGGGACATTGGGTTTTGTGACAGTTGAATCGCAGCTATTTTAGATTCAATTAAAAACATGTATACAAACATAAGAAGGTAAAGTAAAAAAGTGTCCAAAGAATAATCCAACAGAAATTAAATATGAATGTTTTTATATACATATCAGGAATTATAGTAAAAATGTGTACATTCTACAATATATAACAAAGATATGTAAACATGTGCATATTACAGTGTGTGAATCAGATTGTATAATTGTTCAGTTTGAAATGTATTTAAAAATTGTAATAATTTTTTTCTGTAACCGTAAAGCAATACAGTTAGCTTTTTTTGTATCCTGATTACAAAAAACGTAAATCCATGTATCCCATTACACCCCAACCTGGGGGTATACTACGAATCTAGTTCAACATATCCTGGATATGTTTTGAGTTATCAGGTTGACTTAATCCAAAACAAAGCCGCTCTCGCTAAACTGTCCTCCAACGCTGGCTATCAACTTGTTCGCTCAAGCCAGCCGTGTCCTATCTAGTTAGGTGCGCGTTCACATAACATAACATCACAAACATGGAGAATCGCACTGACAGCGCAGCGTCATACTTCCTGAATGAAAAGTATATATTAGTCAAATATGAAGAAGTTAAACTTTAAACATCCATGACTTAAACACTCTATCCAGGATCAAAGCCACATAGCTGCACCTGCAAGGTAAATACAGCTGGTAAAAGAAAAAGTGTTTGAATGCGTACATTAACAGGTTTATGATATCACTGCCCCGTCTAAAACACGATCTGACTTTAATTACATTTGACTCAAGTGTTTCGTCAACTTAATGTGTTGCTTAAAATAATACTTCTGCATACAGTATGTGACACTGAGTGTTGCACGGCCAGATACGGCTCAGCTGACTCAGATAAGGAAATATATGATACATTATGATGTAATGTGATATGAATGATAATGGGACACATCGACGTCTGCACTCACAATGCCGCGGACTGTAGGCAACGTACTGTGTCTTTGATCCGGTTACTTATGTTGTGGCAGATATTTAATTAAGCTTTCTTAACATAATAGCATAATAGTTATAATAGTCAGATTGCTCTGAAGATGGAGGTGATATTCTATTCATTTTCACGTTCACACAGTCGGTGATTTTTGCCGGCCGTCTTTCCTGCAACGGCAGTTTAAACTGTATTTCCTCTGCACACTGAGCTCTGATTGGTCAGCAGGCGTGGTGATTTCGCTGAGTTGATCTCTTATCCTGGAACCTATCCTGCTTCAGAGCACAGACTAGGTTCCAGGATAAGTCACCATGGAGAACTAGCCCGCTAAAATGTGAACCAGCTTCGTAGTACCGGAAATCCCAGAAGTTATCTTGCTAAACGAAAATCCTGCTTCGTAGTATACCCCCCTGGTCAAGTGTGAGTAGTGGATTTATTTTTTTGAACTTTCCCAATACTGGTTGCAAGTATGTGTGTGTGTGTGTGTGTGTGTGTGTTTGTATCTGTGCATGTTTTGTATGTCCTTGCTCCAGTGATGTGCAGGTCTATACTTAAAGCCCCAGGGATCAGTGTCTCCTGTTGGGGCCGAGCCAATAATAACCCTATCGATCACCTCCTGTGACATTTCTGCTCCCCAATGAATCCGCCAATAGCTGATATTTCCATACTGTGACCCGGCTAGACGGGCCCGAGACACCAACGAAGAAGAAGTGACAAAAAGGAAACTCTCATGCAACATTGCATGTGCCAGAATACAAATGAACATTTATGAAAACACTCGGATGTATGTTCACATATCGACATTCATTTTGAGAGACTCACCTTCTCAACGTCCTCTAAAGTCTTGTAGTACTTTGCTTCAGTCTCCTGGATCTCTACTAAGCAGCAATTTCTTTTGTCGTCTTCTGTCATTCCCATCTTCTATCGGAGACAATTAAGCATAATGTATCAGGACAATTACACTGCATGCTTTTGGATAAGGAATTATCTCCAATAATGAACACCACTGTATCTGCTTTTCTAAGTCCTACATTTGTACAACTTTAATGATAGTCTTTCTTGTTTTTTTATGATTTTTGCAAAATGGAGATCAAGCTAGGCAGTTTCTGATTGAATATCTGTCTTATGGCGCGTTTCCACTGCAGCGGGTAGCTCGCTTTAAGCGTGCCGAGCCGTGCGGGGCCCGGTTTTGGTTGCGTTTCCACTTGGGCTAGTTTTGGCCCGGGCCTACTTTTTCACCTTTTTTCTGGCCCGACTAAATCGTGGTTCTAGGGCCAGGAACAACCAGGCTGAGTCGGGCTGAGTATGCTAAACTAGAGAGAGAATAGCTGGCAAGGGGGCTACAACTACAACAAGATGAACATATTTGACCGTGATTTAATTGTAATACACGTTTCTAAATGATGACGAAGTAACAACATACTGATACCGGTTAGTAAAAACCATGAATTAATGCTTTGACAAGTCTGCAGACAGACGGCAGGCGAAAAACCCTTTAAAAATGCGTGCTTTCTAAATGGAGTTTGGCTAAGCTAACGTTGTATATGCTCCGACCGTCCACACTCACAACAACGGCCTATACAGACATAAATAAACCAGCGACTGTATTCGCCATGACACAGGCAGTCTGTGGTTTGTACTTGTTTAACTTTTGTCTAGTTTCTGAACAGATATGAAGAGCTGTGAGCTCTGAGTGCTAAGAGCTAACGGCTGTGTTGTTTTTCTGGTGCTCTCATTGAAGATGACGTCACGGCTCCGCCTACACTGCGTTACTATAGTAACTACCCCAGTTCCTAAACTGTAATGGAAACGCAGCATTAAAGTGAGCCAGGCCTAATAAGGCCTAACCAAACCGAGCGAGGCTGAGCGAGGCCTGCAGTGGAAATGCGCCATAAATGTGTGACATGTTTTTCATAAAAGGACCATCATTCTTTCATCTTATGTTTTCAGTCTCACATACTATGAAAGCTTCACATTGTGAAAACTGTGCTGTTGCAATTTTTTCATCTGCTTTACCAGACGGCCATTGGTTCCAATTTCTTTCCAAACATTATTGAGTCTATTAGCACTCTCTTGAAAATGGCTTGAGTTGTGTAATCCATCAAAGGCTATTATCTGTACGAGATAGTGCAGTGCAGACTTTTTTCCAATCAATTCACCATGAAGTCATAATGTAACATTGACAAAAATGAATGCGGACCTAATGTTGAAAGTGATGGATTACCAGACCCGAGCTGGTTTCAAGAGTCTGTTCTGCTTTATTTCACCGGGATAATCTATGAATCAATAACGCCTTCCAGGGAGGCATTGGCATACAATTGATAAGATTTGCTAAATGGTATTCGTACTGTCTAGAAATGAATGGGAAGCATAGGGAAAATCCATTCAAAAATCGTCTGTGCATGAACAGATAAGTCCAAATAAAGTGCTGTCGTTAAGGTTTGACTGAGCTTTACAAACAAAAAAAACAGTAAGAAAGAAAGTGTGTTAAAATGAAGACCATATGATTTCCAAATCAACTTGAGCCTTTTAAAAATGTTACCCACAGTGACTGATATATGTCTGGCTAGAGTAAAGTGAATTGGTGAAGACTTTGGAGGGAAAGGGAAGTGTGTTAGCATTTGTTCTCACTGAATGCCTGGGCTATACATAAGTTATATTTATGAATATGTAGATGAATAAAGGGTTTTTAAGTCATACCCAAGCAGGCAGACACATTGTGAGGGGGAGGTGGAAGATGGGGAAAAGATACAAACGTATATACATTTAGCATTTCTCAAGAGACCTGACGTCTGAGTCAGCCTCCATGTAGGAAGATGTGTACATATACATAAACATGTGTTTCTTTGAAAGGAAAATATACTGGAATGCATATCCAAAACGTATAGATGTCAGCTCCATTTCTGTGCAGATTTCAAAATGTTGTGGGAGTGACATGAGCAACCCAACTGTGGAATAACAAGCTAGGCCATCTGGAACACATTTGACAGATAATCAGTGCAGATAATAGAAACATCTGGGGCTAACACTGTAGCGTTGTAAGCCTTATTCCACTTTGTTATCAACCATTCCAAATCAGGGCTGAAAGCCAGCAGAAATATGTTTATTTCTCTGGTGCTCTGAGGTTGGATTTCATCAGCTGGTGGTCCTCGGTGATCTCATTTAACACTGCCGTCACCGAGCTGAAGTCACAAGTCTCTCCACTGGGCCCTGAGTCAGACTTCAAACCAGATGGAGCACGGGTCAATAATCTAACTGGCCGCTCATTCTCCTGGGATGCCATGAGTTTGTTTTAAATGAAGTGTTAGAGGGAGGTAACTGACAGGGTGGGGTGAGTCACAAGCACAGCGGCACTCACCTGCATGTATCTGATCTGCAGCATGGGGAAAGGCAAAGCAGCGCAAGTCAGAGGTCACATTCATCACTGGTTGTGTTAATAGATCTGAGCGCGTCAAGAGATATCACTTCATGCAAATGCTATGGTGAGTGGGAGGAAGTGTGTTTCCTTTTCCTAGCACTACTTGTTCATTGAATCATTCCTGGTAATAAGGGTTGTCTAACGGACAGAGTTGGTACCAAATTATTAATTTGCAATTAAAAATGTGGTCTAAAGTCAAGACTAAGTTGTTAGGTGTCGTTTTTGTACCAAAATGAAATGATCTTTGGTATTATTATTTTTCAACTGGCTCTCAGTGTTTTCACTTGAGTCCTTCTGGTGTGCTCCTGCACTTGGATGCCATTGGATGGTTCAAACTAATGATGAACAGCAACATTGATAGTTGATTCAGGAAATTAAGGGGAATTAAATGTCCTGTGGCACACTTTCTACATAACTAATGTATCATGTTTGGATAAGAACGAAGGTATTTGCAAGTATGTTCGTGTTAGGTGAGTTATTTCCGATTTATTTTCAGTCCGGTCTAAAGTGATGGATTTGACGTAGAAAATTCAAATCTGACTTGAGTCATTTGACTGAAGGTCACCAGGTAGACCATAATCTAAGGTGACTAAGAAATGCAACCCTTTATTCACACACCTTAGCAAGCATATATCATTACTATTTTACTTTTTTAAAGTAATGATAAAAGGGCAGGGATTGTGAAACTAGTCTCACCATGGGTTGTCGTACTTCCACCTTAATGATGTCCTCATAGATGTCGTCCCCATCGTCATCACATGGCACACAGTCGTAGATGTCATCCTCACCCAAGTCATGCTCACTGGGGAACACAAACACAAGTTAGATGACTGTATCCTCAAACAACCTTCACTTCAGGATTAAATCCTTTTACACTGCCAAAAAGGCTCATATCTCAACTTTAAACTGCTCTGACAGCTGAGAGGCACGGAGCAGTCACAGCAGCACCAGCTCATTATCTCTCACGAGCCTCACCTATAGAGTGATATTAGATTTTGAGTCGAACGGACCAGCACAACTTCCAATGAGTTGCGCCATTGAGTGGCATTTCTCTTAAATGTGTTTATGCTGCTTTGGCACCCAGCTAGCTAACTGACCTTTAATTAGGCGAGCAGCCAGCAGAGCACAGACAGTGGCTGTGGAGAGGAGTGTCTTATGGGGAAAGTCCCTCATGCTAAGCGAGTGCACACTGCATCTCCCTCTGTCCTGTAAAAGCAATTATTGTTTGGGGAACTTATCGAGGCAGTGGAGGAGCCTCAGCAGGAATACGATTTGGCGATGAGCCCACATCGATGTAGTAAATAACCAGGGAGCTTTAGGTTCGCTAAAAAGGGAAATAAATGATTAAGTAGTGTAAATAAATAAATGTTGCAGGAGTTGCCTGCTAAATAATGGAAGACCAGGCTTATAGCTTGGCAACTACTGTCTTGCTAAAATACAATTACATCCTTCTCAAAGGTACTAAGGTGGAGGCAGTATAATGCTGACAAATATTCCGTTAGTTAGGCTTTGGGCTATAATATTTTGGCATACAGGCCTGATTAAAAATGTGCTGAATTAGCTATTAGCAGTCCCTGTTGCTATATGCAATTAACCCATTGATAAATAGAGAAATATGCCTGAAGCACTTTGATAGGTGAGGAAAGTTAAAAACATGAAGTATTTTAGTCATCCTTTTTCTTTGACTTATACATTTACTCCATGGAAATAGAAAGATAAGTAAGTCAAAATGAATGTGTACATCTCTGTGAAACAATCAAGTTATGGCTCTGAGAACAAGGGTGCTTTTACTGTAGACACAACTTTTTAAAGTACCCTAATTTCTCTGACATGTATTCTTTTTGTTAACACTGCTTTGTGCCTGTCCCGTTACTCCCACCTTTTTCTAAATAAGTTAAATAAATGTTTAAATTCCATCTGGACTGCCTCCACATGCTCAGAAAAGGTGGACCAGGGTGGTACTAAAATGTCCTTGGCCATGACACTTAATGCCTTCCAGATTACGGGATGCCGTTTTGTGATCCGAGTGGGGGAAAGCCAAAAGGCCATGTCTCTTCTCGGTTGAAAAGAGCCTCATCCAACTACCTGTTTGAGTATTCTTGAGGAAGATCCTTCATCCTTCGCCTAATGGGGGCCGTAACCTGGCTATCCCGGCCCCGAAACAGACAGGAAATCTAATTCCACTTTAACATCCCCAGAAATTGAATATTTTTGTAGGGATTTTACTATATTAAATCATGAATATTTAAAATATGTTATTGGTCATTGGATTTTCTTTATGGCTTGATATGACCTTCGACATCTGCTATCTTTGCTTAAATATTTCTTCTTGTGTGAATGTTGGATACAAATCAGAGGAGGCAGCACTGTACTCAATCATTTCTCAAGCTTTGTCGTCACGCTCGTGCGGGGGTTGTTTGAAGTTTTAATTGAGGTGGCTTGGTTCACTCTGGGCGCCGTGCTTCTTCTCTCTTCATTAAGTTAAAGTGGCTCATGTTGAATAGGGAAGAGGCGGAGTGGGAGGTCCGCGCCGTCCCATCAGTGTCTCCTCTGAACTCTGAGACTGATGTGTTGCGCGACGGAAAGTTTTTGAGAAGAAGATGTTGTTCTTCATTTTGCTCTAATCCCTTCAGAGACTGTATTATACGACGGAGGTCTAGTGCGGGGATTTAAATATGACCTATGGAGAGATCTAAGAGGAGTGGGATCTCCAGTGGGGACATTGAGGAGGAGTAGGGAGGGAGCTCTGAGTGAGGTCTATTTTATAAATAATGTAACTATTACAAGAATGAAACATTTAGGGAATTACCATTGATTGAATCATCTATATCTATTGACCCTTACTTATCCAGGGGAAATTGTCTATTGATTAAAAATGACATTTAGGCAATTTCTTTTCTCCAGTCAATTATATTTCATATTGACCAACTCTTCTTTGTTTCAGTCCGTCAATTTAAGGTTTTAGTGGTTGTTTTGGGAGGAAATCTTTATATGGACTGGCCCATTTCTATAAAGATGATCCCTTTGTCATTGCCTTTACTTTGATTGGCATTTATCCATATCGCCAAGACTAACTGATATCCGTTGATCCCAATTAAGCCTTTTACAAGAACTGATTTCACGTTTTTTTTTCTCTTATACATTCCATATTGATTTTTCAAAACAAAAGCCAGAGGAATCAATATTTAAATGATAGTGTGTGTACATCCACTTTCACTGATTGTTTCCTATCAAATTTCTAATTACTGCTGTCACTAATGAACTTCTTAACTTGTTTTCTGTTTTTAGTCTCAATATGCATTGATCTTACATTAGTCAATTATATTCCATAATGTACATACTGCACTGGGTTTGGTAGAACCGATAAAGCTGCGGCTAAGGAAAAATGACGGGTGTTTTGTCAGTGGAGGTTGGCCTTCAGTATTTGTGAGGACAAATTTGAGCATTAACCTCAACAGTAATGTGATTTACTTTCTTCTCATTTTTCAATGTGCTGTTAGAAGGACTTGGTTATAAGGCTAATAGTGGTTAGGTCAATCATTTTCATGTTCTGTAAAACATATTACCGATTTGTTTGGGAGATTGCCAGTAAATGGACAATTACTTTTAGGCATAACATTGATGTGGCTTTTGTTTCAGACTGTAGCTGAAATGTAAGGTTACATTAAGATTTATGTAGGAATATGGATGGCTTTTAGACATGTATTATTGATGCTTAAGGTTAATGTTATAGGCTGTCAAGGCGTGCTTGAGTCCTACAAGTGACATGTGTGTGTTTTGTATGTGTGTATGTTACCTAAGAAAAACAAAGGAGGAGAAATAGAGGGACATAAGTCTTGGCTGTGTAAATCTGTCACACCACACCTCTACTATTTATGTGCCTTTGTCTAGTTTAGTGGACATTAATAAATCATTCAAATGCACTTAATGTGTGACTGTGTGTGAGCTCGTGCATGTGCATGCATAGCAGTGCATAGCAGTGCATCACTGAGATTGAAAGTGGGAGCACAGTCCTGAGGATTCGTGAATTAGGTCTGATTTTCTGTCTGATTACACCACGACGGGCCACAGGGTGTCCAGTGTGTTTGCACGCAATGGGCCCGCTAGCCTCCATCTCAATGACATAGAGTTAGTAAGGTAATCACTAGAGAGGGGGTGGGGGGAGTATGACTCAACATCAGAGCCACATAGCACAGGTCCCCTAAGGATGGGCTGCCTTACAGGTTTATAATAATAGTATTTCTGTTGTTAGAGCTATGATGTATTGGGAGGGGAGCTTGAGCATTGCACCTTAACAGCAGGCTGATGCTGTTACACTGCATCTTTAGAGATAATAGAGTAAAGAACTGAAAAAAACACACACCAGTATGAACATGGTGGATGAGATGGCTTGTTATCAGTGAGGCTAAACTGTGAAGTTTGAAGCTGCCTAGGGATAACAGATGCAATTTGGGTTTTTTTCAATCAACAAAGACAACATGGAGATGCAATTAGGTTTGATCATTTCGTCAAATAGCATCATTAACAATGTTATTTACCATTCAACTCAGCTGCCATAACATAAGATTTAGACTGTTAAAACAGCATGAACGTATAGTAATGCCAAGATTTGATTGCTATTTTTTTTATTATAGAAATTATTTCTGAGCCTCAATTTATGTAATGTATTGTGTTACGCTCTGTTATCCTCTTAAACTCATTGTTATGAAATACTGAATATGTTTCATGTGCTGTACATAGTTTATTTTAACGTATACTAACTGCATTATGAGTGTTTACTTAATTGTTGGCATCGTTATTTATTTGGCATCAAAGCTGAAAAAAATGTTCTTGACATTAATTCTGTGCTAGTTTTTTACTTTCCTAGGTATTTAGAGAATGTTCCATTAAAATGAGGTCCATACATTATTAAAGGCCATCTCTATTTACAAAATAGATAATCCTTAGAGTGTTAGTTAAAGTTCAAATTGAAATAAGTGACCTAATACCTGGCAGTTAATGATACTTGAGTCCCATCCATTTCCAAGCTATTGACATTCCAAGCCAACCCGCCCAAGGGACTAATGGAGCAAAATAAACTGCGAAAAAAGTGACACAAAGGGCTTGTGACACTGTTTGCTTCGGAATGGAAATCTATGTGTGCCTTTCACCGAGGGAAAGTCCCTTGGCGACTGTGCCTGATCCACCCCCATTTCATGCTTTGTCAACTCCGGGATGGAGTCATTCCAGACAGGGAGGAAGTTAAGCGACATGAAGACTCGACATCACAAAGCCAGAGGGGGAGGAAGTACGGAAAAAGGTTTACCACATTAACCCAGGAGACCTCGATTAGGTATAAAACCGGCCTCTAACAGATAAGGTGCAGAGGAATATATACCTGAACTTATCAATTAATTTACAGCTGTCATTTACAGGTGAGCTCATTCCGACAGCGTAAAACCTCAACCTACCTCAGCTGACATGAGTTCTTCTGACATGATGTCATAAATATGGAAATCCACCAGCAAGGTAAGTGACCTCTACTTAACCTCGAAAGTCAAATAACGCCCTTGGGTATATTTTAGGCCAAGTTATTGAAGAAAAGCCACATACAAGAGCCTTAAGTATCTAATAAATGAGTTCCATGTTAATACACAATGCACCATCATTACATTAGTGAGCTCCCAGCTATCCTCAGAGACGTCAAAGGGTCCAACAGTTCAAGTATTTTGGCGGCTCCAGATTGATCGATTTTTATGCTGCTGCCATTTAACATTTGGTCCGCCGGCATGATCTCTGTTTTTAAATCTCACCTAAAAATCAATTTTTATAGAACGCTTTTTGTCGCACTTAGTATCCCTTGTCGTTTTATCACTGAACTTAATGACGCCACTTATATCGATTTTTTATTGTTTGCCATTATATTGCTCTTCCATGCTGTTTTATTTTCGCACACTGAGTGGAAAAATTGCTCTTTTATTCCTTACATGCTGTTATTGTTATGGTTTCATACGTACGGTCATTGTATACTCTGAGATGCTCTTCAAAAGTACTCCATCCATTTAAAAATTATTTTGGTAAGTTCATCATTGTCCTTTCCTTCACTCTTGCAGTTCAGTCATGCAGCCATTTTACATTATGCTTGCATCAATATTCCAGGCTAATTAATAAGTCTTTGAGAGGAGGGTTATTGCTTGTGTGTCCTATGTGCTAAGTGTGTCAAACTGTATTAGGTGCGGGACCTGCTGATTAATCAATTATGTGTCGGTCCGTTGATGAAACGAAAATGCATGCATGTTCTTTTGCAAAAGGTCAAGAGCAGCCGCGCTGCCGAGCAGAATGATTAATTCAATGAGAGCCAGCCCTCTGCACCTACAGGTTACATCAAGAGCACCGTGTTACAACACCACTGACTCCAGAAAACTCACTTTCAGAAAAGAAAACTCAAGCTCAGCCTCATTGAAGCTGCTGCCATGGTTACAGGGGCAACACCCATTAATGAACAATCGTTTTTGAAGCAAATTTAACAGATAACCTCCTTTCTATTGAAGTTGTTTGGTATATATTGTAGCGAGTAACAACAGCTTACTTTCATGACACTTGTTGCTATGGATACCATGCACTCGCCCAAGCCACCAAATCTCTCATTAACAATTTATCAATTTGATTCTATGGGGTTGGGATTTATTGCATCCACCAATAACCTTTGTTTTCAGTTTGGTATTAATGAGCTATTAAGGATTATGGAAAGATGTGACCTGTCATTAATGAAACTGGGTAGAAGGGTGTAGCATGGGCCAATTACATTTGGGCGTGAATCTGAATTAAGAGCAAAGTGCATAATTAAATTACATGTCGTTAACATTGTAAGACGTGACATTTGGCCTTGGCGGAGCTCTGTGCTTTATTTAGAATGAGAGAGCTAACTTTAGCCTTTTTTTTGTATTTACTTTATGTATTAAGGGACACATCAGTAAACATAAAAACACTCATAATGAGTATGACTTCTTCCTTTTTTGATACATTAGAAATATGTGTCTGTTCTGGAGATGTGATGCCAGTAGCCCACAGGGTGCATGATGAAAGCAGCGCTGTTCTTTTAGCACACTCTTCATCCCTTTTTTACTAAATGATATCTTCAAAACATCATGAGTCATTTATTTGCTCTACTCTCTTGAGGACCACTTTCTGAGCATGGTTTCGTTCAGTTTCCAAGGTAAGGGCCCATGTTGCAAGCTTGCAGGGCTTCATCTTTGGCTAAACTGATATAATCCAGCATTAGCCTGCTTGGTTTGCACTCCTCTCCTCTAGCGAGCGCACATTCCTCATCCCCTACAGAACACTACAATCATGTATTCAGCAGGCATATATCTATAGTCTGCATGCTCATCTCCCGCTCTCCTACCTCCTATCTTTCTGTGATGAATGACACTCATCACAGAGCGGTTAAGAAATGATTCTTCATTAATCTGAGTCGGCTGCTGTCATTCTGTTCACCGCTGCCAACGCAGAGACCCTACGACTCTTTTTCACACCAACTAACCCTGAAACAGGCGGAGAGGCAGCCGCAGCAGAAGTCAGAGCGAGGCAGTTGTCACCATGGCAACAGGCAGATTGACACATGGCTCTACGCTTATATAATTAGGCAGTTAGAGGAAATTGGAAGAAGTGGCAATCACACTTCACTTTGACACATCCCAAGATGCGTGTTGTATACATGGTGGGTGGAGAGTTGTTATGTATCAAGATATACTGATCTTTACATACAGCAGTTCATGTGTATTTATTTTGACTATAAAAAACAACAGTTATTAAATATCCAGTATGAATAAAGTGGGTAGGGTCAAGTTATCATCATCAGTTGTACGAATTATCACATTGCCGGTACTTTTGCAGCATATAAAGAAACCACTTTGTAGTCAAAGAGTATTTTTGGAGCTAAAATCCAATTTGCAATTACCTTTTGTGGAAGGAAACAATAATATTTAATATTATGGAACATCAAATCCAAATCAAAGTTCATTTTCGGGGATCTAAGTGTTAAAATCCCCCTTTAAAAGAGTTAAAAACGATACATAACACACTTCAGATATGGAAAAACCCCAAAAATGCATAATAGGGCCTATTATTTATTCAATTTGTGTGAATACAAAAACGTTTTCACTATCACAAAGTGGGGACACGCATCATATTTGAAGAAAAAAAAGCATGCCCCCAAAAGGTAACCCATTTTATTTTAGGCTTGGGACATCAAGTTTGTTTATGATTTGGGTTAGGGCTTGGGTAGGCATGCTATTTTTAAGGTTAAGGTCAAGGAAATCTCATATTGAGTTAATAAAAATGTAATCCTTAGTGACTCAAACATGTGTATATGTGTGTGTGTGTGTGTGTGTGTGTGTGTGTGTGTGTGTGTGTGTGTGTGTGTGTGTGTGTGTGTTTGTGGAAACCCATTACTTACTCTGCCAGCTCTTCAAGGCTCCGGTACACATCATCCTCATTCAGAGCTGTGTCCTCTGATGGAAAAGGCCTGGAACACACAAATACACACGGAGACACAAATAATGAGGGAATGCAAGCTGTGAGACACACACAACAGTGTCCCAGGTAGAAAATAACCAGCGTTTTCTCTCTGCCAGCTTGTCACTCTTCACTCCATCACTTGGGCAGCACAACAGCAGGATGTATTTTACCAGACGACCCCATCAGTCACAAACAACATGGTCAAACCACATCAACACATTGCTGCTGACAGATAAAAAAACCTCTTCACACGGCCAACTTTCTCAGGAATTCAGGGAGAAAAACTGCCTTTTTTCCCCCACCTGATGGATGGGCAGATGCCTAATAAATCCTCTCAGGGGGTTTGAGCAGCTTTCAAGGACCCTCAGGGGCATTGCAGAGCAATTCAACATATTGAAAATGACAGTTTAAAGCTGTCTTTCCAGCAAACATGAGCTTGTCATCTTATTGTATACACAACTTTTTAATATAAGACATGCAGAGAAGGCTACATTAGCATAAATGTCCGCCCATCGCATTAATAATCTGAACGATTCCTCACGATCCCCTTCTTGAATGTATCATTCCCGCCCACGCCGCGTCAACAATCACAATACTCCTGGGAAGTATAAATGGATGACTCATCGATTAGCTCATTAAGCGGGGTGGATTTATTTCTGATCTTTGTGAAGATATATCTGCTTTCCGCTAACATTATTGTGAAGTGCATGTTTAGATCTCGATTGGCCGACATGCTTTATGATGTGTTTTTTTGTTCTCCTTTTGCTGCTACAAATGATAGCCTATTAGCTTAATGTCGTGCACAATTGAAGCCCATCAAAGTCAGTGAAGTAATGATAAGCACTAATCGTCAAACAAGCTAAAGTTACTGAAACGGAAATGTTGCGTATTATTAAACTAATCCCTCATGTTTATAAGAGATAATAACAATTATTTTTAATGATACAGGCTATTTGCGTCAAGCGCTAAACTAATAGGGATGGTGAAATGTTTTAAAAATGCACTCATTAGCAGCTTTCAAAGTACCCAAATGCGACAATGTAAACACATTATTTCAGTTTAAGAGTTTCTTTCGGCATGTTGTTTTGTTTTCATCATTATAGCAACATACTGTTGTTACCTCTCCTCAAGCAATACATCCCACGCACAGCAGCATCCAACAGGGATTCCTGTTACGGTAAACAGCCCTGTCAGGTTGACCTTGACTCCCGTCTGAATAATGTAACTACTGCACATATGATTTGTTTTCTTTCTGTCAAAGAGCCACTGGACACACACACGCACACACACACACACGCACGCACACACGCACGCACACACGCACACACGCACGCACGCACAGGTTTCTACCATTATTCAAGAAAGAGATGGAGAAAAGGATGAAAGGGGGCAGGGAGGGTTTCAGGCTCATGGGGAAAGCGAAGAGCGAGATACGCCTACAGTACCTGTTTGACACATAATCGGTAAAAAACAAAGCAATTACTGGACTGTGAATTTTGATATACATGTTTTATTATCACCAGCACAATGAGTCCTTTCACAACATCTTCTGGGGGTTTGAAGCAATCGTTTTTGCACTTTTAGACATTGGTAATGACAACAGTATTTGAGGTACATAAAGACATTATGTGACATCATCATTGACGCTAAAAATATTTATAATATAGTTGTCCTGCAAGGCCATAAGACAATGATTTTGATCAGTACCCATATTGCTTGAACCTACATAAATGAAAATTAGGGAAAATACACTTTTTATGCCACCAAAGTGCTCTTCCATAATATCCCATCTAATTGGCTAAACATAATAATGACTGTATCCTGACAATACAATTTCAAATAATTTGAGATGACTTTTATGAATGGCTTATAGTGTTTACTCTCTGTATCAGCCAATCAGCTTGCTCGTTCCTGAATGTGAATTGGACCCAGGTACCCCTCAACAAAAACATGCCTGTTTGCTATCCTTGCTCCAAAATGGTGGAACGAGCTCCCCATTGACATCTTACAGCAGAAAGTCTACATATCTTCCATCGCAAACTAAAAAGCCACCTGTTTTGCCTGTACCTCGGCCAATAAATAAAAACAAATCAAAGAGTTTAGCCAAGTTGAAAGTAATGCACCACCTCTTCAATGGTTTGGCTTATTTGAATACAAATATAACTGTACTCTTCTTGTTATTTTGCGTTTTTATCTTAATCTCAAGTCACTTTGGATATATTTAGCTAGATGAAACGTAGTGGTTGGTAGAGTTGCATGCATGTTTACCTTGAAAGAAAGAAGGTGGCTTGTGTCTAAAGAATAGCCTCAAAGCCAGAAATGGCCTGGTGATTGATATAATACACATCTAGTGTATACATCTATGGATGTTAAAACATTTCAAGGAAGATATAGTAGCAGGAAAAAAACAATTAGAAAAACAACTGAATCTACATTTGTGTTGTAGCTGACCGTGAAGTTAGCGGTGAGAATTGGACAGTTCAGTGTCAGGGGCCAGACGTTCAAAGCTCTCATAAAAGCCCTCCCCTCTTTATAAGCACTCAGCTTTGAAATCCTTTGACTGTGTTTGATCCGAGATACGATCAGATGAGTGACGCTTTTATTGTGGTTCCCTGTCCTTGTAAAGATCCAATGGCGCTTGCCTGTTGGTGTGTGAAAGCCCAATATCGTACAAAGTGACATTTACAGTGTGTGGGTAAAAAAGAATCGAAACAGTACTCCATCTTCTCATTTTAAATGTGCATATGTGTGTCGACCTGAGTGTATCTGTGTGACACCAGCAATTACCCTTTGTGTAATGAAAGCTGTGGTCACACTGAAAAGAGTGTGTCAGCCATCAAGTTAATGTATGCTCAGCTATATAGTCAAAAGGTCAGCTGGACACCCTTCAGGCATGTGTACACACACTCACTCGCACATACACACATTAACATGCAAAGAATCCTGCAAACTCAACACTTTTCTCTGATTCATTAACTTTGCTAACTTTACCATGTCTAAGTGGCTGACTCCATTAAAACGTATGTTCGTCCACGAGCTAATTACAAGTATTAATATGAAGAAATAATAATAGAAAAACTGCCTCGTCTGATTTGTTACTTTCTCACTCACAGTTATGAGCAGAAACACAGAGCGCAGAGGGGGGGCTTTCTCTGGAGTGCGATAACACAGCCGCGTTGATGACCCCCTCCAATGAAATGTGCATTATATTATAAGATATTAAGGGAGTCCTGCAGGGCTAAATTTAATTACATAGTAGTTTGCGGAGATGTGAGCTCGTATGCATCACCTCGGTGTTGTTTTGCGGAGCCGAGCGTTTCCCAATGCTGCCGTTTTAATTTCGCCTAAATGGTACCACCAGGTGCAATTGAACCATGTTTATAATTTGATCAGGAATCAGATGATGAGCCGTCTCTTGGCTTTTCAATAACGCTCTATTGTCTTTTCTGCACGCGTGTTGTTCGGGCCTGTTCGCTGGGTGGTATACCAGAGTGGAAGCTGTGGTTGTTTTTCTATGTAATCTGTTGTCTATTCACATACAGTAGTACAAAGTGTTTTTGGTTATCTTTTACACCTCTGATTATCAAGCACTAATGGTATTCATAAGCTACTTTGATTTGGCTTATTCATGTGCTTTTATCCAAATGTTTTGAGACAAATTGAGTATTTAAGGTTTTAGGAAGAAGAGTTTAAGTAAGGTAGATGTATTTGGTCCAAACAGCTGATACATTATTTAAAGAATCCTGTAAAACTATTTTTTTTGCAATCTTTCTTCTTTCGGATGATTTCTCCATTTCCATAGCTTGTGTGTTTCGTTAGTTTACTTGCATGTCTTTTTCATTACGTCCCATATGGAGGTGATTTCTTTGGTCTGTGTGTCTGTTTTTCATAAGGATCACAGAAGCACTATAGTGGCACAACACGTGGTGGAAGGGTTTAGCATTGGAAACTATAAATAATAACCCAATCTATTTCTTTTATATAAGTTATACCAAATGAAAATGTTATTTTAAAGGAAGCTCATAGGAAGTCATAAGGAAATCATGGACCCTTACCAAAAAGCATTGCCTGTTTTTCATTCAGCAAATGGCTTCAAAAGGAAAATTATGGATTGGATTTGCAAGTTAGTTCGTGTTTTTCAACCATAAAAGAAAAGTAGAACAATTTAAGAAATGTTGTAGCATGTCTTGGAAGGTAAACCAATGAAAAGGCCTCTCAGGGCATTAACAAGCTGAACAACCCCCACATTTAGTCTTCTACCAACGCCTCTCTTATTGTCCTGCCTTTCTTTGGTGATTTCATTGCATCATGTCTGATCTCTGTTTCCTACTTCCTTACAGCTAGTGCATGCATGGATGGAAAGTGTGGTCCAAGCTGGTCCCATTGATCCACTATTGTCGAAACAGCAGAACAACAGTGTAGCTGTTAGGTGTGAACACAGCTCAAATGGTCAGCCTTGGAAGCAGTTTCACGTCCCAGGACGCGGCTTTGTTTCTGCAGGGGTCAACAAATCACTGGAGCCTGAGGAGGCTACTGCACTTTGCCACGTATTGTACCAAGCCTGCCCATAAACCCTCGTGTGTGTTTGTTAATATGTGTGTGCAAGATAACAAATGAGTAAGAGCCTGTTTCTTTGCATGTGTGACTTTTTCTCACAACAGTACCTAATAACATTAGCACATGAGATGCATTCAAACGTGAGCAAAACATGAGAGTGGATGTGCATTGTGATAAAAGCATACTATGTGTGATGTAATTCAGTGGCGTGAGGGGGCAGAGCTTTGCTGACAGGAAGAGGGAAGGGAGGGAGGGAACATGCAAACACTAAGTCCTGACACTTTGCCTGCTTCTTCTACTCCTGCTGTGCACTGCATCCCACTAATCTTAAAAATAAATGGATGTCAATTGGACATCCATATTGCCCCTGCACAGTATGTACAGTATTTCATCATGATTTTGTATAAATCCTGATGGAATATATAACTTTCGTGTCACAAATTGCTTTTCATATACCACAGAAATACTTTAAGATGATAAAGTAAAGATGAAAACAATTACTTGAGTACTATTCTAGTTATTCAACACACAAATATCCCCTGCAACTGTTATGTGTGGGAGAGAAACTCCCTATAGTGAGCTTTTGGATTAAAGTATTTGCAGACCATTTACATGAACAAAAACGTTAACTATCGGGCTTCTTTAAGACATTTCTTGGCCCTTAGAAAAAAACATATTTTACAATTTTGTGAGCAATATACCTATTATTTCCCTCTACATGGACAGCATTTATTGTCCGCCAAACTTCTGATGTTGTTTCTTAGCTAGTTCCCTCCATAGTGTGGTTTTAACACATTAACCTTTCAAACAATACTACTCTCAACCTTAAAAATTCAATCCAAACCACTACATGAGCACACACAACACAAGTCTAACATATATCTTTTAGAAAGTTAGATACTCCAGTACAGGATTACAGATATCCCTCAACATACATGCTCCTCATCCGCTCTGGTTCATGCTGAGCTGAGCTCTCTCACACTCGATGACCTTGATCCCCGGAGCTCACCTCACACGCTCCACTGATGAACTAGGACAGTAAAGCGCAAGCTGGTTGATGATTCGGGGGAGGGGGGGGGGGGGGGGGGGGGGGTTAGCTAAGGACAGTAAAGATAAAGCGGTAGGAAGTGGGGGGCTGAATAACAGGACAGTGGATGACGCAGGCTTATACTGTAGATAGCAGTGAGTAACACAAGGTCAACTCTGAGGACACAAAGACGTGACGCCTTTAAGGCTGTTGAGTGAACGTTTTTACAGTCAATTGATAAGAGACGGATGGATTTAGATGGTAGCCAGGATGCAGTCTTGGTCTCAGAAGTGGAGGAGGTGGGCCCAAGGAAGGCAGAAGTTGTCAAAATTGACCAATTTAGAAAAAAAAGGACTGTTTGGACTAAGATACAGCTCAAATCAGTAAAAATATGGTCCTGTCTTTGTTCAAATGCAGTTGTTTTTATGAAAATATGATATTCAAATGTATCCCACTGTTGAGTCATATACACATTCCAGTTGTTATGCCCCAAAACACAAGGTCGATAGAAAAAGAAAATTATTTCTGAATGAATTTTGTCAGTCAACTGAGTGTCGCAAAGGGCAAACAAACTACAAAACCAGCAGCCTTATCTTTTTGTAATTGTCAACTCATCTGTTTTAAGTAAGATGGACAGTAAGAGAGCACTCTGAGAGAGAGATGAATAATTCATACAGAATTTAACTGAACATTTGTCAAAGTGAATAGGGTACAACTTATGGAAATGTTTTTTTTTTTTTTTAAAGACGACAATTCAAGCATCCCATAAAACTGACTAGAGATGACAGAATGAAAGATGAAGTGAAATGGGCAGATTAATATTTGATGCATGTCCATTGAATATCTGGTTGTGCACAATTTAGCATCATTTTTCAGACCCGGTCTGGAATATTGACACAGTGACAGAGACATAAACTATCGATGCAGAACAATAGTGAACACACACATCAAAGACCAGATCAATGGGGCTTCTACAGAACGTCAATGGACATGCCTATGGCAATGTGACCCAACACAGTGAGGTACTCTCCGGCCATGTTAAAACTCAATGGATGGCCTGATGTGCTGTCCGTACTTCAATGATCTAAGACTGTGGAGTTATTGTCTGGGAATAGAGATCTCTACCCCGAGGAACTAACGCTAAAACTTCCTTTAAATCACTTTGTAAAACAGTTCTCTTCATTAACTACTTTCTGTAAATTATGACATTTCACATATTAACCACTCTAAACCTAAAAACTGCCATGGGTTTGGAAACTCGTGGTTTCGTGACAAAAAAAAGTAATGCGATTTATTGAAGCCAGAGACTGAAACAATTCTTGATCTTAGGAAACATAACATATTCTAAGCTTTACACGGTGACATTTCTAGAGAATCTTACTTATGTCTTAAAGAAATTAGTTTTGTTCTCATTTGTTTGAAGAATATGTGGAGTTCCCATTCTCACACTCTTTTGAAGGTTTACATAAATATAGAAAACATCCCGTAAGACATGGAGGTGAAATTAAATGGTTTCTGTTTGGCCTTTGCAACCTTATTCCTAAAGGTGTTGCATTGGAGGGAACTGCTTACATGTACATTATGGGAAGTGTTTAAATGAGAAGCCACAAGCCTGCACACAGTTTACAGGGACTTGAAAGTGAGACAGATACGTTCTGACAGTTCAACGGGTCCTTTGAATGCAGCTGACCTTGCCTTACAAGCAGTATTACTAAGAAGAGGATGAGGAGACCCTTTAGAAAGGTTAACTGGGGTCAGTGAACAACCATATTGTGTAAGCGCTCTGCTGGATAGTAGCAGCCTGTTTGTTTTAGATCATCCACTACATCGACCCATACAGGACATGTGTCATATGCCCATGTGCGCATCCTGTAGCGAAAGCAGTAAGAGTCAGACTTTTGCTTAACGCTCCAGTATGCACCATGTTAGATGTTATTACAGCAACATGTCTACGCACTACTACCAATACCACTGATAATCAACAGTTAACTCAGTATTTCATTGTTTTGATGCCACATTTCAACACATGTCACCAACCTTCCCTAATGAAAAGCATGAAATGTCAGTTAGCAAGCCACCTCAAACAGGGCAATTGTACACAAACGGCTGAGCACAAAATAACGGAAAGCTGAAAAAGAAAAGTCCTTGGTGAAGGGGGTGAAACATCCAGCAAGCTGAGGGACCGAGATATTTTAAATTTGATAAATTGAAGGTTAGATGTATAAGGGAAGTGCATAATGGACTTCCATCTATCACAAGCCGAGAGGTTTTAGTATTCAACATCACATACAAGGGGGCACACCTCCTACACCAAATGAGAAGGGATGTTGTTATCATGATGAAAGGTAGACTTCAACAACAACCCTGGGTTTGTATCAGGCTTTTACATTTTGTGGCAAAAAAAGTAACATTTTAAATGAAAATAATATTTAGAATGTAGGAAAATCAAGCTCTTTTAGATAATAAATAATGAATTATTACCAATTTCCAAGATAATAATGTAAGGTAAGATCATTTTGAGGGAATATAGTTTGGGATTTGTTAATGGCCCTAATACCCTAGAGCTTAATACATGTTATCTTTGGGACCTTACATAATAAAGTCATAATCATTGATCTCCATGAGGCAGTTGTGTGTTCACATAAAAATGCAAAGCGAGAGAGGTTAGGGAAACCTTGGGGCTGAAAGCAATTCAATGTTAAGCTCAAGCACATATTAGTAGTTAGGAAAGTTGGTCCAATTACTGAAACAGAAGAGATTGAACCTAAACTAATACTGTAATATTTAATTTACATTCAGATTTCTGAGATTGACGTAACACAGAATCAGTGTGGCATTGAGGTTGAATATGTTTTCATTTCGACAGCATAGAGCAACATAGTCAGTGTGGACATGGGGAGACATGTTGTGTTGTCTTTATTAATGGCAAGGGACGTTCTCTCTGTCACTCTCTCCGTCTCTTTCTCCCGCCTCACCCTCTTGGCGCAGCTCCTAATGGGCACACTCCATCTACTCATTACTCAGATGGATAGAATGGCTTTTCATGCGACGCCATTGAGTCACCAAGCGCCAAACTGATTGAGCTAATGAAGAGAAATCAGAAACCCATTCCAGGCCTGATAATTCTCTCAGCTCCACCATTATCCGTGAGACATGAGAACCCCTCCTTTAGCATCCTGACTCAGACAATAGTGTTTATGATGTACTTCTACTGTACTGCAGCACTGTTTGAGTGACATATGGAAATGTGTTGTTGGTTATTTAGTGGCCTTGCAAGTGGCTAAAAGCTGCAGCTAATTGCCTAAACATATAAATTGACTTGTAAATGAGCGCCAGATGTTAATAGCCACCTCCATCTTAATGCAGGCCCACAAGCACATGTGGAATACATTCAGCTAAATGGTTTCACAGATACTCTCGAATGCTTTGGTTGTTCAAATGACAAATGAGAGTTAAAAACGAGACACATACCTGATGCCTTTGATTTGTGCAATGCTGTGGTGGGAGATCCTCGAAAGAGCGGAGATGACCTGAAACAAACAAAGACAAATACAGATAAACATACAATTCCATATTGAAAAATCACGTTTCAATGTTTCTTCCGCCTTTCTCTTATCAGTGATAACTTGATTATGCAGTAATATTTCTTGCATTTTATTGTTATTATATGAAGCACTCCAAGGAAACATTTGGAATGCTGGGAAGATAATGGGATAAAACAAACAAACAAAACAGTAAAATAAGCACAATAAAAACAGTCAGCGACAAATGTAATACGAAGATAAGCAGCATTAACTTTAACTGTAACTACAAGAAAAACCATGAGGGGCCAACCAATAAGAATATAAATACAAACATTAAAATAAACACAGTCTAAGGCGAAAATTAACTATAAAAACTAATCATCTGAGACAACAATAAAAATCAACTGTAACTACACATATAAAGGTAATAATCAACAACACAATTACAAAACACATTTAACATCAAGGTATCAAAAGGTTAAACGTCTAGGGCAAAGAAACTTCATAAGTAACTAAAGATTAAGTCGTCAGATGCAAACAATTAACAAACAACAACAAAAGTAACACACAGGGTAACAGTCAAAGCACCAATCAACAACAAAAGTAACACACATGGTAACAGTCAAAGCACCAATCAACAACAAAAGTAACACACATGGTAACAGTCAAAGCACCAATCAACAACAAAAGTAACACAGTGTAACAATCAAAGCACCAAACAACAACAAAAGTAACACACAGGGTAACAGTCAAAGCACCAAACAACAAAAGTAACACAGTGTAACAATCAAAGCACCAAACAACAACAAAAGTAACACACAGGGTAACAGTCAAAGCACCAATCAACAACAAAAGTAACACAGTGTAACAGTCAAAGCACCAATCAACAACAACACAAGTTATTAAATGCCATTATCAACAACTAACATCAGAAATATCAAAAAGGTAAAAAGTCAAAGGCCCCAATCAACTATAAAAGTAACCACAAAACAAGCCATCAAATGAATGGATGAGTATAAACAACAACAGAGCAGTCACAGGCAACATTCAGCTACACAAATAACTAGTTAACAAGCCATCAGAAGCAGATAATCATCAACTAACAACAAAAGTAACAAACAAAAAATCAGTCGAAGGCACAAATCAACTACAACATAGATGAAGTCCACAGAGGAACGGCTATTATCAAACTACTTTGTATGTGCTACCAGTTTAAAGAAAGTATGTTCATTTTAGTTTAACATGTACTCTTCTTTGGGGCTGATTATCAGATATTACCTGCACGTTTCCTAGCAACCGCTCTTGGGCGTATGCAGTGCCACGAAGGACTGTGTGTAAACATGATGCAGGCCAACATGTTAATGGTGACATTCAAAGACATGTGGTGCACAGTCACGGATGGATGGGTACCACTTTGGATACATTACACAACACACACATCTAGTGTCCATCCATCTTGTCCTTATTTTACCTAACTTCAAATATTCAATAGTCTGTCAACCCCCCAAACTTCCCCTTTCTACTTTTGTTTTTGTAAAAAAAGGTTTAATGTGTGCATGTATTTATTTAAGCTGATTTAAATGCTGCCTATGAGCCATGCGCAAGTGGCTTTATGGCGGAGGACTACAGATGGCGTGCTTGCAGAGTCTACAGAGGCTAGTTCAGGATGATGAGGAAACCACCTTCAAACTCACACACACACCAAAACGCAAACCCCGTCTCCTACGCCTCATTACCCTCTCATGGGTGTATTTCAGCTTGCGACGCCGTGGCAATGCCAGATGTCTCCTTGACAGGGAGGAGAAAATTGTTATCTCAACCCCACTTACTCGGCAGGTGTGTCATCTATAGCCTCTCATCAAAGTCCCTCTTGTCGAAACACACAATGCGACCATCTCATCCTTTATGTCATTTAACATTCAAGATGAGCTAATGGCTGTTGTGAAGAGCAAACCACCACTTTAGGACTGCAGGGTACTTATATTGAAGCACCTTTGACCAATTCTCCCTATTCAAGTTGTTCTCATGTTTAACATCACAAGTTGTGGAAAGTGGAGGGACTACATAGGGCACTATTATGGAGTGTGTACACATCACATTCAATTACATCTAACCTCTCAACGAAGGGAAACCTCAACGGGGCTATTGCTCGACAGCATGATAAGAGGTTATTTCACTGTGTCGCTAAATACCCGTGTAATAGGCAGTCATGTTCATGCTTAATGGTTCCAATAAGGGGCCAGTCTACCATTACACACCTCCTTAACATATATTCCAACTGCTCTTATAGAAAACAAAAAGGAAAGAGAGACAAAGAGGGAGATGAGAGCTTGGTAATTTAGCTCAATGTCTGTTTAGCCGATGGTTCGGGTGTTTGATAAATCACGGCGGATAAACCCATTGTTCTGCTGCGTGGCAAGCTGCCCACCTGGCAATGCTGCAAGGAGGGATCACATATGGCATCAAGTATGATTATGTTTTGTCTTATTAGCCTACATTGTCTTTGTGGAAGAGTAACCCACACTAACAATTCTAATTCAAACATAACAAAAGCAAGAGAAAGAAGCAGCTAGATGGATACATTCAGTGTTTAATAGCAGTTAATATTTGATGCCGGGTACTGGGACCAGATCCGGCTAAACTCAGCCAGGTTCAAAGGATAATGGAGCTTTTGGCTTGGAGCCAGAAAGGGTCGCAGCGGGGCCAAAGCCATGAATGTGCCAAAACCGAGCATGCTAGCGTGACGTTCTAACATCACGGGATGAAGTCTATTACTATTAAATGTCTAGTTTACTTTACATTGAAGAGTTTGTTCTCATTTTGAGTCAGAATCTCGCACGGCATAATGTGAAAAATATGTCTCAATACTGCGAGTGCCGTTCGTGACTCCCTCTGGCATCGGAGAAGAAATGCTAATTTGCAATCTGTCTACAGGGCAGCTGGGGAAGTAAATGTGTTCTCACAATGTGATAAGTGCCTTTAAATTACACGTCTTATTTATCTATTTATGTAGAGCTGCAGTTTCACTACAGACATACTGTAGTAGGGTAAACGCATGGTATTATTTAGTTTTATATTAAAGGAATAATACACCTAATAGATACGTAAAAGTTGCGCCTCACACGCCTGGAGGGTGAATGATTTGTTTTACCTTCAACATTTGTTGTGCTTTAAAGTATAAAGGTACCTTTTTAAAGACACTTTTTATGGAGCTGACTTGTTTAAACTGTCTCAAAGTATACCATCCCTATTCCTCAAAGGTGGCATAGGTTATCAAAGGTTATTCCCGATTGTGCTTTTCTCTCTTTCCGTCTTTCTATTCCCCTTGCTGCCTCTAACACAATCCCTACTGATCCTGTGGTTCACTCAAAGCCTCTGAGTCTCTACACATTATTAATTTCCCCTTCATCTAGTTCTCCCTGGGGGGTCTTAACGCTGTTGCTAGCCAGCGAATAAAGCTTCTTCCACTCTTCTAGGAATATAGCAAGGACAAGTAACACGTTGGTAGGGTAGCTTGGATTTCTAAAGCTCCTCAGCAATATCTTACCTTAATCACCCCCCCCCCCCCAACACCCCCACAGCCCCACAGCCCCTGGCATTCCCTCACCTACATCTGACCCTTTGACACATGGTATAAGTCAGAGAGCTTCACTGATGCTTGCTGTTTCTGCATGAGACTGACATGCAACATTTACGATCCATTCACCGCTTAAGATGTTTGAATGTGTGTGTGTGTGTGTGTGTGTGTGTGTGTGTGTGTGTGTGTGTTAGGATAGGGATGAAGATTGTATCCATGGATTATCTGCAAGGATATGCCAAGTGTTTGCAAACACACGCCACCCATACACATCTCCAGATTCCCCACATGTGGGCCCAGCTGGGGCCAAGCGGAGCCTTATGTGACCAGCCAATCAGAAGACCTCCTGGGTTACCCTTGGCAATATGGCTAGACTGAATATGCATGGTCATCAATTACAACGTCAAATCAAATGAATCCTGCGGCCATATGCTATTAACGGTAGGAGGGCGGGGGTGTGATTTGATTAAGATCGGAAAACTTGCACGAGAGGGCTATTGACAGTCCATCACAAGCCACACCCCCCACCGCCAGTTCTGTTTATATCTGATGCACTCATGGCGTGATTATATCTCGCACCGCAAATCAATGCATGCGTTGGAAGTCATCCAAAAAAGAGGCTGAGTTAATGAACATTTCATCACATTACTGTTATGCCTTTTCTCTCTCCCTCCCTCTCTCTCCAGGCTCTTCTTCCAACAGCCAACTCCCACAGAGAGTGAGATATTAATGGAGTATTCACACTTTGATA
Source organism: Harpagifer antarcticus (assembly GCA_902827135.1). Taxonomy (NCBI): domain Eukaryota; kingdom Metazoa; phylum Chordata; class Actinopteri; order Perciformes; family Harpagiferidae; genus Harpagifer; species Harpagifer antarcticus. The sequence continues at coordinate 3,777,078 of CADEHL010000394.1, forward strand.
GGACAGCATTTCTCTGCTTATGCCAGCCTGCCAACGTGGTAGGCACGAAGCGAAAAGGGGCACGGAGCGGGAGAGCCGAGAACAGATGGCTGAGTGGGAACCCTGCGTGTCCAACATCAATAATAGACAGACAGAGGAGGGACGGCGAGTGTGTGTGTGTGTGTGTGTGTGTATCCCACTGTCCTACTGCCTCTGGGAGTTTATGTCTTTTTACAAACCTTCTCTTATTCTCTGACTTTTTATTTTATCTCTAGGCTTTCGTCTCTCCCTTTTCATAGTTTCTTTTTTTAGGCACATAATTCACACACATAAATGTATAAAATATTACACATGCAATAAAGCAAAGTAGCTTCCTCTGAAAAAGTACATAACTTTAATTTGAGTCCACACCCTGAGGGAATATTGATTTATTTAAATTATTCAGCCTTTATTCACACAGGGTGGTCCTACAGATGTGTTTACACTGTTTTGCATAGGTGCTCTGTGGCAAGTGCTACAGAAAAAGTAAACGTTGGTATTTATTAAAACTTTACTTCACAAGGTAAATCCCATTGAGATTAATAATAACAAAATAAAAAATTCAAGGAAGCCGTGGTCAAAGAAAGTACACGCAAAAATGAAATACACGCACATATGTTAAGCATATAAAACTAACACATCTTTATTCATTTCATTTAAAGTCTTTGGGAATTATTTGAAAAATGTAAATGACAAACCCTAATTAATACTTTGAATACAACTTTATTGAATAAAAACCTCAGTAAGAAATTAAAGACATGATGAAAACTATCCATAGCCATTTAAGATTGATACACAGGATAGCTGAGCATATACACTACAATTAAACAGCCATTCACAGACTTCTACCCTGCTGAATAAAAGTTTAAAACACAGCACAAAGCCATATGCCATGGGATGTTTGAATTCACGCACTGCCTCTCTAATGGGTGCTTGCGTAGCTTGTCGAAGACGCAGCATGAGTGCAGTGCAAAAAACCTCGCATGAATGACTGATTAGTCTCGGGCATAAGCTCATGTTAAAGTTGCTGAAAGCCATGAGGAGCGGGGGCCTGTGTAAATCCTGATTGCAGTCGGATTGGCACCTGCCTCATGGCACTAAATCCTCTCAAAGCAGACCTTCCAGCTGCTTGATTACAGGGGATTTCACCGCGTATGTCCAGACAAGAAAAAAAAAAGCTTTCGTGCTGATCTAAAGGAAAAGAGAGAGTGCCGCTGCTGACCCAGAGACCCCATTAAGCATTGGCGAAATGACCATAAGTCTATAGAGGGCATTCAGCCCACATACAGAATGCCACTGACACGGCACGTCTTGATTGCAATTGAGTGTTAGCTTAACATATTGCTAAAGATTTTTGTTCAAAAAAGGGCTTTATTTTTCTCATACTGCCTGTGCTGCAGCACCTCTTTTCACCCTCTGTCTGAAGCCAGAGCCCAGTCTGCTCTGGTTGGTTACTGGCCAGATATGCTGTGATGTATCAACCACTAAGAGACGTTGCAGCTCCTTAGTCTATCAGGTACAATGTGTAAGAGCGCTAGCCAATCGAAGCACGAGTGTTACATAGTGATGTCATTATGTTACGGAAGTAAACAACAGAGTCCAATGGAGGCGTTTCAGGCAAGGGGGGGGGGGGGGGAGTCTGCGGGAGAGAAATTGGGATTTTAGCCTTTGCAGACCATTTACATGCACTAAAACTTACATAACACACTACAGAAAAGGGCGAACCCCAACAAGCGTGATAATAAAACTAGTTTTAAAGAAACTAGTTGTGCAGTTATGCTCTTTCTACCACTATCAATATGAATTATTGATGTAAATATATACCGTCAAATTAATTCTGGAGCTTATTTAGCTTTCGGACCTTGCACATTGATTTAATCTTAACCTGTGCTCCTTGAAAGGAACAAGGGCAACCGTGGCTAATATGTGCAAATCGTACTCCATAGATCGCATTGGCCCGGTCAACACCTGCCAATGCCACGCAGCGCTGTCCATGACCTGTCCCATTTCACACTGAATTACCATACATGGGTCTGCTCATGTATGCGTGACTCGTACATGTGTGTATCAGCACGCACTCAGCTGGAACATATTCACATGAGCAGTGCATGAGCGTGTGTCTTTCTTTTATACCAGACAGGCATATGTGCACACGCAGATCAATGGTGCACCGGCCTGTAGAGCAGGCAGTAAGGGTAAAGAGACATGTCTAGGATGGGGCTTATGGGGAAGTCATCCAGGTGTCTAAAGGTCTAGATAAGAGGATGAAGAGGAGAAAAATAGGCAAGATATAAGCAAGAAGTGAAGCTGGATGTAGCAAAGGCCTGGCAAAGCCTCGTAGAAGAAGATACTGAAAAAGACCAGAGAAAGGGACATAATGTGACACTAATGATTTAACATGATGACTTTGTTCACCAAACCCTAACTCTAACCTTAGTACGATTACCGTAGACCCCTGGAATGCATCTGACATGGCCTTTTACACTATTTTAACTAAAGCTGAAACGCTACAGTTTAAAGTCAAAACAAGTAAAAAGCTGCTAACACTGTGTGACTGCGCTGTGAAATGTAGAACAGCAGGAGAGGCCTATATTTACTTTCTACGTGCAGAGCAGTTCTTGTCACCATAAAGCCAGCTAAATGGTTTGGTTGACAGGAAATGCTGCTTGAATAGCTGTGCATTACCTCTGAGGACATGTATGTATGCAGCTTAACTGAATGGCTCATGATTGTTATTCTTATAGCCCAGTTCGTCGCAAAGCTGGTCCATTTATAAAGAATGAGGAGGCGTTGTGTTGAAAGTATCAACATTATGCCTGTGTTTGGGCTTGACGCTCAGTGGGAAGGTGGGAGGTTTCTGGGAGCGAGGGGGTGGCGGGAGGAACTGGCATATGGTGACTCAGCAGCGGGAGGCGGACGTAGATCCCTCCACTGCTGAGCGGGCGAAAAACTAAGTTCTGGATATGGTTACTGGTGGAAGTATGGATGCTTTTAGCTGACTGTGGCCTGAACGATTAGATTTATAGGAAAGTGGTATGAATTTAGACTTACATATGAAAGATCCCACACTTGCAGCTTAAAATGTTGGCAGCAAGTTAAATGAAGTAGTGGGAAATAACTTAGAACATTGACTACGGTACTGTACTTTAATTCTAGTTTGTAATACTTTTACAAACTCTAATATATAAAAGGACTAATAAAGGTATTCTGATTCTGATATAGAACTATTTTAAATGCTTGAGTATGGTATGGTATGCTACTTCTGAATAGTATCCCCCTATATTTTGGAGAGAAGATTGTATTTTTTACTAGATAAAAAGCTATTGATATCGATATGTTTATGTGCAGTAATAGACGTGTAATCTATACAGTGTATAAAAAGGGTTTCAAATGAAAGGAACTTTGGGATTTTACAGACTGTTTACATGCACAACAACCTATATAACGCACTAGAGGATAGGGAAACCCCAAAATAGCATAATAGGGCTCTTTAAAATGCTTTTAGTTCGATGATGCTATTCTATGATAACATAATCCTGTGAAAAGAGACGCTAGGATTTACCTGATAAAACCAATGTAGTTTAACTAATTGAAATGTAAATGTAGGACTTTCTAAGGGTATGTTCAGACTGTGGCATTTCTATGTTTAATTAAGTAAAGAGTACTTGTTCCCCAACTTGTTAAATGTGTGAGGTTGAACGTCTGTGTTTCCACCCAGAGTTGATATGACCTATGCATGAGCCCCCTAAAAGCAGACGTTAAATATAATCCCATGAAGATTCTTGAGGTGAGAGTTCAATTAAATGTTAATAAAAGGCTTGGGTGTTGCAGTGATGTGGTGAATGCGTGGCTGTGAGAAAGCCACATGAAGCCCAAAGGGGTTCAATCGGGGAGGGGAGTAAATAAACTGCTCTAACATTTTGCCTCCTAATCTCCTCCTGCGGGCGCACAACGCCTGACAGGACTACAGGGGCGTCATGCCGGGCGCGATGGCAACAGAACAACTTGCATTCACACGTCTTTGAACAAAGCAGCTCTTTAGGGACATGGTGGCAGCTGACAAAACAGCAAACAGTGTGAACAAGTGATGGAGAACAAACCTCGCCTATGTAGATGGATCTTGATCTAAACGGACCTGATTCATTTCACACAAACAAAGAGGCGGAACGCTGTGCGTGAAATTATCTCGCAATGAGGTGAAAATATGATTGAATGTAGGAGCTGAGCCAACACAAGCACACATAACAACAACAAATGGCTTCAAATTCATCTGTAGGGAACTTTTTCATTGTAAAACCATTACGCAGGGTGGGTTATCAGTACAGGGGCATCTTTTGCTGAAGGTTACCCTGAAGTGAGAAAGAGATCAGTCGCGCAATCTGTCATTTCTCTCTAGCAAAACAGCAGGTCAAATCCTCGCACTATTACTCATGATTTCAACACACTGCAGAGAGAAATAACACCCGTACTCGAAGTGCTGAAAAGGCTCAACTAAAACAAAAATAGAGAAGGAAATGAAAAGCATGCATGGGTGTATCGCTCTGTGACAGCATGCGTGTTTTGGTTGGCCCAGTTCTTCAGTGTGTTTGACATTTGCATGCTAAAAGGCCCGGACCTCCCGCTGTGATGAACATTTCCAGAGCATCGTGCCATATTTTCATAGTCTTTCATCCGCTGTTGTGAATAGTTCAACCAACTTTGACATTTTAATCAGCGCCACGCGCCAAGGCGTGTACAGGGCGCACGGTGACAAATGTGTCATTACGAATGTTTTAATGTCATCCTCGGTTAAGTTGAGTCCCAAAATACAAACAGCTGTGTGGAACACGCTCAGAGGGAATTTGGTGCAATGAAGCAAAATGTGTCAATTAGGTCAGACAAAGTTTGAGCAATTGGATAGTTGTTTAAAATGTGGCTTAAAGAAGAAACCTTTATCTGTGGTTTGGAGCCCGATCAATACAACTTATAAAATCTGCTCATATGGGGTCAATACATCTATATGTGCAGTATGTTGGCACACTACTCTCAAGGCCTTCCTGGCATCATTTGATTTGTGTGTTATTCTTTTCAACCATGCAAGAGGCAGGATTTTAGGGATGGTAATATCAGTTGTGGTTTTCATCACTCCACAGCTATTACTAAATGGTTTGCTGGGAACTTCTGTTGAAACATTCATGGTTTCCAAAGTAGGAAGTGTATCCATTTGGGAACACACTCCATCTTTCTGTAGCTCCAGTATAGTAGCTCATAGTTTTCATTTACCCTGTGAAAAACTCTTATATCAATTGACTTGACATGTTCCGAGCTCTTGTTAGGGAATTCATGGTTGCCAGAGGATGTACCCTAACATTCAATATTTCGGTTGAACATTAGCGAGTTAGAGTTGTACATGATAATTGTGATGATTACTTCACCAAGTCAAGTCAACAACTGTTTGATGGATTGATAGTTGTTGATTCCTTTAATTTTAAGCCACCAAAAAAGCTAAATTTAACATTTGACCAAATACAAATTCCTATTAAGCCTCACATGTTAAATGTTAGCACGCTAAACAAAGTTATTAGTAAACATCATAACTGTTGTACTGTCGTGATATGACATATGTCCACTGCTGCTTCTCCAATAAAACAGCCTCATTGAATTGCACCCATTGATGGCGTTCACAATATCTAAAACATTGTGTTATGCTCCATAGAGATGCATGAACTCAATGTGTTTTTAATGGTTCTATAATGTAAATGCTTTAAACAGCTTGTATTTCAAATATCAGCACATACAATTCCCTCTCCTCAAAAGAAAGCAAGGGAACATATCTGTATTTCTTCCACTTTAGGGTGACGGATGATAAACTGCTTTTGTTCTCAGCTTTCAACATGTGCACCTTGGACCCATGCATTTGTTACACGCATGTATGTCCTGTCCTATGCTTACTTGTACACTTGTACACTTGTAACTGCAAGCCGTGCATGATGTCAATGTTTGATGCTGCTTGTGAAGCAGCATTTGTTCTCAGCTTGTCAGAGCAATGATTTGTTTTGTTTGCTAGCTGTTTACAGAGCACTTCTGGCCAAGTTGCCATACAACACTGTCTGGCTCACATCTCAACAGCAAACAGATGCTGCCGTCAGCCAATCCATTAGTTATTACACATCCTGCGCTGCTCTTGTTCAGCTGCGGCAGGCTTACATAGCAAGAAAACAGCAGCAACCACTACAAGAATGTAGAGTAATATAGGAGCTGTGATTTACCGCCAATTCCCTCTGGACAACATGTATGCATAAATCCAATATTTAGAAAAAGCAATGCAACAATGTTTAAAGTAACCAATTTATTTGCCAAACACGCTCAAAAAACCATCCAACTTCCCATTTGTCTACAGCACTTTCAGGAAAGATCTTGACCAGGGAATTATTATAACACACTCGCTCACAGTGTCCGTTTCTTTTGCAAGCAATAGAAAAACAAAGTCTAACTGTTTTCTCATGACCTGTACCGCAGACACATGTCATAACATTTAAAAAGCTTGAACACGTTTAATGATAGTTTTACAACCCAGAGATGGATATATAAAACAGGCTTTTATTACTATCCTGGGAAAATATCCATCATGAATATCCATTGTGGCCTAGGTTCACTCGATATCTGGCAATTCAATATATATATGTTCCCCAATTCAAAAGAAGTGTCTAACCCATGAGTCATGGAGTTATTATATCATTAATTTCCTCAGACCATTTATCATAGGTTGGACATTCGTGTCTGTTAAGTTGATACATCGTTGAGTCTTTAAAGGCAGAAAGGCAGGGAGAGAATACTTTTTTCGAAATAGACCTTGTCCCAAATTACACAAGTCTATGTTTGTCTATGAAATAGCCCATGATAATAGCATAGTGAGGCCTTTTAAAAACATTGTCTTTGACCCCAAACATGTGTGATAGGGAATATTAATTGATACCATTACATCGGAGATACAGGGTCATATGATTTGATAAGGTGAGACTGAGGAACTCTTTTGTAAAGCAGTCAAACCAACACTTGAATACAGAGTTGAATCAAATATTGTCTCTGTGATTATAAGGTTGGGTTAGCTGGCCATCTCGGTTTTGATTGGTCAACCACTTAGAGATGTCCCAATAGAAGGGCAAGTGTTACATATTGATGTCATTCTGTTATTGAAGTAAACAAAAGAGTCCAATGGAGGCATTTCTGGCAAGTGGGGGGAGTGGGTGTTTCTCAATGTCAAGGAAGGATGCTCCAGAGCCACTATTTCAAGGATGCTACGTCATCGAGTCCCGCCGAAGGACTGTTCCAATGTCCAGGCTCCTTGGAATTCTACCGAGCCCGTCGTCCTTCGTAGCGAGACATTTCGAGGCTGCACATGTGTATCTTCCGCGGTCTTAAAATCCCCACAATGCTTTGCGCACGGACCAATTTCCCAAAATCTGTGGCGGAAAATGTAAGGCGGGGCCTCTCATATGACGTACACATGCACACTTGCTCGCCTGTTCCACTCTTCATTTTCCGAATGCCAGGAAACATTCTTGCCTAGCTTCTGAAGGAAGTGACTCAGAAGACATGTCCTACCAAGGAAGCGTCCTCGAAATTGAGAAACACCCAGTGTGTCAGAGAGAAACTCCCTCTGGAGGGAACTTTGGGATTTCAGCCTTTGCTGACCATAAACATGCACACAAACCTATAGAACCCACTACAGGAAAGGTAACACCCCAAAAGGCACAATAGGGCCTCTTTACATGTGTGTATCCTTGTTTCTTTCTTCCTTTCTGTCCTTGTTGATGTTGTAAATGGAGCTGCTGTGATGCAAGCTAAATAAGACCAGACAATAAAGCTAATCGTATTGTGTTGTTTTTTTAACAGTTTTTTCTATGTGTGTTGGCCATACAGCATTTTAGACTCCCACTTCAATTGGTCCTTTGGGTTTTCATCTAGAAGGAAATCTTTTTTTGAAACCATGCTTCATAACGATATTGGACCAAAACAAAAGTGATCATACAGGAAAGCTGAGTTTCAACCAAACAGCCTTGCCACTCCCTACCGGAGGATGTCTGTTATACACAAAGGGGGAAAAACAAACTCAAATTGTGCTATTTTTCTATTATTTTCACGAGACCAAACGCCGTTTTCCGATGCTTTGAGATTCATCCGCCCCAGTGTGTACATGAGAGACGATCCCTGACACAAAGCTGTGTCTGGAGACCGTGTGGGGACACAAGGGTTTAAGGCTTTGGAGCAGGTTGTGGTGATAAGAGCAAACTGGGGATCATCAGATGAAATGGGATTTCTTATGATGAGGCTACTTCCACATAGTCCTTATCACAGACAGGCACCTGAGCATGTGTGTGACGTGATGGTCCAGTACATGATGGTTTGACAGAGAGCACAGAGAATGAATGGGATTAGACCAACATGCGTAATCCAGCTGGCCTGTGAGAGGGGGCTCGGCCGACTCCCCTCTGCTGGAGGAGATAAGGAAGTTGGGGTGTAAACCTTCACGACATCATGAAACATCTGAGGAGAGATTTTGAAGCCGAAGTCCACCAACTATAACAATAATTAATCAATCATTTTTTATTTATGTCAACAATGATTTGTCTCAGTGTGTACAGTAAACAACACCCAGGCAAGGGAGAACTCCCAAATACATCCCACAATTAACGCGGAATAAATTGGAAGCAACCTCGTGGAGAGCAACAAAAGATGAATCCTTATCCCAGGATAAATATACACACTATAGACAATCTATATAATGAAAATGATTATGTGAACAAATAAAAAAAATAAGGCAGGACACCAATAATGCAGGAGACTGGCAAGATGTTGATGTTTACAAGAGATATAAAGGATCAATGAAAATATGCATTTGGTTGCATTATGGGAAATGTAGGATTTACTAGTTTTGGGGATTAGCGAAGACACATCAGGATATATATCTGCCAGTACCTTTTTTCTAATTCTGATCAAACATAATGTGTGTATTTTTAGTTTCTCATAAGACTTACACTTTGTTATCATACAATCATTTAAATCCTAACATTTTTGAAGAATTTGGCCCTTTTTGAAATACTCTCGTATGAATGAGATGTACTTTTAGTATTCAGAGGGCCATGAAGCAATACATATAATTTCTATAACGTATTAATAGCTCTACATCTAAGTTGATCATTGAGTGAACTGTACCGTTTTATTCAGATAGAAGGGATTTCCATCTTCTACATGTCCAAAGTAACTGCAGAGCTTTCATAATACCGGCTTTCAAAGACACTACTTAAGGTGTCAGCTGATATCACTCTTTCTTTACGTAATGACTGAACTCTTTCAAAACATCCTTGATATGCCGGTCTCTATCTATAATGCATTATCTAATTTGCAAAAGCATGTGGAATTGCATGAAAACACGTGCACAGATCCTTGTTTTGCTCTAACCAATGTGCCAACATACTGTATATGTGCATCCATGCATGCCTACTAATCCACAGATTAGGGGTGAGATAATATAATCTAGTTGAGATAAAAACTAATTCCACACAGTATGCATTGATATGTCAGCCAACATTAAATAAACTGATCATTCTAACTGCAGCGAGCGCTCCAAATTCTTAAAGCCTCTCTAGAGTATACAGCTTATTGGTGTCTTTTCTCATACACAATGACAACTTTGTCCCATCTGACTGCAAGTCATGCTCCCAGGTCTTTAGATAAACAGTCGTTCTGGAAGATGAATCGTACAGCGACCTACATGCCGCTTTAGATCCCAACTGGCTGAAGCTGAGTGCAGAGATACACATGACGTTTGTTTTCTTCCCCCTCTGTCTTTTCAACTCTGCCAAGATTCTCTTCTCTCTGAAACCCTTATCACACGCTGCAATGTTAACCCGGTGGGAGAGACACATGTAGCTCCGTCTACTTTTATATTCACCTCAGTCAATCGGGAGGTATTGATAGCTACTTTAGGGAGAGGAAAAGCTGTCATCCAATACATGAAGGCATTTTAAAGAAGCTTTTATTCCATGCTTTACCTCAGCATATCTGCAACCACACAGCTTTGCTTGTGTACATAGAGCGGCAACATTGTGGATTAATATTCTTCATTCAGGTGCTTTCAAATGACACGCATTGCAGAAGGTGTAATATTTGGTGAAAGGGGTCTTATTATGCTCATTTCCAGGTTCATATGTTAGTGTGCCTCTACTGTGACATGTTTCCATGCTTTAATGTTAAAAAACCCTTTTCACCCTCTGTCTGAAGCTTGAGTGTTACATAGTCATGTCACTAATTTACAGAAGTAAACAAAGGAGTCCAATAGAGGCCTATCAGGCAGTACGGAGAGTGTGCACAACAACCTATAAGACACTACTGGAAAGCTAAAACTCCAAAAAGCATAAAAGGGCCCCTTTAAGAATAAACATGTGTTAATATAATATATATAATATTGTTGTGGTGCGGAGAGTCCCATCAAACAAACGTTATTCTGCAACAAAATCCTTGCTTGGTACAGATGTAAACAAAACACAGAAATGTCATTTTAATACATTTGATAACAATGATAACATGAATACCGTTTCAAATTGCACTGCAGTAAAATGTTTTTATTACATGTACAGCACTTTGGCTCGACCAAACATCGTTTTTAAATGTGCTTTATAAATAAAATTTGATTTGATTTGATTTGATTTGAAAAGAAGACCATTCACTTTGATAATGTGA